>JAWWES010000051.1:13591265-13790764 GCA_035583135.1 Lophotriccus pileatus
CAGAGTGTCCTTCTCTTAGATGGATTGCCTTAAGGGCTAACGAGCACCATCTGCCCGGGGAGCTCCCTGACCGGGAACCGAACCCGCGGTCTCAAGGGTACCAGCCCTGCGTCTTAACCGCTAGGCCACCGGGGGCTCCCTGCTTTGTAAGATAGTGCTGAAAATACCTCCCCAAAGAATTTCTAATGAATGTACCAGAGGAATCTAACAGTGGGTTTTCTTTCTCTCCAGTGAATACTTGGAAGCACATCAGGCTGAATTAGATTATCTCTCTGGTCGACACAAAGATACAAAAAGGAACTCCAGATTGGTAAGATTTTTTTTTAATGTCAAATACTTAAATAAAGCCACAGAAGTAGATCTTCCCTCCCACCTGGGACTGCCAGGAGTTTTCCAGTGAAAATGCTGAGGCGGGATCCAGTAAGGCACCACAGTCAGCAATTTCCCAAGGAAGATAGCCCCAGATGCAAGAATTTAACTGGAGATTGCTCATTTTCAATATCTATTAGTGTTTTTCAGATTCTGTTTCTTTACTGGGATGGTATCTCCTTGTGTCCGCTCAGTGGTCAATGTTTAGTGTAATTTAAGACAGTGAGTCTTGCAGTACATATGAAAGTATCGTTAGTAGGTACAAATACGTGTGCTCTCCTCTTCAGCCTGTGCCATTTCTCTTTCAGGCTTTCTACTATGACCTGGACAAGGTGAGGCTACTGGGGATGAGAGGAAATGCTGCAAATAGAGAAAAATGGATGATGTGTCTGCTGTGTAACTTACAGACATGTTTAGGAAATAATTTCTCAAGTCCCCTTCTCTTTCTCTCTCTCCCCTCCTCAAAAGCAAATCCGCTCTGTGGAGAGATACATCAGAAAACTGGAGTTTCACATAAGCAAGGTAAGGGGGTTCATACCTTTGTACCTGTCAGGCTCACACTGCTTTGTAAGTGACCTAGCTAAATGGAAACCACTTTGATTACAATTCATCTGAAGAGGAATAATGCTGGGGACTCTCTGAAAGTTGTAGCCACGCTTTGTACTGAAGGAGGGGATTTTTATTTATTTATTTTCCTGAATGGTTCTATTCAAGCTGAATGTTGGGCGCGACCCAACCTGAGCTTTCCTGTGAAACCAGTTTGCACACACTGCCAATTTATTCAGAAAATGCTGCTCTGGGAACACTGACATGTTCTCCCCAACCCCTGCCCATGAGGGGCCAAAGGGGCAGTTCTGTGGCGTTTGTCTGCTGTCTGCCAGCTGCTTCCAAAGGACTGGAACCTCTCCTCTGGCACAGCTAGTGGTGGAGGGGGCTTAGTCTGTATATTGAAGGAATTAGTTGCCTGCTCTGCAAGTAAACTTTTCATGAGCAAAGTGTTATTTCACTCCTTGTCTTCTACTTTGATAATAGCAGAGCTAATTGAATTCCTGAAAAAAGTATGGGATATTGAAAAGCAAACTGTAGCACTCTGTAAAATGCAGGAGTTGCAGCACCCTGTAATGCTCTGACAGAAGGATTTGGTTGTGGTTTTTTTGTTTGTTTGGTTGGGTTTTTTGCCAGGAAAGATGCTGATGTTCCTTTCCAAAACTTCTTAAAACTATGCCAAGGTAATTTTGGTTCCTTCTTTCCCCATCTTCCAAATCCTACAGGTAGAAGAACTCTATGAAGCTTATTGTATCCAGTGCAGGCTGCGAGATGGGGCCACTAACATGAGACATGCCTTTTCCCTGTCCCCTTCCACCAAAGCCTCCAGAGAGAGTCTAGTGGAGCTTTACAAGAACTTCCAAGAGTGCACAGAGGTAGGAAATACCACACACATGTAATAAAGACCTGACTTCCTTAGCACAAAATGTACTGGCTTTTTTTTTTTTTGTTAATGGTGTGGGTTAAAAATTTAATATGTGTATAAAATACATAACATGAAAAATCTTCAACACTGGGGTCTGTTATGACTTCCACTGGAAGCATGGGATGAGAACTGAAGGAGGAATAAGCTTTGCTATTTTCTCAAAACAAGGAATGGAACATAATTGAGAGTGGTCAGCTCAAGCAGTTCCACTCTTCTGTGGAAGATTGCCTGTCTTAAAAAGTTGTATGAATGGACTCTGTATCTGCCTCCACTAGTGATAATATTTGTGTGTCCTTTAAAATAATAAAAGGGCCAAAGAAAATGGCCTCTAAAGGAGAGACCTCTAGAGAAAGTGGCCCATGTGGGAAGGTGCTACTCTGCACTGCTTTCCAGCTGTGATGACTGTGCAGCCTTTCTTGTAGGACATGTGCTTCATAGAGGGGGCCTTGGAGGTCCACTTGGGAGAGTTCCACGTGAAGATGAAAGGTAGGTTCCTTTCCTCTTTCTTTCAAGACTCATCAGTTGATTTAGTGGTCTAGGTAGCAACCTGATCCACTGAGAGTCCAGCTATTCAGTGCCAGTTGCTTCCACTGGCTTGCTGGATGATACCCTGAACAGAGTTCTGGCAAACTTCTGTTTGCTTCAGTGCTGTAAAACAGTTCTGCAGTGATACTCTCTATCTGAATACAAAAGCTGACAAGCTTTCTTTCCTCAGCTCAATTAAATTTTGTCCTTTCAAGAGTGTCTTGGGCTCGTGGTGTAGCTTCAGCACAGAGCTGAGGGAAGAGGGGGTGTTGGCCAGAGAGCCACGTGATTTATTGTAATCTAAAGGATTTGGGGGGGGGGGATGTGTGGAATTTGTAAAACAATACAAGTATTAGGAGTTTTCCTTCTCTTTTCAGGGCTGGTGGGCTTTGCACGTCTCTGCCCAGGGGACCAGTATGAGGTGCAGTATAAAGCAATTAATTGTCCTTTGCTTTCGTGGTGTGAGTTTGCAATAGAGGAACAGGAGAGCAAGGGTGGAACATGTAGGAGGAGAGCAGGGACCAAATTGTGATAAAAACACCCGCTGTTGTGATGGGAACAGTGCTTTGGCACATTCAGGAGTTACTGTGCCCTCAGAGGCTGGGGAGGGAAAGGTGTGATTTGGGTGTTATGGGAGGGTTTAAGACATGGCAATGATTGTCTGTGAAATCCAACCTGTCAAGGCTTTGTCTTTGGAGTTACCCTGGAATCATGTAGCAGTGGCTTCCTGTTTCTTGGAAGATTGCCCTTGCCATCATTTGAATGTACCTTTAGTGTCTTACTGGGTGCTCTCCTACCTCTGACAGTTCCCAGTGAATTCCAGTGTGCCTTGTATTCCGGTACCCCCACACTTGGAATGCAGTGTAGTTCTGCAGCTTTTCTAGAATGGGTGGGATGTGGCATTTGGCACTTCTTCAGGTGTTAAAACCTGCATCCTGAATCCCTGTCTCCAATCTGCCAGCTTTATCCAAGTTCCCAAGTGCATGGTGATCAAGGGGGTGGCTTCTCTCCTGCTAGAGTGGAACAGTGAGAGGCCTAGGGACTGCAGGGAATTTTCTGGGATCTGTTGACCCAACATCCTTTGTTCTTTGTGGTTTCCAGGTGTTTGTGCGACTCGGGCGCCAGAAATGGAGGCTGAAAGGCAAGATTGAGACCGATGACAGCCAGACATGGGATGAGGAGGAGAAGGTTTTTATACCCAATCTCCACGAGAAGTTTGAAATCAAGGTGTGGTGTATAATGGTTGGATTGGACTCAGTGGGTTAACACATCTTCTGCCACTTACCTCTTAAGCTACCAAGTGTTTCTCAAAGTTCTTAAATATTTTTGCTTTTTCTAGCCATGTAAAAATGGCAGTTAATTCATGTTCTGTCTAGTGAAGGGACATATAGTTCTGGTTTTCCTTTGCTCCAGGCACTTGTAACTGTATTAGCGCATCTGCTTTCCCATTTTCTGGAGTCTGGTAGATGTGGTTGTGTTTTGGGTTTTTTGTTTGATTGGTTTTTGTAGCTTTTGTTTTGTTTTACTGCAGAGATGCTCCATAACTGTGAAGAACCAATGGCATTTATGTGCTGCTGCAAACTGTCTGTACTTTAAATTTTTGTTTAGAGCTCTGACACTCTTTTAGAAGTGCCTTGGAACAGGTCACATCTTTAACAGTAAGGGACCAATGCAGTGGCCTGTGAGCTGTAGGTGACGTTGGGGGAAGCCTGCAGTGTTCACAGCCCCATATGCAGCTGCCCCTGCATTGGTTCTGACACCTCTCTTGCAGGTGGAATTAATCCTTAAGCATTATTTCCACTGTAGTCTGGCATCTCTAGTGGGCTGGGCTCTGCAGCATGACTCCTGTTAGCCTGAACAGAGCTGAGACTGAAGGCTGTGCTGGATTCTGTCCTACTGGGAAACTGTGCCAGTGCAGGGCTTGGGGTTTTGGCAGCTGTGTTAAAGCAGCTATTGCAGTGTTCTCCTCCTATCTGGCAGTAAGAACTGGGTTACACAGGAGACACTCTTTGGCATCTTGCCAGCACTGCCTTTGGATATGTGCTTATAATGTGCTTTTTTACTGTCACTGCACGATGAAGGTCAGGTGAGAAGCTAATTCAGATCCCTGTTTTCCCATAATGGCTGTTAAAACCTGTATTACCCTGTGTGACAATGACAGTTTTACTCTTTTTGTCAGCTTATGAAAGTCTACTGATGAATGTCCTCCACACCCTCCTGCTCTTTCCACTTTGTGCTTAACGATCTTTGCCCAGTGCAAATACATAGCAGGTTTAAAAAAACAGAAAAGAAAATTGATGAGTGCCAAACAGTGTTCCAAGAGGAGCCCAGCAGCGTGACTTCAGCTCTTAAAAGAGATGTAGGCATGGAACTCATTCCAAAGTGGACTTCAGGCACTTGTGCTAAAATTCTGTGCTGAGTCTGATGCTTCATGCACTTCTAGAACAATGTGATCTTCAGCTGGGTGTATGTTTTTATAGCAAATACTCGATTTAGGATTGGGGTTCTTTAAAGTAGCTGAAGAAGCCAAGTGCCAGCCTGGAAAAAACACAGGCCTGTGACTACATTGGTAACAAACCTGCAGGAAAGAATGACCCAAGTTCTGATTTTGATCCTGCTGAGCCCAGGACAGTCAGAAAGGTCACAGTGGATGCAGAGAGTTGTGCCTCCAGATCCTTTAGGCAACGGAGAGTTGAAGTAGTCTAGTACTGAAATAGTTCAGTACCAGAGCAAGAATTACAGACTAATTTTTCTTGAAATCATAGTCCACCAAGTTCCCCTGTCTGAAGTGCTGTACAGCTCTGTCTGTCCCCTTTGCCAGCCCCCTGGGAGGTGTTCCCTGTAGGGATATCAGCTCACAACTGGTTAGGAGCCCAGAACTGAGTATCAGGGATTTGTTTGTTGTGAGCCTCAGAGCAGACCTGAACCTGGGGTGTTCTTTCTGTGCAGGTGACTGAGGATTGTCTGGCAGGATGAAGCTGGATATGTTTGTCTGTCTCTGCAGGTGACAGAGCTGCGAGGACTGGCCACTATTCTAGTTGGTGTCGTGACGTGTGACAGTATAAACTTCTTTACAACCAAGCCTCAGGCAATCATTGTGGACATCACTGAACTGGGCACCATCAAGCTGCAGCTGGAGGTCCTCTGGAAGTAAGTACTCTTCCAGTGGGAAAAGATAGAAAACACTGGAAATGATCCAAGGCTCCTAAGTATGTCAGTGAGCAGCATTCACCCCCACAGTCCTCTCTCCATTCAAGGTGCAGGACAGATGACAGCCCTGTGCTTCCTCACAGCCAGGCTTCCTCAGGCTGCTGGGCCTGATCTCTGTGGGACCAGTCCTCAGAAGGGCAGTGGAGAGGACACAAGCTGTTTCTATGACATTCCAGATCCTTCTTTGTTCCCACCAAACCATGGATAGCCATGGGAGCTGACTTAGCCTGACTCACTGAGCCTTACTTAGCTCAGCCTTCTTCACAGTGAGCATTCAGTTCAGCTCCAAGCAATATATGTGCCTCTATAAAATATGAAAAATAATCTTGAAGATAATCTGGAAGTAGCAGCTTGTAGTCACAATGAAAAAAAAATACATAGTTGAAATTTTAGAACAGTCACTCTGACCAGATCACAGTTTGTTATAAATGAAGCTTTCCCAAAGACTTGGCACCTTCATATTTGCACTGTGAGTAGTTATGGATACAAGGCCTGTTTGTACACTACAGGAAAGCTTGGTTACAGATGTGCTTTTAAAATAGCTGAGCACTGTCATGGTGCCTGTGATTTATTAAACTGTTTTATAATTTAAATCTGTGAGTTGATTACTGTAGTGGATTACTGATTATTAAAAGCAAATTCTCACTGTTGTGGATGCTGCAGTGGAACTTATTCTTCACTCCAGGCTCACCAAGGGTTTTAAAGTAGTACTGTTGTTTCTGCTTTATGGGACTGTTGTTCTGAAAGGCCCATCTACAACAAATCAAGACTTTTTAACCTGTTTTCATTTACTATTGTCCAGGGATTAAATGCAGCCCCCTCAGTGAAGTGCCCAGTTGAACAGTGGGCACTGTTCTCTCGTACCTATGTGTGGCTCACTGCAGTCCTTGATTCTTCCCAGCCCTCCATGGCCAAGAGGCCTTTGAACACACTCCTGTTATAAGGACCCTCTTGAAAGGCCACTTTGACCTGGGATCCATGCTCTCTCCAGGAAAAGCAGAAACAGCTTTCAGATTCCATTTCTGGGACTTGGAGAGAAAAGCTTTATTGATCAGCACACAGGTTTCTGAATGTCTCTTGTGCATGCTGTGGTTCTTGACATTTACTGGTGACTGGTACCTGCAACTGGGCTGAAAAATGTGTCTTGCCCACAGCACCTGAGAATGATTTTCCAACAGACAGATTGCTCAGAGTCAATGAGAAATAAACTCACCCAGCAGAGTTTGGCTGCACCTGTTTATGGTGCTTTTTCCTCCCGAGATCTGACAGTGGGCATTAGGATGTGGTTTGTTTTGGTGAGGTGCTCAGAAGAAATCCCTTCTACTCTCTTGTTATTAACCCACACCAATGGCATCTGACAGTCCCTTCACTCACTGCTCACTTCCTTTCCTCTCTGTCAGTAGTTTCCATAATTAATTGTGCACATAAGCTGTTCTTATAAAAGGACTGTATGAGGAAAGCCGCTCCCTGTTCTGGGATATTGCACAGTTCCTCATAACAGCCTGAATCTCCAAAGCAAGCTACATTTGTGGTAGAACTTTCTGGAAAAGTCCAATCCTGATGCTGTTGACCCTTGATGGCTGTGGTGTCTGATAGCTCAGCATGCAGCTCTGGGCTGGCAAAAGCAGCAGGTCTGTGGTATTTGCGACAACCATCACAGCCTCTGGAGCTGGCAGCAGCTAAGCTGGGAGCAGGGTTTGTCGTGACTCATTTTCTTTGGGAGTTAATCCCCACTTGGAATTTTTCAGCGTATGAGAAAACCCTGGCCGTGCGTCTCTGCTGTGTTTAAGTTTTGTGAAATGCGCTGGGATCCCACCAAGTGGATTTTCCAGAGCACTTCTGTGCAGAGCTGGCCTCTCCTCTGACAGCCTGTTTGCTGGAGTTGTTTACAGAAAAGAGAAGTTTTGTGGTGATAACTCAGGGTGTTTCTGTTTTCAAAGATAGAGCACTCAAAATAACAGCTGCTTTTCTCTTTGATTTAAGAATAACTAAACAAAGCCATCTGATTTGCCCAAACTTCTCTGAGGCACAAGCTTTCAGTCTAGACCTGCTTTGTGAGGAATCCAAATGCAGATCTCTCTCTTCCGCTTCTAAATGTATATTTTCTTTTAAATAGGTCTCCAGTCTTCTGGGCTCAAACAAAAGTGCCTTCAGCTCCTTTATAGATCGTGCCATGAGGAGTGTGAATGAGCTTGGGGCCGTTGCAGAACAGCTTTGTTGGCCAGTTTGGCAAAAGACTTTGGTTTTTTTGCCAACCTAAATAGCAGTCTGAATTCTGTGTCTCACATGCAGGACAAAGAGAAAGCTGTATTCTGCTTTCAGAACTTCAGCAGCACCCTGTGCTGGGATCCAAGGGCACCATCCAGTCAGAACTGCTCTGGTGACTCTGCCTGCTCTGGGCTGTGCTGGCCTGGCTCACTCCTGGAGTGAGAGAAAACCTGAACGGAGAATAAAAAAAGGAAAATCTGGTTTCTGTTTTTGGATGTGTACCTGCTGCCAGTCCTGCTCTTATAGGTGAAAGCTTAGGTGAATATGTAGTTATTCCTGCAGTATCTTTAGGCAGTGATCCATCAGTGCATCCCTGTGTACTCATGGCCTGGGGCTGTGATAAGCTGTCCTAACCTGGAAACTGTGCTTGCTACACTTTAAGGGGTAGGTGAAACACCTACTAATAACCTTCTCACTGTTAAATTGCCTGGGCATTTTCACCTGGGTTTGATGGTGGCAAGAGAAATCTCATGATTAACAGTGAGTCCAGTGAGTTGACTAGAAATGGCTTTTTTTTGTATTAATGTAAGTCTGGATTCACAGGCTGAGCGCTGGGATTCAGGCAGGTCTGTCCACCCAGAGCCCTTCTGGTCTGGTGGTATTTAATCCATGGACAGAAAGGGAGTGCTTAGGGCACAGTGGGAGAAAAGAAGGCAGATCCTCTGGGGCTGAAGGCTGGACTGAGTTCTGCTCTTAAGCTCTCTCTCATCACTTCTGTTCCTCTGAGAGCATAAACCAGGCAGTGTCCTTACTCACCCAACACAAAGTGCAGCAGGGGGAGGTAAATTATAGAAATCTCAAGTATTCCATCCCTTCACAGATTTGGTGGGTGTGACAAAGTAACATCTTCCTGGGAATTCATGCTCAGGGCTGGTAGAACTCAGGTGGACCACTTTGATTTTTTTCCTAATAGAAATTTTCAGCCTTGAAAAGGTGTGTATGGATAATCTTGTGCAGGCACGGGAATGTGGACAGGATATGATTTGCCACAGACACCCCCCACCTCCTCTGCAGCAAAGTACTTGCTCCACAGTTTAAAGTTAAATAATGACATTTCTGCACACTTTTTACCTACACAGAGGTTTTGTGTCAATGATTTCAGGAAGCCACTAGACAAACTAAGGAAAAGCCAGTGACAATTAAAGGCAATACTCTGCTTGTAAAGTCTGGTGCATGACAGCTCCCAGCCATGGATTGCCTCAAACCTGGGCATGTGTCTGGGGAAAGCCCACTCTATTTGACTCATTTCCTGTGTTTTCCCCTGGAATATCCCCTACTGGATTCTGTCAATGTCAAAATGCTAGGAGAGATGGATTCATAGATCTGTCCCAGTATGATGGTTTGTTTGCTGTAGAAATGTGGAAGGAGATGATGGATCGTGCCCAAAGAGCTTAGAGCCAAGAGGTAATAGAAGGTTTCAAGCAGACTCCATTCTTTCTTTCCTCTCTGCTCTCAGTTGTTCCTTGCAGGGACTGGGAGTGTGTCCTTGTCTGGAGGCAGCATGTTGCCGGAGGGTTCCAGGAATTGTCAAAGGGGCGAAACAGTTTGTTGTTGTTGTTCCTTTCCCAGAAGTGTCATTTTGCATTACTGCAGTGCTGTATTAAAAGCTAATAGTGAAAAATGTGAGGAATGGATCCCTGTGACTTTTGCTAAGAAATGCCACGGATAGGAGTAATTTGCTTTCATCAGCAAACACAGCAGGCTTTGGGGAAAAGGCTCTGGCTGTCAGAAACCGATTTATTCCTGCCCAGTGAGTCAATGCAGATGGTGGTGGTTGGGACTGGGCTGTGTGATGGACCCCAGCTGGGTGACACCGGTTAATTCAGACAATTAACCTGTGCTAGGGGAGGTCAGAGTGTCACCTCCTTGCTGAGGAGCTGCACTGCAGGGTGCTGGGGAGAACTGTCCCTGTGCAACACGAGAGAGTGGGAGCTCTGCTTTTCAGCTTCTGTCAGAGAGCAGAAGTTCTTTTCCCTGCAATTAATTAGTCCTCATCACCTTCTGGATCTTCTGCAGGGTACAGCTGAATGCAGCCGACTTCATCCTGCTGTTTGGTCCTCATGTTCCTATTGTTGAGGATACAGATTTGTTGTGAACAGTTCACTTTTTTCAAAATGCCAGTCCTGAAGTGGAAAAACAAACTTTCTTTTGGTGCCACAGGGCCTATCAGTGGGGAACAAAAGTAACTCGTAGGAAAAACAATCTTGCTTTGCTGAACTTGGAATGTGCTTTCCCTTTCCCGGGTAGCTGGGTTGCATTTGGGGACACAGTTTGTCCAAGTTGCCTTATACTGCTTTGCAGAGGAGTTGGGAAATTAATGGCTGTGATGCAGAAGGTAATTGGGAACTCTTTAGAGCAGGACTTGTCAAGCTCTTGCAGCCCACAGCCAGTACCCTCTGGGGCTGTAAGTGGCCTCATCCATGCCTGTGTGACCCACAGAACTGCCCTGTAGCCCTGCACAGCTTCCTCTGCCAGCCAGCCATTTATTAGTAAGTGAAGGATAATGAGGGGGTTTTATTGGCTTTTCCAGGTGCTGTATGCTCTGCAGGAGGGAAATTGGCAGTTTTGCTTTATTACATGTGTTCTGTTTCCTTCCTGCCTGGAGTGGTGCCTGTCCCACTGTGCCCAGTGCCTATCCTACACAGGCTGTGCTGGATGGGCAGCACCAGTGCCTGTGCAGGCTCTGCAGGAGGACAGGGAGCACTTCAGCCTCTTGGAACATTGGATTCCTCCAAAGACTCTGGCACAGGTCTCTGTCTGAAGGGTGTTGAGAATTCTGTGTAAAATATCTTCTTGCCTACCTCTTTCTCTGCTGGAGCAAAGATACTGGTCAGAGGGCCAGTTTCCATTTCCTTTTATTCACTGTGGCATTGACTGAATGTCACAGTTCAAATCCTCCCAGCTGTTCCTGCAGCTGAACATCTCTGTGCTTTCTGTTCTCACTGACACTTAGGCCTTTGTTTTCTGCTGCAGCCCCTTTGACACAGAGAACCTGTTTTTGTCACCTGGAAGCACTACCAAGTTTTCTGTGGGTAGCAGGAAGAGCTCATTATATAACTGGACCCCCCCAAACACGCCCAGCTTCAGAGAGAAATACTACCTGGTGAGTACCTGAGGAAAGCAAGATGCAAAGCACAGACCCAGGGTTTGATTTTGGGTTAGATTAGACTGTTCAGGAGCACACTCAGAAGTGTGAAAGCATAACACTCTGGGCCTTTGCAGTTTGGGGCTTTGTTATGTTTTTCTTTTAACCCCCATTCATTTAACCCAGAAACAGGTTTTTAGCTGCCTTAGTAACTCTCACCTGAAAGATTAACCCCGTGGTTACTGCTGCTTCTCTGTTCATCCAGGGGCTCTTAGAAATTGGTCTCAGTAGTTTTTTGTCCAATCCGTGCTGGCCTGGCCCCCCCCGTGCTTTGATCAATTTGCATGTTTCCAACAACAGGGGCCAGAGCTGTATCTCTTGGGTGGGATCTCAGGTTGTGTCCATGCTCACTCATGGATCTCTTTCCTGCAGTCTCTTTTGCAGCTGAGGCAGAACCAGGGGGATGTAAGTGATGAAGCCCAGCCCCCCAGCATTCTGAGCTACTTGGCTGCCTGTGATTTTGATGACCATGGGAGGAGCAAAGCTCACAATCCTGCAGAGACCAGCGAGGGAGACTCGTTCAGCTCCGAGGACCAGAAAGGGGCAGAATCCAGAAGTACAACTCCAGCTCTGGACCACAGGCCATTGGTGATTATTCAAGAGACTGGTGCAGAAGAGCACCAGCACCCTCTCCCAGATCACACAACTCTGGATATCCTGAAGAAGACTCCCTGTGGGGATGGATTTCCAAGTAACCCGTCCAGTTTTCCGAATCGTCACAAGGACAGGGGGGATTCTCTGAGCCAGCCCAGGAGTCGCCGCCTGGCAGAGCAGGAGGACAGCAGCCAGAAAAGCTGGAATGCTGCAAGTGACCCGAGACTGAATGGACATACAAAGTCTATTGACAAGACTCTCCAAGAAGTGTTGAATTTGCTGAAATCACATGATGTGGAGCAAGTCCAGCTGGAGAAACTGGAATACCAGGTTTCATCTCTGAGGGATAAATTAAAGGTATGGGAATGTTTTACCCTTGGGATATGGTGCAGCTTCCTCTGTTACCCCCAAATCTAAGACATTCTGTGACCCTGTGGCTGATTTGATTTAATGATGCAGGAATGGCACGTTCCCAAAAGGAGTTTGGCCACCAGAGGTCAGGCAGGACTCGGCAAAAGCAGTTCCCAGTGCTGGATAATGAGCAACGGCTGGCAAAGAAATAACCAGTGCAGTCCAACTGGAAACCAGTCTGGGCTAAGCTGAGACTGAACTGTGTCAGAGCCTCAGCATTTAGGTTTGCTTTTAATCTTTATTGATATTTTTAAACTTTGGTATAGCTCGAGGTGACTGCATCAGTTCTTCAAACCGATGTGCTAAGAACGAAACCAGAAAAGCGAATTAATTTATTATTAAGAATGATTTCAAAACCAGTAAAGAACTTCTGCAAAACAGCTTGATACTACAAATAACAGCATTTTCCCTTCCACTCCATCAACAGCAAAAGCCACTTCATCACAAACACTCATCTATGGAAAGTTTGATGGTGGAGACAGTCCTGGAAAGCTTTGACTTCCTAAACGCTGACTGCAGCGCTGACGAGCTCTCGCTGTTTGGGAGCATAAGGACAGCCAGTGTCAGGTATGTGCTGTGGGGATAGGGACAGGGCCAGGGCTGAGGGCGCTGGTCCCAGCAGCACTTGTCTGAGTAACAGCTGTGCAGAGCACAGCACAGAAACATGTCCTCATGTTTTCAAGAAGGTTATAAAAGCAAATTAAAAAAATGCTGGTTTGTTTCACACCACCTGGTTTGGACTTTTGTGACTGGCTTGAAGGCTCCTGTTGAGACTGCACATCTTCAATTTTATTTAGTGAGGAGAGTTCTAACTCTTTTTTTCCCCTCATCTCAACAGCACATACAATGACAACACACTGAAGTCCCTGAGCTGTGATACGAGACAAGAAACTCAAGATGTCACTACTGGTGATGACAATTTAGACACGCTGTTGATAACTCACCTGAAGCTGTGCAAAGGTCTTCTGCAGGTGCTGAACAGCCTGGGGATTCCCAGGGCACTGGATGTCATTGTTGATTCTGATTATGGACAGAAGGGATTTCTCAGCTGTTTTATAAAAGCAGAAAGACTCAGAATGGAAATGGAATCAAAAAACTGCAGCATCTTCATGTGTCTACACAGAAGGTGTCATATAAAACGCTGCTGCCTTTCTTCAGCCTCTGGGTTTTGCTGCAGCTCTGATTAGTACTTTGTGCCCTAAGCAGGCTGCAAATGCAATCAGACAGGTTTGGCTCTAATTGTGCAAGGGGTGATCAGTTTTTGAATGAATGAAAAACTGATACTACCAGTAGCATATGCTGTGATGGCAAAGGGGCCTTCTCAGAGCAGCTGGTGTTTTCTCACTGCTCTTAGAAGTTTGAATCCAAGAAACAAATCCTGGCTTATCTTGAGCTTGATACTGCACTTGTTTCAGCTGCTGAGATACATTATGTTGCATTTCAGAAACTGAGGTCACCAAACGTAGCCCAGGTCGTCCAGGAGAGCATTTTGGAAGAAGTATCGGAGCAGACCCGAGTGCTGGGGGATGTCCTGGATATGTCTGTTGAAGAAAGTGAGTAGCTGCCTCATTCCAAGGCATGCCAGAGATGGGAGAGGTGCATCCCTGATGTGCCTCCTCCAGCTTCCCCAGACACATCAGGGTTTCACTCAAAATTCCTTGCAAACACTTACATAATTAAACCAGCTCTTATATCTGGATTCTTAGAGAAAACAAGGCTCATGGTTTGTTTTGGATTTTTCTGCAAGGAAGGGAAAGATTTGGAGAAGTTTGTCTCAAAGAGTAGCTGAACTGGTATGTATTTAACAGGGATGTTGTAGATGATGGAGTTTGCAGTCAAACTTCCCACCTCAAGCCTTCCCAATACTAAACTCCTCTATACACTGTTGACAAAATGATAAAGCACAGTGGGAGACTTGGAAGGCTTTTGTTCTCATCTTGGTAAATACAGCAGCAAGAATGCAAATTTTAGTTGGAAGCATTTGCTGACAGATTTTTATCCCAGAGGATGCGAGAATAATCCGTTCCCTGGAGCAGAGCTCTGAAGGGCCTTTGGCACAGTGTGACAGAGGAGGTGTGGGAGTGTTAAATGCAGGAGTTCAGTCTCTCTGTAGGGAAGAATGAGGAATGAAGGGTCCAAAGGGTAGTGAGAAACCACAGGGTATTGCTTCAAGTGAAGTGTTTGATGAGGGAGAGCCCTGAGGAAGGAACATGAGGCAGGATCTCTAAAACCTGGCAGTGGCACACCTTTGGCTGATAGAAGGGCAGCCACTTAAGCTCACAGAAAGTTCTTCTGGACTCACATGCTGGGACAAAATGAACAATAAGGGGCAGAACAGCTGCTGATGAGAGTTTAGGAGCTCAGCCTAAGCCTGGTGAGATCAGTGCTTGCAGGTTTTAGCATTTTGGCAGGAAATGCCCCATTTTGAACGAACCCAACTCTAACACAAATCCAAGTTAATACTGACCCATGTCTAGATAATCCATCTGGTGCCTAATTTCTCATGTAAAATCCACAATCTGCTGGAGCTCATGGACTTTCTCAAATGTGGGGTTTCAGTTATTCAGAAGACTAAGAAGAAGAAGCACTACCTGAAGATCTGGAGTGACCTTGCAGAGCCTGGCAGCATCTTGTTGGCTTCAGCGGAAAGGTTCCGTCATGCCCTGAAATACACCATGATGCTCAAAGTGGAGGAAAAGTACCCCAGGCAGCTGGAAGCAGGTACCACTGGAGCACAAGACAACTCAGACTGCATTTCACTGCAGTGCTAAAGATTGTTCTTGTGCATTAAAAAATACCCTAAACCTCTTACTTGTTCTCAGCAGCTTCCAACAAACTAACCTGCTGTTTTCTCATTTGTCCTTGTCCACGTTCCCTCCAGTGCTGCAGAGGCTGCTGGAGCAGATCCTCACCTGTGATGGGTTGCTCCCCACTCCAAACCTCCAAACAGAACCAGTTACTTTATTCCAGTTTTACAGCTACCTGGAGAAGCACCACATTGCCAGCCTGGAGAAACACTTGGGAAAACTTGCCAAGGAAGGTAATGGCAGCTCCTCCTTCAGGGCTACCCTCCAGGTTCCCATCTAAGACACAATTCCAGAGCAGGAAACACTCCAACCAGTGCACTGACAACTTGCTTCCATTTTAATTGCCCTCATGACCATGTAATTTTAATCAGAACAGGAAAGATGTGCTTGACTCCCATATCTGGCCATGTACAAACAAACCAGCTGTGGAGGATGGGTTTATCTTAAGTGCCCTGAAAAGTGGGTTCAGGCGTATTCTGAAGTTAAAGCAGAAGCAAAGTCAAGAGGAATCTACAGCTGGATCCAAGGACTGAGTAAAGTCTGGGGCTTTGGGTGTCTATTGCAGCTGGAATTAGACACAGAAAATAGCAATAAAATTGCAGAGGTTACTAACGTGCATTTTCTAGCCTGAGGTAGCCAGAGCCTCACTGGAGTCTTGTCCAACATGTGAAAGTACTTGAAAACCTACTTTGTGTTAGAAAAGAGTTATTTTAAAAATAGTCTTTATATTGGCTGCATCTTTAGGCTTATGTTGATGCAGATGACTCATCTGGAGGGGGGTGAAAACTTGAGCATTCCTAGTCAGTGAAAAACACCTGGAATATTCTTCAAATTGAAAGGGTAAATCCAGTGCCTGATTTCTTAGTTTTTAAAAGAGGGAGGGTTTTCTTTGTCCTGTACAGTGAGATTTTCCAGAGCTGTCTATGGGTATTTTCCTTGATCCTGTTCCTTATTGCGGGCTGGGCTCTTGTCCTGATGCCCAGGGCTGCGGGAGTTGCTCTGGGTGTTGTCCTGGATGCACCCGGGGCTGGCACAGGTCGGCTGCTCTGCTGTCCCAGCCTGGGCACGGAAGAAATGGAACAATGGCAGGGAGTGAAGGCAGGATGGGCAAAGGGGCAGCTGTCCCGGTTTGCTTCCTGCCACGCTTGGCTTCCTCGCTGGCCCTGGGAATAACTGCTTGTGGCTAGAGGGGACTGGACCAGGGCGGAGTTCCTTGAAAATATCTTGGTTTGCGGGTGAGTGAAGCCGAGCACTTCCCTCGCAGTGATGCTGATCGAGGAGCTGCAGTGCCCCGGGAGGCTGAAGACGCTGAAGAAGCTGAAGGGGAAGCGGCTGAACAAGCTGCAGCCGCTCCCGCAGACGCTGCGGCTGCTCGGGGAGCTGCAGCTGGACGAGAACCACCGAGTGAGCAAAGCGGCCACGTCCTGCCTGTGCCGCGCCGCCGCCAGCAGGAGCCTGCGGGCCAAGGTGAGTGCTGCAGCTCCCCCGGCCTGTCCGGGATGCTGAGATCCACGAGATGCTTCATCCCGCAGTGGCACTGCTCCCTCTGCCCTTGGTTTAGCTGTGAACTGGCCCCTAAACCACAGCCGTGCTCGGGGGATTTGTCTCTGTCCTTTTTTGAATTTCAGGTGGGCAGAGCCGCTCCTGTGCATCTGCTTTGGTTGCTTGATTCCACTCAAGGTGTTCTTTCTTACTTTCCCATTCAGGCTGTGTTGTTCTACACTGACGCCTTATCTGACTGCGATGCAAGACTTCAGCAAGCTGCATGTTTGGCTCTTAAGAACCTCAGGGTAAGTGTTCCCAGCTCTGCTGGGCACCTCTGGCCGCAGTCACGGATGCACAAGTGTGTCATGCTGGAATTTTAAAGCTTGTAGGGTCACTTCAGCAGCTTCCTGCTGTTTGGAATTCCTCAAGTCTTTGGCTGCCAAAGTTCCAAACCATTAATGCTATTCCAAAGGCAGCAGGAGAGGGAGCTCTGGGCATGTTGTTTGATGTGCCAGGCGCTGCACAAGGACACAGTGGATGTGAACTCCTGTGATATCCAGTCACACAACAGCAAATCAGAGTCTTACCTTTACATTCCATTTGCAAAGCAACAATTGGGATTAACCCTTTCAAGTGAAGTCCTGGTTGGGTGATGCTGATTTAATGGTCCTGCAGCAGGGACCTGTACCCTGGGACTTCTACACTTTCTCAGGCCCTAAAACAGGAGAGAAGGAGGTGACAGAGGCGAGAACATCTCAGGAAATGTAACTGCAAGCTGATGTGATGGGGGAGAAGAGAAAGGTCCTGGGAGAATTCAGGTGCAGGAGGAGATGGGAGTTTGTGTGTCTGTGTTTGCCTTGTGAAAAACATCCACCAAACTGCTGAGTTGCTGCTGAGGCCAATGTTTCCTTTCTCCCACAGGCTGTGGAGAGCATTGAGGAGGTTGCCCACCTGTGCCAGTCAGAGACAGAGGAAGTCAGGAATGCAGCCAGGGAAACAACACTGTCCTTCGGTAAGGCTTCAAATAATCTGAAAAAGTTGATGTGAGACAGTGCAGGACCAGGAGGGGCCTCAGGTGCAGCCTGAACACATACAGGACAGTGGAAATACCTCATGAACAGCTGTTTCATACCATGGAGACAAACTTTATTTCACAGGTACCAACCAAGGGCCCTCCTGCTGAGGTTTATAGAACCAGACCAAGGAAATCCTCCAGGATAAAGCGCTTTAGGGACGACTGAACCTTTTGAAAAGGTGGCAGATAAGGACGAAAAATGCTGGAAGTGATGCTGGAGAACTGTTTCCCTGTTCTGTTCTTCCAAAAGCCACTTTGATCCATGCTTAGTTCTGGGGATCTCCAGATTTACTTCCCAGAAACACTCAGGCTCACATGCATGGCAAGTTTTCCAGCTGTGATGCTCCAAACTGTTACTCATGTGGAAGTACTGACAGGAGGCCTGATTTTCCATGGTGGCTTCCAGCAGGTTTTGGAAAACTATTCCCTTTAGGGATGTGTTTGCCACTGTTGGGAGTCCTTGTTAGTTCCAAACAAGGTCGCAATGGAAGTGTTTCCAGAGGATCCCATTTCTCAGGCGTTTGTCTCTCCCTCAGCACAGGCTCTTTCTTTTCTCCACAGGGGAGAAAGGCCGCCAAGCCTTCGAGAAAATGGACAGGATCTGCTGTGAGCTGAGGGAAACGGCACAGCACGAGGCCGAGATTGAAATCACCGTGTTTTAGGAGTGCCGTGGGAGGAGCTGAATCCCACTGTCCTCACAGCCTGGGGATACCCCCGGGGCGGGGGTGTTGGCTGTCCCTGCTCTGTCCATGCTGCATCCTGCCCCAGGACAGGCTCATTCCCAAGGGGCAGAGTCTGCAGTCTCCACAAGTCAGGCTGGAACACGTTTTCTCACCGTCTCTCAGCACGTGATCAAATACCAAGTGCCTGGATGAATGAAAACGGGGATCTTTTGGAATGTGGAACCAGGTTGTCAGTGGAGTTAAAATCTCCATCTTGCTGGAATTAGCTGTAAATCCAGTATGATCTATTTTCCCATAAAGTGTTTTATTGATTTGGCATGTCCTGAGGGAGAAATGATCACTCTCCAACAGTCCCTCTGGAAGCCAGCAGACAACAGCCTTTTACACCTGCCTTGTCAGTAGAACAGATCCAGCAGCTTTGCTCAGTGGGTTCCTTTGCCTGGACAATTTAGTTGCAGAAGGAAAACTTATTACTTCCAAAGTCTTCAGCGTGGTTGCAGCTTAGGCCACGTTCCAGCAGGGACTGACAGGGTGTGTGAGGAGTGTGTGTTGGCTCCAGAGCAGGTGGGTCTGCGTTGGCTTTGCCAGGTGCAGGTCTGACTGAGGGAGGGACAGGTTTGGGTTGGTTTTAAATTTGGAGTTTAGTCATAGATCAAGACTTCTCATAATCATCCACCTGTTGTCAGGCCCTTCCTCAGCCCCTGGCTGGCAGGGCAGGGTGGCCGTGGAGAGCAGCCTGGCTTTGGATACTATACTTGAAAGGGTTGGGCTTGTGTGTACATATTTTTATATATATATATGTGTATAAAACTTTTCTATTCAGTATTTATTTGTTGGATTTCATACTGTTTTCTGAAGTTCTAATAAACCACAGAGACAAGTTCCTGTGAGTGTTTCGTGGTGCTGTGCTGGCAGGCCTGGGGACAGGCATAGGGCGCTTGATCCTTGTCCTGCCTGGGACACCCTTGGAGTTAAAATTGAACTGTTTAATGTGGAAGACTAGAGCAGGGAGCTGGAGGGGTCAGGGAGAGACACAAGGGACTCATCTCATCTCTTACTCTGCCTACAGTAAGTTCTTACAATAACATTTAAATCACTTTCCTCTACACCCCCCCAAGTTCCCCTCCTGCCCCCCTGTGCATGTGGGTCAATCAGGAGCCTGTGGCTCCAGCCCCAAAGCAATAACACACCCACCAAAGTTCTTTAAAAAAAGAATTTTATTGTTACAACTAAAATGAGAACTGAAAACTTGTATGGGAGATTGAAAAACTGTACAGTTGTACTCTAACCTGGGAGGCCCAGCAGCGGCTTACACAAAAGACAAGATACCTGAAACTGTATTATACCAAAACATTCAGCTTTTTTGTTGAGTTTTTAAATTTTTTTTTTATAAAAGTTTATTCTATGGCAATCTGTAAAAAAAGAAAGACCTGATGAGTAAATATTTGCTTAAGGCAGATAGCAGAGCAGCTCACTAACGTCCTACCGAGTCTAACATGGATGTTTGTCCATTTCCAAGAACAGGTTACCCAACACCCCCACGGTATTTACACCCCCCAACTACCACAGACAGTACAGGACAGCAAAACAAAATGGGAACAGTTCAGTATTCCGAGCCTTATCCACACCTCAGGGGCCTGGGGAGCAGTCACTGCGTGTCCTGGGACAGGGGAAGAACTGGAGCTGGAACACAAGGAAGGAACAGGCAGAATGGGGGATGCTCAGAGCTTGTCTATGACCTGCAGGAACTTTCTCTTGGTAGCATCATTTGCAACTGAATTAATGTGGAATCAAAGGAAGGAGCCTTTGTTTTCCTGCCATACCAAAAACTTAAAATATTGGGAACATGTGCAGAGGGAGGGTTTGGTTCGTGTCTTTCTGAAGGTGCCCCTGCTGCCCCCAGTCCAGGGGAGGTGTGGATAGGGCTGACTAAACTCTGGAATGTCTGTACTACACTCACTCAGCTGAAAGGAACATGCTACCACCGGGCACACAGGATCCCACGGGAAGTCATGCCAAGGATTAGGCGAGTACATATTGTCTGATAAACACCCGACAGGCCATCGCTGAATGAGGAGACTTTCAGCAACACCCTCTGAACCACAGCCACTAAGGATCAGGTCATGCAAATATCATTTGGGCACATCAGGAAGCAGAAATATAAGTTCTTTCACCTTTCAAGCACGTGGTGTTTCATCGGGACACCGGAGACTTCACATGCAGTTTAATACAAAGGGGTACAAATGGTGCCTCAGGGCAGGACCCTGCCCGTGCTAGAGAGAACAGTGGGGACAAAGCAATCACATAATGTATCTTAAATACACAGATGAGCCATTATATATTACCATTTTTCTATACTCATTTTTCCTGTTTCCAATAATATAACTAAATATTGACTGATTACAACATTCCTCCTTTCAAGTACTGGTCTGACCAACAGTCTCACAGGCAAAAGGATTGACTCCCAGTACTACCTGAGGATTTATTATTGTACTCTTGAGAAGCCCTTGATGCAAGCTTAACAAAACACAAAACAGAAAGAACTCCAACCCCCCCTACCCCCTTCACCTACTCACCCACTGAAGGAAGAGCTATACCTACAGCCAGCTTGGCAAAAATAAATACTGAGTGGAGAGAGCTCCCCCGGGCTCCTCCACAGCAAGGGCTGCACTGAGGGGGTGCTTAAGTGCTCTAAATCTAGAGAGACTTGAGAAGTAAAAGGAGCAGATCAGTAACAGTGCTGCAGATCAGCTGTCCTGGGGCAGCTCAGTCACGACAGCTCTCAGCAGTGAGTTTGCTCCTGCCCTCTGCTCCATGACACAAGCAAAGAAATCTTTGCTGTTATTATTTAAACTATTAATCATTTGGTACTACCGAGAGGAACAGCATTGGCTGCTTAGTGCAATGCTGCTTTCCAGTCCCAGTCCTACCCACACAACCAAATCCTTATTTACAAGCACTTTACACCCTGGAGCCCCGGGCCAGGTCCACAGAGGGGCCAGTGCTGGGCCCAGCCTGGCTGCAGGACCCCCACCTAGAGCCAGCACTTTAATCTTGGCTTTACACAAAGCAGAACACACAAACACTTGCATCATAAACCGACATGTTCACAGCCCAACCCGCTCCTGGTGAACTGTCTGTGTCTCAAGGAAGCTGCCACTGCCTGCATTGCTCTCCTGCCCCGGTGCCTGCAGCGCCCCCGGGGCCTCACCCCTCGCTGGAAGCAACGCTGGTCCTGACGGAGCACACCGAGAGTGAAACTGCATTTTACATTCCAAATGATGAGGTTTTAAGAACTGGTCCTTCCATGGCAGAGTGCTGGTGGACACGGTTTGGTTGAATATCCCTTCCTGTTTCTCTCCCTCCCCTCAACCTCTCCTAACCCAGAATATAAAAGTAAAAACAGCTTTAGAAAGGATGGTGCAATGTAAAGAGCCGTATGTGCAAGTAGAGTGCAACAAAAGTCAATGAGGAGATACACTTAGTAAAGAAAAAAAAAAAAAGGAAAAAAATCCAAGAGCTGGATGTGTTGGGATACCCTGAGCAAATGCAGAAGCCTGGTTCTATCAACACAAGTAAAACAATCAGCTCTTTAAGAACAGTTATGCCAAGATTAAATATATCAATACCACAGGCACTGCCCACAACTCAGTCTTTAATGATGAAGCAAGTTTAAAAAAAAAAAAAAGAAACAAAAAACCAACCACAAACACCCCTCCCCTTCCAAAGGTTTACATTCTTCAGGTATGTGGGTTTCTTTTTTTTTTTGGGAACTCGTCAATGTAAGTCATGTATTTGGTTACAATACTTGGAGAGTACAAGCAAGTTTCACTTGTGCCTGCTTTTTCTGAAACAAAAGAAAATGAACTGGCTTTTTAAAAAAGGCTAAAAACAACAATGTGTTGTAATTCTATCATTTAGTTTAAAAAAAAAAAAAAAAAAAAAAGGAAACCAACTATTTGGCATTTTCTCTGCTTACTCCTGAATATTTTAAGGCCCTGAGATTAGAATATTATGTTCTTGGGACCACAGGGCTGGATAAAACCCTAGTGCATCAATTCTCTCTTTAAGCCCTACCCAAAGTTCTGGCCTTTCACCCTAAATCTACCTGCTCTGAGACAAGGCTCCCCTGCCTGGACTGCTCCCTCTCACAGGAGCTCCCCCAAACCCCGACCAGGCGTGTTCCCCGCCGGTCCATCCTGCTGGAACAGCCATCAGTGGAAACACACCCTGTAGCAGAGATAAGCTCCTGCTGTGAGGAAAGTGAACATGCAGATATTCACTAGAAATGGCTTCCACGTTGTCACCACGTTCTCATCCTCCTCATCCGAGTTCTCCGACTTCGACTCCTCTTTGCGGGGCGAGAGACGCGGGTTTCCACCAACAGTTCTCCTCCGAATTTCAGTGTCTTGACTACTGCTTAAGGACAAAGAAGTCAGTATTCAGTACTAGATGGACACAGATATTCCTTACTGGATCAGCCATGGAGCCCTCCTGAACCCTGACACAGCGCAGGACGGGACTCCAGCAAGGGGAAAGGCCGATGTCCAGTCCAAGCCCCTCCAACCAATGAAGCTAGGCAGTTCCAGAGGAGGATTCAGCTCCATCCTCACACAAGGAACTATAACAAATAAAATGCATCTGAGCTCTGAGCTCTCTGGAGCTGGACATGTCTGATGTTCATTTACACTAAACTATGTAAATAATAATTTCTAAGAAATTATTTATTCACTAAGAAATTCAGATTTATCCCACTAATGAGAAGATACAAGACATCAGTTTTAAATCCATACCTTCAGTGGGTATGGAAATCATCACCAGGCATCGCACACCCCAGGCAGATGTTCTGCTAACAGAGTTATGTTGTCACCAAAGAAAGAAAGAGGGAGGTGCTACCAGTGCAATACTTCCTTCTTTCACTGCTAAGCCTCCACTTGTGTGTGTTCCTGTTTCCAAGACTTCCCTTCTTTTTAGTAAAGATTTTTTGGAATTTGAGTATTTTCCTTTCAGAAGCTCCCCAATGAATCAAGAAAAATCCAGATCAAAACATTGTTTCTTCTGGGCAGGGAAACACTTCCATTTCATCTCCTTGCCTGCAGCAGAACTTGGAGGGAGACTTTCCAGGCTCAGCTCCTGTTTGAAGCCTCCCAGCTCTGTGGATTTAAGACTATGGGAACCTCTCACCCATCCCCAGTTCCCAGAGCCACACGCCCATTAGCTGTCACTTCAGTAGGGTGCCAGAAGAGGCCCCAGCCTATGGGGAAGTTCAATGAACATGAGTGTGAGACCTTGACTGAGACAATTTTGGGTTGGAACTACTACTCCTACTCTTACACCGCCTTGATCTGCTCAGGCCCTTCTGTATGATGCTGTTTATGTGCAAATGTCCTCCACACAAACAGCGAGTGGACAGAGATCCTGGGACACTTCCCAGCGGGAAAAGCCCTGAATTACCTGTCTGTGCTCAGCGGTGCAGGTGAACAAGCTCTGCCGTCCGGAACCATCTCTTCCACGGTGCTCACTGAGGATCTGATCTCCTCCTCTGCTCTGGGGTGTTTGGGAAGGAATTCCGTGTGTTCGTGCATCCTCCCGTTGTGCATTTCCGAGGTTCGCTTCGGGGGCCGGGGAGGGGGCGGCGTGTGCTCAGGTGGGGGTTCCAGGTCCTCGTTGGAGAGCTCTTTCCACTGCTCCTTCAGGGAAGGACAAGCCCCGTTAAGCTCTTCTCTCTGTAAGCCACTCTAGATCTAAACTTTACCATGGCAGAATCTTTATGCTCTACCTTTTAATTAATTCTTAGATTGGCTCTTCACTTGCATAGAGTAAAAAAGAGAAATCAGACACAAGAACTCCAAACCCAAGCTACATCCAAGACCCAGAACACATCAGATACAAATGCAAGAGATTCCAATCTACTTCTGGAAAACTTAAATAGCACAAAATAGAATCTGTTTTGCTGGAGTTTTGCTTACCACAAGAAACCTGATTAATTTAATCCCAATTCTTAAGACTTCTGGCATATTAGCAAACTTTTATTCTCTGAAATGCCAGATGAGCTTATGCAGCAGCTACACACTGGTCACTGGGCTGGAAAGCACACGAGGCACCTGTTAGGTACTCTTTGGAAGGTTCTTAAATATAACACTTCAGGTTGTGCCAGGTTGTAAAGCACTGTATTGAAGAACCCCATAATACAAACACATATTGAAGCTGAAACAAGCACCAAGCTTGAAGCTTCGTTCTCTCCTGTCCATCCCACACACTTGCTGCAGTTCCCACGGAGCTGCAGCTCCTCCTTTAGGTGAGTTGCCCACAGCACTCACTTGCACTGAAGCGTCTCCCATGATGAATTTTGCCCCTTCAATAACAGCCAAGTAGGAGAAGCGGAGCTGGTCCGCGGTCTGGATGAGGCCCATCCTGTACTTCCTCATTTCCAGGAGAACCTGTTTGACGTCCACAGAGGAAGGATCTTTCCGTTTGTCCATCTGAAAAACATGAAACATGCTTTACGTTCTGGTGACATTCACACTGCCCTCCACATTACACAGTTAATGAACTCACAGCAAACTGGTATGAGCAGCTTTTTATTGGGTCCCTCAAAAGACTGAGGGGAAACCAATGGGACTCCAAAATGTTGTCCCTTTCCCCCCTTTTTCTTTTTAGTAACATTTTAGCCTAGGCCTGACTTGGCTTTCTATTGTTCTCACACAGTGACAGAAGGAAGCCAAGAGAACTCCAGCTTTATACCGAAGTCAGGACAATTTCCTCCTGCCCACAAGTGCAGGTGATTCTGTAAAAGCAAACTCATCAGTCCTTCCAAAGAAGGACTTTGCATTGTTTCAGGACAGTTCATGCTACGACTTAGCAGACATCTAGTGTGGTTTTCTCTTAACCATGAAGGCAAAGCCTGTCTTTGTGAATCACTCTGAAAACCAGGGAGTTCTCTTCCCCAGACCCCAAATGGGGTCACTCAGGAATGAGACCTGCCTTGGAAAACACTCCCAAAACAGAAATAATGGAAATCACGGCGATGACACTTCCCAGGCCCTGCCACAGCTCTTGTAAGGCTCAAACCATTCCCCAAAATACCTGTGCAGAACCAGCCCACAAGAAGGCAGCCTTACCAGGAGCAGACACGTGTCCACCAGGCAGAAGGTGCCGGACCTGCCGATGCCGGCGCTGCAGTGAACCACGACGGGGCCGTGCTCGGGGCTCAGCGAGCCCGACTCCCGCACCTTGAACAGGAAGTTGAGGAACGAGGCCGGGGACTCGGGGACACCAAAGTCAGGCCATGTGGTATAGTGAAAGTGCAGAATCTCCCGAGTTTCCTGGGTCTGGAAAAACAGCATTTGGGAAGCCTTTTAGAGGTCATAAATGAGTCAGGAGTGTTGGGAACTGCTGACTAAAAGTCGCACCAGTCTGAGGGAGCTTTCGAAGCTGCACAGCCAAGAAACTACATATAATTATCTCTTGTTGTGAAAGTCTCCATTTGGGGTACAGGAAATTGGGTAATTAAATGCACTTCTTTACAAGATGGTTTAGTTTTTTCAGTACAGCTCAAAAGTTTGTATCACTCAGTGTATGGCTGAGACATGGAAAGGCCTTGAGTTTCCCCAGGTATGTTAAATAAACATCTGAGAGTTTCCTTCCCACAACACACAAACTGAGGCTGAGGAATAACCTCAAGCAGAATCACCAAATTCAGTGCAATTCCTGACCATCTTCTCCAAGCCCCTGCTGCTGAGGAGGTGGATCTGCCCCCCGAGAGGGCCAGGGATGGGACTGGATGAGATCCTGTACTTACGGTCAGGTTTTCCAACTCCAGCTGTCGTACTGTGTAATAGGATTTTATATCTTCAGATATCAATGTGAGTTTCAAGTTTGTGTCTTCAAAAAACATTTCCTTCTCCTCCTTCCGTGGCCAGTACTGTGCACACTTTACCTAAAAACAAACAGGAGCCATACCAATGTCATTTATCTCTGTGTAAAAGGTATGGAAGAAACATCCTTAAATACAACCTTTTCTTACAAGACAATTTCTTTATCTGCTTCTATTATAAGGACCAGAAATTACAGTGTGAAAAATATCAGTCTTCCTTTATGGTGCAGAACCACACCCCCCCTTTTGCAAGAGTCAAATTATTTTGACCTTGACTAAACTCACGGAAACACCTAAGGCCTGAGGACAAGTACCTGAAAGCTGAAAGAGTGTGAAGCTGGGAAATCTAATCAAAATCTCCAAAGCCATTATTTATTTTAGCTTGTGTCAGACAAACAAAAATCTAATAACTAAGTACAAAAGCTCTCCTAACAGTCTGCCAAAATCTGAATTTTAAGCCTACTCTGCATTTTATTACTGTCACGTCAAAGATTTACAGTTTCGAAAGAAGAGACAGATATTAACAAGAGCAGAATACACTGTGAAAAGTATTATGAATTCCATGAATAAGCTACATATAGGAAATGACCCCATTGCTAATTTCCAGGGGTAACATCAGATGAGATTTTGGGTTACTCCATCCACTCACCACAAAAAATAAAAATAGCAGTGAGACTATTTTGATTCTACATGGCACAGTTTAAAGGTGAAGTGCCAAACAAAAAACCCCTGTGTTCAGCAAAACATTCCCATTACCTACTTCTGACTGTATCTCAATTTTCTTATCAAAAAGTCTCCCAGAGAGATTAGTTTTGCAAAGACTGCTGCATGCCAGGGCCTTAAGTGAGCCAACCAAAGAGAAGGGTAGCACTGTGTTTATTGGGGTGTAGAATGCACTTATAATTCTCTGCACTTCTGTTTGGTTTTGTATTAAAGACACAGCAATTGGCTTTGGGTCTGGTTTCTCCACAAACGTGTCTGCAAACAGTATTTTGTTGTGCTCCGCTGAGGGGCTCCCAGTGCTGTTTGCTGAGCAGCCTAAGGGATCACAGGAATTCATTTTGTTCAAAACTGACAATGTGCTGAGAACGAGCAGGAATACTTGGAAAGGAAGAAAATATTGAAAAATATGATTACTGCATCTCTTCTGAAGATTAAATTACACTTGCACTACAAAGAAGAGTAAAACACTTAAAAATTAAGACTGCCATTTATTGAAACACAACTCACTACCCAAGAACTTTTCTGATTATTGGGAATTTTTTCCTGATGATGCAAAAGCATGTACCACCCAGTTAACACTGGTGGATACCCAACATGCTCACTACCCCTCCTCCAAATGTCTTTATACTGACTATGTTGCAGCACTCAGCTGTTAACTGGGCATTTCTCTCACTCTTTAAAGCTGCTTTTGTTCCAGATTGGCAGAGCTGACCGGCCTCTTTAGGGATGACAGCTGTAGAACCAGCACTGAGGCAGAGCTCTGAGCCAGGGAGGAAATCCAAGCCCGATGGTTCCATCTTCTCCACCATCACACAGGCCAAGGCATTTCCTCTCGAGGCAGCGGCTTCTCCACATGCCAGAGGAACCAAAACTTTCTACTTATCTGATGGTAAATTACTTAAAATAACCCCAGTTTGCCCAAGTATTCAATTCTAGGCATAATTTCTCAGATGAAATTACTTAAGAGCCATCTGGCCCCGTTCTCTGGGTTGGTTTGAGTTGGGTTTTTTATTCAACAAAAACTATAAACGTGTGACGAGCACTGAGCTAGAGCTGGGTAAGTACTTACGGATCCCTTTTCCATCACTCTGTTCAACATGACAACACCACGGCTTTTCTGTTCCCAAACCATCTCCCAAAAGTGACCACAAGTATTTGGCAAAGGTCCCTGCAGAGACAGAATCCCCAGAAATATGCATTACTTTCTGTAACTGTCAGTGCACTGTTCCCCAGTAACAGTTACTGCACTGGGCAATAGATTTAGACAAGTAACAAGCAACTTCTCATTTAAAACTGTAAAAACATGCAGTGAGACAGCTCTAAGTTCCATGTTATGAATCTTCCCATGAAAGCATGGTTCATCTTTTCCCCCCACACATAAGAGGAAGAGAGATGGAGTCTCATTTGTGAGAACAGAACTGGGAGTGAAAAATGCTGCATTTTCTTAGGAAAGGTGTACAAAGGTCACAGGGAAATAAAACCCCACTGACTGACTAAGAGCAGAATTAACTACTCTCCCATACATCAACTTTATTCATGATACTTGAAAATTACCTGACTAAATGGATAAACACTCAAAACACTGAAATGATGCCAGATCAGCAACAAATGACATGGTTTTCCAGAATCTTCATGGATCTGCTCTGGGACTGAATGAAGTGATAACTCCTTTTAAAGACTATTATCTATTTCACAAAGCAGTTTTCCTTATAACTTCCTGTTTGTGCTATGTTTCTTTGCTATTTTCTACTCCAAAGCTACTGTTCTGAATTTTGGGCAACACAACTTAGCATTACTGGGCCTCAGATTTGCTGTCTATCCCTCTGCTCAAGCAGAACAGCAGGCCAGGGTCCTCAGATTCAAATAAAGCCATTCAAAGCCAATAAATTCCAGATCAGAACAGAGAACTTGTACCAGGTCAGCTGCAAATTCAACCATCCCACATCCCAGTTCAACCCTGTGATCAACCTCCCCTGTCCTGAATCCTGAATGCAATAAGAGCTGTGTGAAAAGAACCATTTCCACGCTGAAACTGTGCTGTCCATTTCTTCCTTAGGAGATTTATCTTTACTCTCCACAAACAGGAAGGAAGAGCTGTCACTTGAAAATATTAATCCCAATCTACCTTTATCTAAAGTGTGGGAGGAATGGGGAAAAAAAAAAAAAAAAAAAGTCAAGATCAGAGATCATAACAGTCTCCACGGAATATTTAGGACAAACAAGAATCCTGGCACAGTTGTGGCTCTCAGAATAAGACAACAGCGTATCCGGGTATTTTGAAATTTGTTGTATAGATAGGGGTGAAATTCACAGATCCAGGGAAAAGCAGCCACTGCCCTCTTGCCCCCACATTCCCATCACTATAGTCTGTATTTCATGGCTTTCCTCTCTGTGCATATGTTTATCCACACACAGATGTTTATATGCACTTAACTGACTTTACAATAAAGAAAATAAACAAAACCCATATGATTTTTATTAACCACTGCCAGCAATTACCTGGGTAAGAATGTAGCTCCTTTGGGCCTCTTCCATTTTTATCAAACTAGCATTGATATAGTCATTGTCACCTTGGTTTAGCTTAATTCGACTGTGATCAACTGCAGCATAATTAGAAAACACTGGTTAATGTATACACAACATAGCAGAATCCATGCACAACCCCATAAGAAGTTAGGGTCAAAAAAGCTGAGTTGTCCCAAAGAATGAAAAGGGTTTAATAATCCCAGGTACTTCAGGTGCTCCCTGGGCTTGTAACTCTGGAAATACAATGTAGGTACTGCAAGAACAGCACCCCAGCAGAGGAGGGAACACAGGCTGCCCTTCACCTTCCGAGAACACACTGCAAGAATAAAGCATTTGCATCTGAAATAATCCCCACAGTAATCTGCAAACCAGACCACACTGACCTATTTGCACAGTTACCGAGTTACTGGTTTTAAATAAATAGAATTACACAACTGCTTATCTCTTGCAGCTTAAACATTCAAACCCAGCTTGCTCAAGGATTCCCACATTTTGCAAGAAAGCCAAACAGACTGAAGGAGTTTTATCTAAAGGCAAAAAAGGAACAATTTCTTACTCACAACCCCAGATATTAGAACTGCTTAGTAAAACAAACAACATGAAATATTACTGTTCTGGTCGACTGCCCCAAAGGCTTCAGGAACTTTTAAGCACCAAGTACAGAAGTTCTCTGACACACCGGAACACTGTGGCCAAGGACAGAGGAAGGAGATTTGCCCACGACAAGGCCAGTCTAACACTGCTGCTCTTGCAGCCCATGCTCACCCATGCCTGGGTGTTCCTATCTCTGTTCCTGGGGCCAGGAAAGGAAAAACAGGCTGCAACCCCCAACTTGAGCTGTGCCTTGTCCAGGCCACACCTGCTCCAAGATGCACTACCCACCACAATAAGTGACCATAATCATTTCAAAAATACAGGTCTCATCCTTGTAGCAACTCCTTTGCAAATGTCCCCCTCTCTGTTCCAATCAGCTCATTAGCTTAGATTTCTCTCCAGCACTCATGTTTTATGCAAGACTGCTGCCCACCTCCCACGAGGGGCAGTGCTGCCATCTGTGCTGACCAGCAGGATGCCCTGGAGGGTGAACAAACTGCAGCACAAACCACCCTACAACTGCTGCTTCAGCCAGCCTTCCTCTCCAGCAGAAGAATTCAGAGGTAAAGCAAGTTTCTTTCTTCAGCTTTCTGCCCATAAATACAGACTCTGTGTTGCTCCAGTATAATCCTACGGATATAATGGCATCCTGTGACATCTATCCCACAAATAAATACATTAACACAGAGAATTGTCTTGGATGCTTATCCACCTAACAAATTCTTGTCCTTAAAAAGAACATTTAAGTGTTAGAAGTCATTAGAGGTCAACAGTCTTTTACAAACAATGGAAAAGAAAGTGTACTTACAGGGGCTGACATCTCTGTACCTATTTCTATTTTTGTTTCTGGGATGTTTGGCCACTTTACATGGAAAATCACTGGCTTCATGCCTGATGTCCTGAAACAAAAAAATGAAGTGTTTGATCTGAATCCATCAAATTTCATACCATTAGCTATTTTAAGACAAATGCCTGTGTGACTTCACAACTTCACGTGTGGGAGTTCCGGCCAGAGAACATTTCGGGCTTCAAATTAAGAATCAAGTTGAAATGTATCAGATTACAACAGTAACATTATTTCTGTATTAAAATATTGTCAGTTTGCATAATAATGAAGCAGAACATTTAACAGACACTTGTTTGCAGCATCAGTCAAAATATCAGTTGTGCTTCTGACTCAGCAGCAATGAAAACATTCACTGTGATAAAAAAAGTATCTTGTCTGCCCCCCCCGGCATCAAACACAGAGTGGTGATTAGTCTAAGATCACTCGCATCTCTTCCTGGAGTTATGAGCAAGAAGTCACAAAGCTGCAAATGGCCAAAATTATTTGTATCCAACTCACATGCCCAGCTAAAACACACGTATCATCTCAACCATATACCCGGGATTCTTTCAGTTGGGTTTTTTCAGATGCACGTGATAGCTCAACTATCTGAGACAATTTCAGAAATTGAAATAAAAAGAATTCTGCCATCCTTAGACATTAATCCCAATTTGCTGAAACAGAACTTCACATTGTACATAAACACTGTGTAAGCACAGTTCCGCATAAAGAATCATGTACAATGCCAAAGATTATTTTAAAATGGGTTATCTGCTGCAGCACATTACCTGCTTATCTATTCTGCTGCATTATTCAGGTATGTATCAATTTACACTGAATGCTACATGTTGAGAGGAGTTCTAATTTACATAAACCTGCCCAAAATTAGTACAGTATTCCAAAACAGCTCCTCACTGAAATAAGCCCTGACATCAGCTGCCAGCTTTTTATAACTTAACACATGGCTGCCAGTATTTCTGCTTGTGAGGAATGCAGTCTGGAGAATATGATCTGCACTGCCACAGCCTAATATCTCAAACATGAGGCAGCTAAAATGGGTGTTTTCATAAATTTGTCTCTGACACCAGGTTGGTGACTTTGTATTTTACAGGGCTTTATTCTTCTGTAATGACTGTACAGGATTAACAAGAGACAAGACCAGGGAAAAAAGAAAAATGGTTTTCTAGATCTCTGACCACATTTCCCACAGAGCCTACATGTGTTATTTTTTTAAGTATTAAAAAAAAAAAAAACCAACACCAAACCAGCACAACTACCCCACCATTCAGGATTCATATTATAAAAATCAGCAAAATGCAAACCAAACCAAAATCCCTTAGGCATTTTTCTGTAAATACTGGGCTAAATTAGCAGCAGCACTAATGTACACTGTTTCCTTTCACAGCATTAACAAATTTAAAAAGAACTGTCCCCTCTTTTAAAAAACAGAAATGGAACAAATGTTTCCTTACCAAAATGGAATTATACAAAGATATTCTAATATAAAAATATTATACTTAGGCATGCACATGTATGTGCACATAGACTCTCCTCCCAATCTCTGAGAGTTCCACAGATTCAAACACCTACATCAAAGTATTTAAGGAACTGAAGCTGTAATTTATTGTCCAGGGAACAGAGAGCTGGCTGTTACCTCACCAGTAAATATTAGATCTTTTTCAAGATGCAATGGTTCCTAAAGGTCCTGAAAGAATAAGGGAGTTCTAGGAGATGCATAACTCCCACAGGCACAGAGAAAATGAAAAGAAAGAAGTTACTCATGAGCTTTCAAGAGACAATTTAAAAAAGGGCAATATATTTCTGGAGCGTGTTTCAACAAACAGGAAAAAACATGGGGTGGGGGCGGGATGGGAATGAGAGACCCAGATATGGCAACAGGCAAGCTGCTGCCTTGTGTGAAAAATCCAACCGGCACAGAGCACTTCATTTCTGAGTGTAACGAACATGACAAAATAGAATATCCTGGAGGGCATGTATTCCTGGAGCTCAGTGCTCAAATCCATGCTGAAAATACGGGGCATACTCTGCTCAGCAACGTGGGATAAAAATGGTTTGGAGTTTTGGTTGTTGGTTTGGGGTTTTTTTCCTTTGTTTTTTTTTAGCTACAGCAGTTGCTAGAACATCTGAAGTGATCAAAAGAATTTATCATCCCAGATCACTTCCAGGATAGGGAGTTGACTTTAGTGAAGATCAGATGGTCTTCAATGGTGAAATTACTGGAGAGAAAGAACCCAGTGCCAAGTCACTCCAACGTCCTGTGGCCACGTTAAAGGTTTGCTTGTCAAAAACTTCTGGTCCTGGGTACTGCTGGAGTCACATAACTACTGGTACTCACTGGGGTTTGGGCAGGCTCAGAATATGTTCCTAACAGCACCACAGGATTTCTGTGCTGGAGGAAGCAGAATCATTCACAGCACAGAATTATTATGGTCTGAGGAATTACTATGCTATGAGGAATTATTATGGTATGAGGAATTATTATGCTATGAGGAACTTGGAGCCAGCGATGCCATAAGAACTGAAGGCAGTGGATGAAAACGCAGGGATTGATAAAGTTACAAATCTTGAATCACACCAAGTCACACTGCAGAGATCCTGTCTGTTAAAAAGGAAGCTCGACATTTCATTTAAAAGGTCACGAAACATAAAACTTTAAAGAGGAAGGGCTAGAACTGAAGTCAGTTTTCCCAAGTCAAATGCTTCGGGTTTGGAGCATGAGTCACTCCACACCACTCATCTCCTGGCTTTCAGTCCTGTACCCCGTGCAAGTGCCCCAAACTCTTCAGGGGTGAAAGAGGAAGTCTGCTGCAGCCCTGTTCTTCAAATGGGAAGTTCCTGTAGCTGTTAATTTGCAATCTTGACTGGAATAAGAAGGTTGCTCTCAGTTGCACTGGTGGGTTCCACTTGGCCCATCACCTCACAATTCCTGCAGCCCAGAAAGGACCCGGAATGCAAGGGCAGTCATTCACACACACAGCAACCTTGTGTGGATTTGCATATCAGTATTTCCAGAAGAGGACCTAAAGGTGCAGTCTCAAGGCCTTCAGCTTCATCACTCAGCCTCCCTGGGAGCCTTGCAGCAGGGCTCAATTTGATCACACTATTTAACTGCACCATAAACTCTGGAGTAGCTCAGACTAAAAGATAACAATATATTGTCATTTTAACAGTTCTCTTCCTTCAGGAAGCAGCAATTGCCAAGATCTTATCAAGGGCCACAGAAGTGCACCCAATCCATCTACTTGAGGCAGTCACACTAAGGAAATCAATTCACAAGTACAAAAAGACTTAAATAAAAAAGTAATTTTAGCTTAAAAGCTTAAAAAAAAAAAAAGTTTCCTCTTAAGGCTGGCACTGAAAAAAATGATGAGGCTTCTATAAAAGGTGGAGGAGTAAAACCAAGTTACAATAAAATCAAGTGAAAGGTGCTTTTTCCTGAGATGTCACTACTGACTGATTCCAGAATGGAAATACCTCAACGATTCAATGAGGTGGCAAAGACCTGTGGAGAAGACCACAAAGAAAACAAGCAGTACCAAGGGATCCACAATAAACACCCACAGATGGGAACAGGTCTTTAGATTCAGCATGTAACTGAGTCCCTGAAAAGCAGTGAACTGACTCCCCAGCAAGGGAGCCTTGCCAAGATGTAAAGTACACAGAGATCAACTGCTCATGTAACCCGCTTTGACAAGGAAGATTTGATTTCTTATCCTACATTAAGCTTTACATCAGGATATTTGGGCAAGAACAAGAAATGAGGATGCAACTTGTAGGTAAGAAGGTGGTAATCTAAAGATCAGATAAATGAACTGCATCACACATCATTAATCTTGAGCAGCTGCAAAATTTTAGCCACATAAGTGAAATAAATGTGGATTTTAATACCCCTTAAAAGCATTTTATCTGGTCTCCTAGTTTTGCTCTCAAGTAAAACACATTTTTTTATTCGTTTATTAATCTTCCTGAAAAATAAGAAACCAGTTGCCTGGTATGCCAAGCTTCTTCCTGAAGTCAAACAGCATGTAAGAGAGGAAGGGACAGGCTTGTTTAAAGTTCCACAGCACTATTACACCAGGTTCAAGTAAATAAATAAATAAATTAACAAACAAGTCACACACTTGCACCATGGTTTTCCTAGAAAGCCCCTTGCTAATTCAGCACTCCAGGGGCAATCTGAACAGGCTGCAGCAATGGGGCCACCAGAGTTTGTGACACCGGTCAGCTGGTTGGAGGCACGGAAATAACCCCCCAAGAGAATGTAAACTGGGCATGGCTGTGATACTAAATCATATCCACACGTGGCAGAGCGGACTCATTTCTCCCTAGGCCCACGTTTATCCCAGCTAGGCATTACAGATCGTCTTTCACCACTGACTAGTTTCAACATGCCCAACTGGAGAGACTTAGGTAAGTAAACCCTGGAGTACTTTATTGTACCCACCTTATCGTGGTAGATAACTGAACACTGTAAATGCTCAATTAAACACCTGAACATGAACCCTACTTACACCTTGGGTACGTGCTTCCAGAAGGGGGAGAGACACAGACTTGTGTCATTTCCACATTTTAACAGCACATTTATTTTGCACGTTACCAGAAGGAAGACACTTCTGAATAAAGCTCTGCAATTCTGCACAGCTCAGCTGCTCAGATTCTTGTATTGCTCCAATGTCATCTGCAATGAGTGAAAACTGATTTCTCAATTCTGATTTTTCTGAGGGTTGCAGCAGAGCCAAGGAAACTCTAGTATCAGGTTAAAGAATTACATGAAACTTCTCAAATATCAGTAAGTTCAAAATACAGTTTGTCCTTGAAATTTATGACCCATAACAGAAGAAGTTCAGAGCTGCTGGCAGGAACACTCAACTTCTGCTGTTTTGTAGCCATGTACTTACTGCCAAAACAGGAAACAACTGAATGGAGCGTCAGCGTAAGAAAACAACCCAAGTTCCCTTCTTCTTCACATCCATCCCTATTCTTCCTCCCAGATAGTCAATCTGCTCCAGGAGTGCATCTTGGACATTATTGGAAGGCTAGACTTTTGAGAAGACAAAATGGCTTTTTTCTTGACAGCTGCTGTGCAGAAGAAAAGCTTTGCTATCTGTATCATCAAACAAAGTCAGTGCCAGGAAATAAACCACACTCTCATTAAAGTGTCAAGAGGTTCTAACTCAGTTACTCTTCTTCTCTGAGAAGAAAAATAACCACGGAGATGAGATCCAGATCCTGATTTGCCCAAACATTACAGGTCTTCTACATAAAGAGTTTTGGTTTAACCTCATCTCAAACAGACTGGTGCATCTGACAGCCCAGATACCCACATAACTCCTAAAGGAATTCAGCCTGCTTAGCAAATTCTGACCTTAATTTGTTTGCAGCATAGGTTTTGTGTGAGTTTAAAAATGTGTCATTCCTGTCCTGTAGGGTATTCCAGGCTTCACAGACCGACAACTGTGGTTATAAACAGAGTCCTGCTTTCCTAGTTACCTAATATTTTCATTCTGACATCTCACAAGCCATCTAAGAGGATTATAACTTTTATAGAGCTACCACCACCAAAAAAAACCCCAACAAAACCCAAGGCTTTGCAGGTTTCAGGGAGGACAAAATCAGATCAGATTTTGCTATGGAAAGCTGTGAGATGAAGCTTTTCTCATTCCTCCCTTACCTTCTGGGATTTACAGTTTGTATGGCTTTTTGTCCTCCCTGAAGCCCAGCATAACCAAGGTATTTTCTAGAGTTTAGACAAGCTGCAAATGACATGTTTCAAACTGGAGACAAAAAGGACAAGAGATGCACCTGAAAACACTGCAGATGAAATGGAACCATGGAATAACTTTATTTATAGTCACTCAGAGTCCTCTACTCTCAGAGATATAGTGTTAATAACCTCAGTTAATGTTAAGAAAGCAAGACTGTACTAATGACATAAATTCTTGCATAATCCATTACCACTGTTTAATCTTAAGATAAATGAGCTCTTTTGATTAATAAATAAGATAATCAAATGTAAAACTTGCTTCCTCACCAGGCGACAGACTTGAGGTCTTACCAGTCAAAAGCTGGATGGATCTTTACAGATTCTTTTTTCCTTCTCTCCCATTTTTGACCCCAGTGCATGTGTCTGCTCTAAGGCTTTTCCTGTTCTTCTTCTTTTCTGCATGCCTGGGCATGCAACTAAAAGAATACAAATTTTCAGAATACCTGGTGTTATTTTTCCTACAGTTAACAAGAAATTTGAAAGGCCACTAGAGAACTAGGTATTGTACTGACAGAGAAGGACATTATCATCTTCTGCCTACAGAGATTCCAGGCAGCTGCTTAGTATTAGATCTACTGTCGCGGTTTAAGGCCCCTTAAATGAGTTGGGAAGACAATTAACAGGCTCATCTAATGAACTGTACAGAATTACTGCAATTGCCAAGAGCATTCAAGCACAGACCAAGTTCTGTGGGCTCAAGGAGTAACATCACGAATGAATTTGAAAGCAACCAGCCCTGTGCATTTGAGGAGCTGAAGTTTGACTCTTCCTACTAAGCCTCCAGTAAGCTTTTTAAAAAGAGACTTCACTTCAGATTAAGACACACTTCACATGCACTGAGCTGCAACTGAAACTTGTCTGTGGTGTTTGTGTCCTTTCACCTTTTCCTGGAAAGTAGGTTGACTAAAAACCAAACAAACAGCACAGCACTTTAGCAGCTTAGCAGACAAACACCGCAGTCATTTCGCTCAGGACAAACATTTTAGAGAAACAAAGTAAGATTACAAATGTTAGATTTATTTTTTTAAAAAAGAAAGGCCAACATTTGAGCATTTGTCTTAGCAGCAGTTTAAACTCAAACAACTGCAGAGCTACCACAGCATTATTTTTAATCCTTTCGTAGATGACATGAGTTAAACACATCTAGATTACAAACTCTATCTTAGAAATACTGGTCACATGAACATATGACAAGTCCAATATTCCCTATGTACAGTGACACCTGCTCATCAATAACAGGCAGGACTTGTTAAAATATCAGAACTGTCAAGGAGAGAAGGGCAGGCTGCAATTCCCCAAGTAATCTTCATTTTGTCAAGGTCATTTTCAAATTAAGATATGATAAGTGAGATAGAGATCTAATTGCCTAGCACACACCAGAACCAGCAGGTACCAGAGAAAACCAAATTCAGCATGAGAACAGCACTCCAGCAAGGCCCTGCTCTAAGGGGACACATGCAGCTCCACCACGACACGGCCCATCCAAGCTCCCACTGCCACTTTCCTGTTGCGTTATGAAATTATCCATGAAAGCACAACACAAACCAGACCTTCCAAACAAAGGGTGATTCCCCAGACATTCCAACTGGTATGACACACAGATCATGTTCCTTCCCCAGGGAAAGCCACAGTGCAAGGGTTGTCAACACAGGGCACGAGCCCACTGCTAAACCAGAGGCCTGTCCTGGGAAAGGAGCCGAAGGTGGTTTAAAGCACTCCCAAAACACCAACCACAAATACGCTGAGAACACAACCTCACCAACTAATTATAGCTTTTCCTTTTGTCCCTAATTGAAACTAATTAGGGAGCATCCATGGAGCATCAGGGATCTTAGTTAGGAGTAAGGCCAGGATGCAGCCCTGGGGACCTGAACAATACCTACAAAATACACAAGACCTGAGCAATACCTGTGATGTGGGAAAACTGCCAGCTACTACAAAGTCATCATCTCTCCTAAATCCATCATTTTGCTCATTCGGTAGAGATAAAAAAAAAATTATTTGTCAAGCTCTGGGGCACTTTTTCTAGTTCTAATCCTCGAGGCAATCCTAACAGGTCAGAGAAAGAAAAGGTTTCTTAAACAGTGATGAGGTTGGATTTTTTTTCAGAGTTTGATTTTATATCCCTGTATTTTGCACCAGGACAATTCCCTGAATAAGATCACAAGAATTTTTAACCCTGGATTTCGCAAACAGGACGATGCTTCTTACACTTTTCAGCCTGTTGTGCTCTCTGTCACAGAGAGATGAGGTTCCAACAGAAGAAAACAGACACCTCTCCTGAATGGTGCCACTGTGCACATTAAAGTGGTTACCAGTAACAAAGACCAAGGAAGTTCACATTCCTACTTGAAAACAGGAAATAGTAGGACCTCAGAAATTTTGGTGGATGCTGAAAATGAATGTTACAAAGTAGGTGGAATGACAGGTGGCTACACAGAGACAATCTGACCAAAGCAAAAACTTCACCTATTTCAGAGAGGCCTTACAGCACTAAATGTGCCTAAAAACACAAAATCCGTTGTCAGAGCTCCAAACTTCTTCTTGTATTTACTTATCAAGCTCTTTACAAATTCAATAACTTGACTTGGCACCTCTTAACACCTCCTAAAACCACAGTCAATGCAATGAGTAATAGAGAAAGCGGGAGACCTCCGAGATTTATCCTCAATTCATTTTTGTTTTGCTTATTAACACATCAGCATTTGCATGCAAAGGGAAAAGATGGGCTGAATGTGAGAATGTGCACACACATAACCCCTGGCTCATTAGAGACTCAGAGCTGCAAAAATATACTTCTAGGGCTTACAAAGGAAAATACCGCACATTCTTCACATCACTGTTATTGTCCCCTGAATACCCGAATGTCAAGTTGGTTGTTGTTGTTGGCATTACATTCCAAAATAAACATTTACGTCTACTTGAACTGCTAAAACATTAAAGGGTTTCAGTGAGGAGGAGACAGACCAATGATTTCCATCTGCTCTCTTTCCTAACAGGCACTCGGGAGCTGTGCAAATGCCCCAGTTAAGGAAGTCCCCCCCTGAAGACAGGCAGGAGACACCTCTTGGTTGCTGTGATGATGCTACTTGTGCTCTCCAAGCAGATTAGTTTTCATCTGGGATGCTCGAACTCATTAGGTTTCTAACTTGGGAGCCAATGTTCCTCACTCCCATTTCAGGAATCCAACCCCCTCGCTGTAACCCTGGCAGCTGTGTTGGAACAGCTCTGGATTTCTCCTTGCAGAAGGGAGGCTGTTTCCCTGAGCCATTTTTTAGGCTCTCGTAGGAATGCTTTTGTGCCCCTGGTCCCTCGAGGCAAGGGAAGAAAGCTTTAGACAGCTCCCCTACCCCACCATTACAGAAAAAAGAATTGTCCCTGGAAAGGGACAGGGAGCCAGGCCTGGGAATCCTGCATTCCCCTGGTGGTTTTGGTGAGAAACTCTTCCTAAATACAAAGGCACTTTCAGATAATTGTCAGTGGCCTATTTTCCATGATGACACAAAACCAGAAACAAAAGGATTCGTACTTAGGAATCAGAACTTCTGGAGTTTGCCTCATTTTTATTTTCTTTATTTGAGTTGGTCTGAATGTCACTCACTATCATGAAAACAGGATTTTATGGACATAGAGCAAGTTTGCAAGCCTCATTTTCTACCTCTACCACTGCCTAAAACTAAACTCAGCTCTTACCTAATGTCAGATGATAGAATAAACAAGCTATTGGTGTTCACAGAATCAAATAGGAATTAAAACAGTTTTTCTAAGACTTAATTCTTATCTGGAGTTTAAGAAGTTATATATGCCTTTAGAAAGTACAGTCAGTTCAAGCAGTTTTAGACACCAGCTTGCCATATGCTATGTTAAAATTAAACCGCTTTTTTTTAAAAGCAATAAATTTATGCATGAAGTACACACAGATTTTCAGGAATGGTTTTGTCCATCCAGTAATCTTCATTACTGATTATTATTTAATCTCCAGTAATCTAAAAGCTAAATCAAATTTCTCTGCATTTGACAACGTTAAGGGGATAAGGTCACATCATGACTACGGTGAGGCACATATTCAGACCACATCAGTATTATTTTTGTATTTAGAATACTAAGGGGCAGGCAACAACCATATTTCCAACTTTCTACTAATTCCATCGAAATTCTGCAAGTTATGAGCTCAAATGTAAAGGAAATACTAAAACACATGAGCAAGGAAGTGGCTGGAATTATTTAATAGGAAGTTCTGAACTCCACATTACCTATTAAAAAAAAAAAAAGGTATCTACATCTTATTCAGTGGTGAACTTCATTTCCTTGAAGACATTTGTACTGTACTTTCCTTTACTGGCTTTCTTGAGATGCAGTTTTCAAGTCAGAAGTGTGAGGGGGAAAACTGGATTTATTTAGTATCAAGAACCCCTGTTCATTGAAAATGATGAACTGTATGTGACAGGTACCAACTCCCTCCCAGGTAAGTGAGGCTCCCTCCTGCATTCTCTTTATTTTCTACAGATTAGGGTACAAATACGGAATTCCAGCAAGTTCTAATCTATGGCAAAAGAATATTTCCCCATGTTGGCCACTAGTAAGTACACAAGCAATGGAACTACAGTTTTGTTCTGCCAAAGCATGCCCAAAATACACTGTTACCAAAAGCTTTTTATCATTTCTAACCTAACGAGATGCCAAGAGTTTAAAGAGAATGTACAATTAACAGGATTGCACAATCCATGTTCATGCCTCTGCATGCAGGGAAAGGTCAAACTCAAGCTTTGCTCCTGCAGCAGAACCAGCAAACAGTCATGCTTTTAGTTGGTTTGTTTTTCAGCAGACTGCCCAAATCCCTACTGGGAAACTTTAAGTAGCTCTAACTGCTTAACTACCATTCCCAGAAAGAAGTTTTAAGTATCTTTTCTTAAGAAAGACGTTTGGACTGATACTTTAAGAAACTCGCTGGATTACAGATTTGCATAAGCAGCTTGTTTCGGTTGGGATCTGTTTAACGTGGCAGTTGCTGTTATAATCACAGATGCCCAATTCACTGTACTTAGAATATTCAAATTTGGAAAGGAAAATGGTAGTGATGATTAAAAGCACACTGAATCCACTGAATGGTGCAACCTACAGGTTGCCAAGCTACTGCAGTGCACACAAAAACCTGCTGAGAACAAACAGTACTGCTGAAAACAGATGTTAGATAAAGCAGAATTGGGATACTCCTGGTTTTTCACATGACTTTCTAATATGTGTTTAGGAAAGCAAGCTAGGTTAATATTAAACCTTACAGTGTTCTGAACCTGAGATGTTTAGCTCACAATCTGTGTCCCAAACCCAGTTTTGGGGGAAAGTCAAACAATGATGTCATTTCCTCACCCCACAAACACAAGCCCACGCATGTGTCACCTGACTTATGTGACTGTCATGTCATGTCATGTAAGGGCTGCACAGGCCACTCTGGTTGATGAGAGGGGCAGGACAGACTGTCCAGCCCCCACATGCTCCAGGACAGAATGGTTGGACACCTCTGTTCTACAACCAAGCTTTAAAAGAAGTTGCTCTTAAAAGCAGAATGTTTACACAACTACTTCCAGAGTAGTAAACTGTTCTAAGGATAAGAGAGAAAAGTCAATACTTTTTTGGAAAGAGAAACTTAACCCTTAAATACTTACAGCAGAGATGTGCTGTTTACTGACATCCAGAGGAGTTAAGCTACTCAGTTCTGAAGTCAGTTCCTGAGCACTTCACCTTACTGACAGCCCTCCACACAGTAAAAAAATATGCACATTCAGTCTTTAGTTGCAGTGGATACCAATACTGCATTTTACTTATCATAAGCACAGTTCCTCACACAGGAAAGGTGAAGTACGTTTTCAGAAAAGACAATGTGTGAGAAAATCTACCTCATGCAACAAGCCTGAGAGCTTCCAGCAGATCCCTCACTTAACCCAAACCAGCCAGACCTTCCATACTGAAATGTATTCAGTATTTTACTGGTTCTCCAAGTTGCAAAGCAATACTGTAAGACACTGACAGAACCAACCGTGTGTTACTAGAGCTTGTTTAAACCATCATTGCAGTGAGAGTTCACCTCCAGCTGTGCAGGACATCTTCTCGTCTGAAAGCAACTGAGAGTTTAAAAAACAAATGTCAGTGTTAACAGGCACATCACATAATCAAGATAAGTGTTCACAGACATCCTAATGCAGGACAGATCAGCACTGTGCACCCCAGCACATGAAAAAGACTGCAAAACTCGATGAGCCAGGCCTTCAAAGGGCTGGTTAATCCTCCCCATGCTAATGAACCAGACTGCTGAGTGAAAGTAAGTTGCATGGATCAGATGAGATAAACAGTTTTGCCACTTAATGCATCTACTCATCCTGCTAGTTTAAAATAATTAAATCTGAGAACACCAATTGATTTAGCAAAGCCAAGCAACCATAATAACTTCTACCTCTGACAGTGACAGCAGCCTCAGTGGAAAGGCACAGCTCCCATGGCTTCCTCTACTCCCCCTTCCCAGCGCAGACACTAACCCACCACACCCCACGGCTCCACCAGGCTCCTGTTCATCATGTTCCACTTCCTGCCAGCCACTTATCAGTCTCGACTAAACATGCTTTGTAACTTGGTGTCTACCTAAACCCTCATTTGCAGTCTTAGCACAGATCTGGAACACTTATAGAAAAAAAAAAACCCACTATAAAATGCAATAAATTCCAAACATCTTCAAGAAAAACCTTCATACTTACCACATCTCTTTCCATTCCCCACCCCTCAAAGACAGTTAACATTAAAGGCTTCCCAACACTGGTCTACAAATAATGTTATCAATTATCAGAATCACACACAAGTGCCTCCTTTTACATCAACAGTGCTGAGGGCAAAGCATTTTTAGCAAAAGATTGGATTATTTTTCTCTAAGTATTCCAAGACAGACTTCTGTGTGTTGAGGGATTTATATGCAGAACACCTTGTACAGAAATCTTTGCTAACAATAAATCCCTACAGATGTAGATATTATTACATGAAAACAATAAATGAGTGCCTGCTCCTACCTGGGTGGCAATATTACCTTATTTATCTACTCTTAAAAGATAATAAGCACAGAACAGTTTTACCACCCCAAATCCTTATTTCATGTGGTAGAGAACTTAGCAGAACAATGGCAAACAAGGGATTTCCTGCTGTCAGTCACAGAGAAGTCTCCTGTACACTGGACATGAGGCACCAAGCAAAGCCTTGCCTAACGGGCTTGGCTCCAACAGAGGCTCCTGATGGTCAGCTTCACACAAATTATAAACTTGAAATCAATGACAAATAAGACATAAGTCAGTCGTTTTCATGAAGCCTTTCTGCTCTGCTTCCTGACAACCTTTAAAAAGACTGGTAAGATTAGACCTCTCCACTAATGCTCTCACTAGGCTAATAAATCCAGGAACTTAGCAGCTGTAAAGATTTCACATATTTTCAACCTCCTGTTCCAATCTTTCACTTCCAGTGAAAATAAGATGAGTCAGGTGGACACAGAAGAAAGCAGCTCCAGAACCTGGGGGTACCTGTTCCTGAGCCCTTCTCCAGAGGATGACAGACCACCACAGGGTCCCTCAGGCTGCTCACACTTTCCCTTTCCCCAGGCCAACGCTACCCAAGCTCACCACCTGTCTGTGCCTCTGCTGGCTGCTCCCAACCCTGGCCACGCTGCCACATGCTCTCTCCCGGTTTATCTCTGTGTGTTTAGGTGTGTCAGTAATCAGGGAGATACAGAAAGCAACTGCTACCTGAAGGGAAGTCATTGATGAGCCAAGCGAGGTAACAGCACTCACTGCCAACCCCAACACTGCGTGTCTGGGGCACTACCAACCCGATCCGGTTTGTGCTGTGGTGTGCAAGGATCAAAGGAACGGGTCTGCTGGGTCACAGCACACACTGCCCTTCACACATTTCCTATACGAGCTTTGAAACAGCACAAGGGCAGATCTGCTCTGGTTCTGAAACAGTTCTGAGAAGGTTTCAGTACTGGGAATGAAAACATGTAGAGGCTGAAACACGATTCTTGTTCATGACAACCTACAGTTTCTAGGGGAAACTACAATTTACTGTGAAAATTCTCCACTGTCAGAAGTTTAAAAAACAAGTGACAGTGTTGTTTTCCAATTTAATTAAACTCTTAAGGAAATAAACAGTAACATTTTCTAGAGCTGGGTGGCTGTCCACTCCTCCTTTCTTTACTGGGTAAAACTCCCCATTATTTTTCCATTTCTGGAATACCCAGAAATTTTGACAAATGCGCCAATATGTCTTTTAGCTGTTTAATAAGCTACATAATTTTTTTTCTGTTCTTGCTCCAATGACCCACCCTTTCCTTATTTCCCAAAGAAGTTCCTCTTACTAAACCCTCTTGCTCATGTCAGTTGTGTTTTTCCTGTAGCCCCCACCTTTAGTCACTGATGGCTGTGCAAATGCCAAGCAAGGACAGACAATTCCACGCAAGGATGGCAGAGGTCTAGTCCTACTTCCAGCAGCTGTAATGACGGTACAGAAGACAGTGGAAAAAAATAGGCCCCACACAGTATAATGGAATAGAGATCTTCTGAACTGCTATGGGTTATTTTTCCTGTCAGAAAAAGGAAGTATACTCTTCCTTAGTCAAAGATGCATTTTTAAAATAGATTTCACATTTTACTTCCTGCCATCACATTAAAAGGTCACACTGTTTATGCTACTGTAACCTGCTGTTACTGTGGGATCAGAAATGATATAAACAAGCAATTCTCATTCAAATGTGCACAAGGGAAGAAGGTTATGAGAACATTCTTCTTTATGTGTGGAACAATTGTTCTAAATAAAAATAAAGAATCTGAGAAACAGAGTGTCTTTTGTAGGACGGCTCATAGCATCAAGTACTCCATGAATCAAGTACTTCACTGAAGAAGCATAAAATTCTGGGAACTTCAAATAAAAGAAAAAGCACCTGAAAGACCACAAATAGAACAGTTACTTTAAGTTCAAAATAGTACTATGTAGTAGCATTTTTAACAAGCAATTATTTTAGTCCATTAAATACAGTGAGCTTTCAGCCCAGAGGGGAGAATATCCTCTGCCTGCAGCGAGATCTGCCCAGCTCCACACTCGCCCCTGGTACAGCACCAAAGTTTTCTTATTTTCTGTGTCTACTGATGCAGAAACTGCTTCAACCTTCTTCTAAGGAGAAGAAAAAGACAGAACCAAACGCTGCAACTCTGATTCAACCATCTCTTCACAGTCAGTGAAACCGGTAAATGATCTTCGTCGCTGATCTCTTAACCCTCAGTGCTGCAGGTGACATTTGATCCCTTAAACCACATGTTCCCAAAGCATCCACAACAACCAAGAGCTGAGACAACTACGAAAATCCTAACAGAAGGAAACAAGAATCCCACATACAAAGTAGGAATCAAGTTTCAGTTCCCAACAATGGAAACAGGTCTTTAACACAGGTATCAGTGTGCTATGTAAGTAAATTCAATGTGAGATTAATGCTGGATGCAGCAGAAAGCTCTTTTTATTTCTTCCATGAAAGAACACACCCAACTAGGATGTGGAACCGTCCATGTATTTTTTCATTCCAGAGACTAACAAATCAGCAACTAAATAAGGTACGTGCTCAGTATCAGTGACACCGAAAGAATTGTGCTTAAAAGGACAGTGTAATTTATCATGCCAACAAGGGCTGGTACCAGACAGGAGGAGAGTATATGCTAAAGTCACTGGAGAAAAATATAAAACACACAATTTGGAAGCAATCACATCTGACTTGGTGTTGATGATAAATACTTTAGTACTGTACGTTTAAAAACATACAGACTCTAGCTACAAGTTAAACCACAGACCTCTCAAGTAAGCTGGCTGGATTTATGTTGCTCCCACAAGTAGCAAGACCTTTACAAACTCATTACTCCATTATTTATGATTGCAAATCCCAGGAACTTATGGAAACCTAAATTACTGGGTTATCAGCCCATATTCTAGGATAAAGTACTGTCCAACATGGAAAGAGAACCTACAGAATTAAAAATGAGAAAAAGAATTAACTAAAAACATTTCCAAAAGTTCCATATTATGCCAGCTCACTTTCCTTCCCAACAAGGACATCAGATTTTTCACTGCTATTCTATGAACCTTTTTTCTTAAATGTAGAAGGCACAAACTCAATTTGAAAGTAGATCAGCTACCACTACAAGCAGAATCACATGCATTTCCAAGAATCACTTTTATCACTTTTCCTCAGTACAATATAACAGGCAAGCTGTTGAATCTTAGCCGTACTCAGCGTGGGTGAGAGAAAAAGCACAGCTAAATGTACAGGGTTTGGGGGAAAAGGAATTGGCTTTTGTACGACATCATCTACAAAGTGAACACACAAAGGCACTTGGATGCTCTATCAAAGTGCCTCTCCCAGTCAAACCAGCAAGGGCATGCCCGCTGGCACTAGAGTGAAAAAAACACTTCTTGTGCAAATCAACATGAAACAATTTGACCAATGACTAAAACAAACCCCCAAACCCCTCAGTGGTAAGTGGTGTACACAGCCAAGCTCACTTCTTTTAGAAAAACTTTCACTAGAGCTGCTTTCCTCTGACACTGATGCTGTGCAGACCTTTCACAGAGGTGCAGACACAAAAGTTCCAGTCTAATAGTTTTAGTCTAATCTAATATTTTAAAAATAACGGAGTTTTAAATTCTGTAAAATGTCTGAACGCTGACAGCGCTTCACATCAGCACTGAAGACGACACCAAGCCCTAGGCCTTAAGGCTCTAATGTTTTGTGTCTCAGTTCATGCTGTCCTTTTTCCAAATCCGTATTACAGAAATAACCAGAATTAAGTAAACTTTAACATGAAAATATTGGGAACATTCTAACCACTCCAGCTAAGGGGTTGGGGTTTGTTTTGTTTTGTTTATTTTGCTAATTTGGTAGGTTTATGGCACAATATTAGTTTTTCAAACATTTAATCATTTGTTGTTAATAAGCCTCCTACTCAAGTCATATTTTGAGAAATCTTCCCTCTATGCAAGGAACTTATCCCTTCCATGCTGGACAACAGGCCTTTCTTTGCCTGAATTGGAAATAACAGAATTGCAAGGAAAGAAACCTCCTATGATGCTGAACTGTCTGAAGCATTACAGGAGCTGACCTTTCTGTCACACTGATTTGCAAGTACCCAAAAAAAATCCAAACCCCCAAACCCTACTAGAAAACTCCTTAGTACATTATTAGTCACAGAATACTGATACTAAATGCAAGTCTTTTGTTCCTTCCCCTCTGTGTTACAAAAAGGCATGAAAGTTAAAAAAAGAAATGCTCTTTACCACTCCACTGAATATAAATATCACTTTGCATATGTGGAGACTGAAGGGAAAACTAGTTTATTTAATTATGGGAAAACAAATTCAGTGCCATTATCTGGTGGCTGAAACAAACCCCCCCCCCCCAATCTCACAATCAGTGGAGCACAAGCAATGACATGACTTCAAGCTTGTACTTTTTCTTACAGGTTTTGTTTTTTGCAAACTCTTACCTCCTTAATTTTCTTATATATCAAAGATGTCCACTTTGAATCACACATGAATTCTCAATTTTAAGGAATCACTTAGTATCCTCAGGTACATAATAAGGCTAAATTCACAATCCAAACAGATAAGTACTGATCTAAAACCTGATAATTCTCATGTTTACAAGAAAGTAGCAGTGATATTTCAGTGTAAACCACAGCTTACAAAGGCGCAGCTAAAGAGAACCCTTGGAGAAAGTCCATCTGCAAAGCATTACAAGAAAAGATTTCATTTTAATGCTTAGTTAACCATAGGATGAACCGTTATTTCAAACCTACCCAGAATATTTAGAGAGTTATTTTAGTTTCAAAAATACTTGGGTTTACCACTACCACATTTTATTCTCTGCTTACAAGGGCTATTTCTATTGATTTTAACAGCGTTTGGCATGTGGCCAATGCTGCTTTCTCCTTAAGTTTTCTTCTATACATCTATCCTTCAAGCATCCAGAGAAGGAAGAATAAGTACCATGTGGAAAAACACACCACCACCAACAAAACCCTTCCAAATGTGCTCAGGAGCAGGTGGACCACTGTGTGCACATTGTACCATTTCTAGGTTTTAGCAAATGGTAACCAAAACAGGCTCAATTTTTCTACGTTCTACTTTCAGCATGCTAACACAGATTTGAGTTCAAGTACTTAGATTTTAAACTCTGAAAACCAAGCAAAACTAAGCAGCTCAGTAGCTCCACATAAGAGCACATTTGCCAGCAGTAGACACAATTGATCTTGACCTGAAAAAGTCACTAGGAAAAATGTAACAGTACTCTGAACCAGTTTTAACAGCCCAAAATGTACCATCACCAGCAATTCAACAGAAAGTCTGGTTTTCAGGGGAGGATAATGACTCTGGGAACCACGGAGACTCTGCTACTCCATCCCTGTTTGCCCCTCCACACACGTATCAAGATTCAGTGGCTGCACAGCCTGGAAAACATGGAATATGTGTAGATTATTGAAGGAAAAGAGATTCCCTGCAACTCTCAGTTGTAAACCAGCTTTCCATAACCAGAGCCAATTACACTAAGCCTTGGATGAATCAACAGAGCACGAATTAGGCAGTGGCAAGGCACTGCATGCAGAGACCTGCACTCTGCAGCAGCAAGAACTGGCAGAATAAAGCCCAAAGATGCATTTATAATAAGTCATGCTCATGCCTCAATTTATCTGCTGCTCAGCACCAGAGCAAAACAGTAACCCAAATGCAGCAGCACAACATCTGAACCCTCCTGCAGCTCATAAACCGAAAACACTCGTAGGACTTCCTGTTCACTGACTTTAAATACACAACACAACCACACTACTACAAACCTTCAGGGTCAACCGTTTCACAGTTTACTTTCAGCATCAAAACCTATCTACATATTCTACAAATATTTCCCAGAGACAGGGAATACATAAAAAACTTCCCACGCCTTTTCTCTCTTCACAGAGAGAGATCCAAATGTCCACAATACCATTCTATCTTCCTCCCATCATCTGAGTAAAGCTTATTCATTTTCATAGTGTGGAGTATTTTAGTTTAGCTTGTAGAGGGTGTTGGATAAACTGACATTCACGTTAATATTTGTTTAAAATACCCTCAGAAATTAATAAAGAAACTTAAAACAATTATGTGTGTCTTACAGGCTTCAAACCCAACTCCTAACTACACTTCAGCTTTCCAGAGTTCACAGCAGCATTGTTTTCAGGATACCCACTTCCAAATATATTTGAAAATGCAAACTATGCCCAGTTCTTTCTTACTTTATATTCTACTAACTAAAAATTTAGTTTCATTTTGCTACCTTCACATGGAAAACTCTGTGTGAGCTGTCCCCAAATGTCAGCTCTGCCTCTGTCCATAGTGCATGGCATCCCAGTTGAATGGTAAATAATTCAGAGGTATTTTTACTGTTCCTGATAAGCACATCAACATTAATATCATTGGCCAACATACTAAAGTCAACATACTTAGTTTATATAAACACAAGAAGCAACCCTACCTGTATTTGAGGGTTGTGTTTTTAAGATAATATCTCATTCTATTACACTGTGTAAGAAGTTAGAAACCAAAATACCTCCTAAAATTCCAAAAGACTTCTGCATACAAAATTACTATGAAAATGTGGTATTGTACTCACTGTGAGTAAGTGAAAATCAAATGTTGCTTTGATATTCTGGACAAATATCTACCTTTTTCTCACCTGCTCTAACAGCAAGCCTAAACTGTGTTTTTCTTAGCTTTGGGCTACGGGTTTTTTGTTGTGACATCTCCAGAGTGAATGCTTTTCATTCCAATAGGTAGTTCTAATGATATTTATGTAGGATGGGTATCATTCACTTACCCTTAAGCATTTGTTTTCTGTTGCACACCTTTAGCACAGTGAGCACACGGCACAGCTCACGTTTAATCACGTTCCTTTAACTTACTGTTTTATGGAAGAGGATTTGAATTTTAATGGGCCTTTCTTATGCTTAGATCAGGTCTTATTTTATTATCTTCTAAGTATGTTTCTCTAAAATACAAGCAACAGCCAGAGCCTGAGCAATTCTTTTTATCACTCAGATCCCTTGACAACCTTCACAGGATCTCATGGCTCATAGTTCTTGTAGCAAGTAAATCTAGAAGAAAATAAAGGGACAAGAAAGCCCCCCACCCAACACTAAAGTCAAAACCAACAAAAAAACCCCACCAAACCAACAAAACACAAAGAACTCCATCACTGTTCACCCTGTTCTGATCAGCTGTAGTGGAGAATGTTCCACTACACATGTGGTGCCAGAGTCACGTCGTCACAAAATCACCCTCACAAGGTCTTAATTTTGAAGTGTTTGTGTCCCCATCCTGTGATTATTTCTGCTGTGGAAAAAAAAAAAAAGTAATCTAAATTTTATTCTGTCCCAACTGTACTATCACAGCTGAACACAGCTTCCGCTTGTCCAAGAAAAAAAGAAGCTTGGACAATTTTAACCCTTCTAAGTCACATGGCACCCAGACAAGGCCCCTTGTAGCCATACCTTCAATTAGCTTCACCTCCCTGTAGTATTCCTAACTCCTCCTCCAGACACTGTGCAGCTCTGTATCTCTAGATAACAGATTTAGCCAAGAGCAAGAAGAAGGGCCTGTTGGCAAATTGCATTATGTTCGCTCGGATTAGTGGTGAACATTTCTGGATTTTAGCAGTTACAATCATAACACCAGCTACCAGAAGCTTGTGGTACAATGAACTTGGGGGGAGGCTTTTTTTTCTGCACCAACATACATTATTCTACTTACTGCAGTCTTCAGGCAAAGCCGGGTATTTGTAGGAAAACTGCTTTGTTAATGTCACAGCCCAGACATCAAAAGCATGGATTACAGAGAAGCACATTGCTCTTCCAGATGTACATGACCTGCCAAGATGTCATTTTCAACAGCTGATTTAAAAGCAGGATACAGATGACAAACTGAATTTCATGACATAAATGCACATATTTACTGATCAATCTTAGGAAAAAAAAAAAAAACAAGTAAAAACCCCACCCACTGTGCATATCAATAGTTGGATGCGAATCAAAGAATCACTTTAGTCCCTTTATTTTTTTTAATTGAATTTCAATCCTGAATCAAAGCTCATGCTGTGCCACACTTTAGGCAAGCTACTGAGTCACATCATTCAAAGAGAGTAGGATAAATATATCACTGAATGCTGATCCTTCATTGAAAATGGGCCATTCCCTCATTCTCCCTAGAGACTTCACTTCTGTAATTAAATTGTACCTGTAGAATTAGACCTATTCCATTACAAAGCCCTATTACTCAAAATTGTTTCTCCCGTGTACCAAGCCTGCAACACACCAAATTGACCAGAACAGTTCAGCAAAAACATAACGTCATATATCCACATGACTTTCAACTGATACAGTCGGCAAAGCACAGATGCTCTGCAGGGAAGGAAACATAAAAAAGGGACCTTCTGAAAGCATGCTCAACATTTCACGCTTATTCTCTAAATGTCAAACAATTGAAGACGTTCATCTTGCAAGCTATTACTTTTAAAACATGCCTGCTGTGATTCTGAAACGCGAGTCCATTTATTTCACTTTTATACAACTTCACTCCTTCTTTTAAAGGTCTATCGCCAGAGCAATTCATACTGAAAGGAAGCTAAGCTCAACTTCTTTGTTGCAAATATGAACTTCAACTCATTAATTTATGCAATATACCAGCCTAAGCATTCAAATGGATGTTTCAGTAATGCTGCCTGATCTGACTGAACACATCCGTCCAGCCATTCATGTACTTCATCTTCTCTTAAACTTCATTTTAGATAAACTTTTAAAGATAAATGCACTAATTTCTGTGGCTTGTATGTGAAACTGGACCTAGCAGCCAAAAACCCCTGCAAGCATTCACGTTTGCTACGCAGGTGTTTTAAAATGTCACAAAAAATCTACAAGCAATAAACGACATAGCAAAAACTCAGTAACGGCTAATTGCACGAGAATTACTAACGTGCAGTTTTAGGCTCTGTTCTACGATTAAGGTGGCTGCAGAGCTCGGTGCACGCGATGCTGCCCATCACTGCTTTTCTGTTCCAAAACAAAAGGCAAATCCGACAGATTCCCTCCCCCGCGGCTCGGAAGGCGCAGCTCTAACAGGCTGCTGAGGACTGATGTCCGCGCTGGGCTCGAAGCGGCGCCTGGACGAGCCCGGAGCGCGGCTGAGGATCCGGCCGGGGCAGCTCCTCCCGCTCCGGGCCGTGGCCCCCGCCCCGCGGTGCCCTCGGTGCCGGCCCGGCCGGGGATCCCGGGGAGCGGGGCTGTGCCCGCGGGGCAGGGGCGCTCCCCGGGGGCACGGCGGGGCCTCCCGTGCCCCCCGGCGGGGGCTGAGCGGGGCAGGGGCCGAGGCCGCGGGGGGCGGCGGGCAGGGGCCCCGGCCGGGCAGGGCAGGGGCAGCCCCCGGGGCCGGGGCAGCACCGGCGGCACCGGGGAGAGCGTGCGGGAGGAGCTCCCGCTCGGCGCGGGGCAGAGCCGGCCGGGCGCTGCCCCTCACCTGGTAGATGGCGGCCCAGCTGGCGGCCTGGTCGAGCCGCTGGAACTCCTTCTCGATCTCCATGGCGGGGGCCTGGCCCCCCGCGCCGCTCCGGCAGCTCCGGCCGCAGCTGTTGCTGCCGAGGCCGCGGCGGCTCTGCCCGGTCCCCGCCCTCCCTCCGCCGCCGGAACTGCGCACCCGCCCCGCCGACGCGACGTCCGGGGCGGTGGGGCCGAGGCAGCGCCCGCCCCGCGGGCTGGGGGGCTTCGCGGGCAGCGCCTTCCCCCCCCGACCCGAGCACCGCCCCCGCGCCCCCGCCCGAGCCCCCGGCAGGGCGGCCCCGGCCCGGCTGAGCGGCCGCAGATGGGAAGCGGCGGCGAGGAGGCAGCAGATCGGAGTCATTCGGGCCGGGCCCCCTCTGGTGTCTGAGCCGTGGGGAAGGGCTCGAGTGGTGTTTTCAAGAGGCGGCAGGAGGGTCGGAGTTCTTTCCAAGTTCTCCTGCGACCGTTTGGTTGCAGAGGAAGGGCCGTCAGGAAACGGGCGGAGTGGTGGCAGTGCCTGATCTGGCAGTGCAGAGCGCTTGGATGGGAGTCCATGTGAGATTGGAAGACATTCTCTCTTGCTGCAGTCAGATGGAGAGATTTTTCGCTCTTGCACAGTCTGCAGAATGAAATGTATTTCTGTCGGTTGGCCCATACCCTTTAATTTAAAGGAATGCCACAAGCTCTGTTGGCGTTTGATCGCCTATCCTTGGCTCTTGGATTCCTACTCTGAAGTGGCCATTACTATCCAGATGCTATAGTTCTATTCCAAGAGGCAAATGTGTCATTCTACCCCATCTTTTTCATAAGGTTATTTATTTCCAAATGAATGTAGCCTACAGATCTCAGAGAGCCAGCATCCTTAATCCTGAATTTCAAGTCCAGATGTTCCAAGCATATGGACATAGTTATCCCAAGTACAATGGTAGAGCATAATTTGTTTCCAAAGTGAGGAATTTTACTTCTTACGTCAGACAGCTTCTGTTTGTTCCATGGCTGTTTGGAACTGCCTTTTGGAGCACACAGTTGCTGAGGGCTGGTGCCATACCTGGTACCTCTGCAGCAGGAATGCTGAACCAAAATCAGGTGGTGAAAGTGGATTTGTAGGATCGACCCTTTTCATGAGAGAATTCAATTATAAATGCCCTAAGCACAGCATGGTGGAGTTTTCAACATGTCAGGTGTGTCAGTGTTGCTGACACGAATTTAATCCACTTTGCTGCTTTTTGCTTTCCCTGTGATTTCAGGGTCACAAATTATGAATGTACATGGGGAATCTTGCTGTGTTTCAGTGATTCCATACTGAGATGGCTCTTTCTCATGTCACCAAAGAGGAGTTCCTGTGGATGGCCATTTTCTGTGCAAGCATAAACCTGATCCTACGTAGAAGAAGTCAGAGGTGTGATGCTACAGTTAAATGGAACTGAATTACTGCATCATATAAAGGAAACCAGCGCACAGTCTTTTATGCTTTTGTCACCTGACTGGACTTGATAGATAAAATCAGTACAGGTTTTTCAGTCAATGATTCATCAGCAATACATTCTGCTCAGTGTGTATTCTTGTCACAGAAATAATTGCCTCGAATGAGAAAAACTGATATTGCCCCAAATTGATACTCAGCTGAATATCACAGATTTCACAGAGTAACCCAGAAAATCAGTGTACCTTACATTTCTTCGTAAATTTCTGTCCATCACAGTGGCAATGTGTGTGACTGGTAACACTTTAAATATGTCAGTGTGGTTCAATTAATGATTTTATTAAAAAAATGGAAATTTTGGAGGGGATGGACTACATTATAAATACTTGCTTTTACCTTTATATGCTTGCATAAAAGAAGTAAGAAACCATTTGCAGCAGTGATATACATTGTGACTCCCATGTTGGAAAAGCACAGCGAATTGCTGCATATGCTATGGGATTCTGACTTTGCTTTTACATGCAATGACATCCAGGGCTAAAAAACAGACCTTCACAATATGCAGTTAGACACCAATATATGTCAAATCCCAGAATGCCAGAATCACTGAGGTTGGAAAAGACCCCCAGGATCACTGAGTCCAACCTGTGCCCAATCCCCACCTTGTCACCCAGCCTGGAACACTGAGTGCCACGTCCAGGAGTTCCTTGGACACCTCCAGGGTGTCCTCCAGGAGACTCCACCACCTCCCTGGGCAGCCTCTTCGCATGCCTGAACACCCTTTCCATGAAGAAATTCCTCCTGATGTCCAACCTGAACCTCCCCTGGCACAGCTTAAGGCCATTTCCTCTCATCCTGTCCCTTGTTCCCTTAGAACAGAGCCCGACCACCTCCCCCCCCCCCGGCTCCTCCCTCCTGTCAGGAATTTGGGGAGAGTGAGAAGGTCCCCCCAAGCCTCCTTTTCTCCAGGCTGAGCCCCTCCAGCCCCCTCAGCCACTCCTCACAGGACTTACCATCTAGACCCTTCCCCAGCTTCGTGGACACACTCCGGTGTAATCGTGTGCCCACAATCTTCAGAGATCCAGTCCAAGAGAGGGAATTGGGGTATTCATGGATGGCTGGGGAAGGGGCCAGCACTGAGAGTGGCCTGGTTTGCTGGACCTTTCGTTGCCTGATCATCAGGAGAGCAGCAGCATCCTTGAGGGGCTGATTTCACTTCAGTGGCCTCGTGGGGAGCACAGCTGGGACATTCTGTCAGTGGGATTCAGCAGGATCAGGCCTGAGGTGGGAGGTGAGGGTGGATAAGAGCGATGAAAAGGAGATGCAACACCTTGGAGATCAGACTGGGCTGAACTCCGGGCTGGGGTTCAGCAGAATGGAGTGGGACATAATCCATGTGGTACCTTCAGGCCGTGTGGGGGCTGAGGGGGTCCCTCAGTGTGAGGGCAGAGGGGGTCCCTCAATGTGCGGGCTGCAGGGATCCCCTGTGAAGGTCCATCAGAGTGTGTGAGGGCTGGAGGGGTCCCCGGTGGTTTGTGAGGGCTGAGCGGGTCCCTCTCCCCACACCGGAGCCGTTTTACCTGCCCGCCGAGGAGCTCTGGCGAAGAGACCCCAGACGGAACATCACCTGTAGCAGCAGGGCATGTCCGCACCGTTGAGAGGAGCCGCTTGGTGTCACTCCTCCATCGTTGGTGCTCTGTGGAGCTGAGGAAACGCCGAGACCGTGTTGGCGGTGGGTGTCTGCCGTGGCCGCATTGCTGGAGACAGGTGGGTAGGGGCAGAGCTGCTCATGCAATCAAACAAACGTCTCCCTCTTCGACACCACCCGTTTTCTGCAGTGATAATTACATCCTTATCCTGCGTTATTCCTTGCAGTGCCTCTGATTCTGCAGGGACGAGGCAGAAATTTAGGATCAGAGTAGCTGTGGCATCTAACCTGTGGGCAGATGTACTTGCAGGAGGCTGCAGGTTCACTGCCACGGGTTGTAAGTGCTCATTCCTCGGCTCCCAGACAGGTCCTAGAGCAATTGATGTCTCCTGTGTGGTAGCTATGGACATCACTTTTCATTTTATGAAAAATATTTAGCACAAAAGTATCGTTGCAGCAACGCTATAGGATCATGAATGGATGTTGTCAGGCATAGATTGTTCCTGTCAAAGTTAGGCTCTGTGTGAAAGCAGGATGGAAAGACCATCCTTGATCCATTTAATCCAGGAATAATTAAAATTCTATTATATTTTCCTTCAGTATAGGGTCTTAAAACTACTATAATTGTCAGTGGAGAGTTATGAAGAGTTGAGCCATTTAAGTTTTTATGCCATTTCTTTCCATCCCTCATTGTGAAGATGTATTTTCCCACTGGCAAAATATTTCAGGTTAAAATGCTTCTGCAGGGAAAATTGGCACTGGCACAGTTTGGCTTGTTTTGAAAGTGACTTCTAAACTATTTCCTTCTTATTATAAACAAGTACAAATGAAAAAAACCCTTACAGTACAATCTAGTGATGATTGGGATAGAATAGCATAGGTAATAGGAACTGTTATGAGAAGGTCTGTTTTCATGATATTTCCAGTCCTGGCTTGCAATGAAAAGAGTGGAGATTAATCTCTGGATTTAGAATTCCAGATGAAGCCAAAGGGGGCAATACCCATTTACCCTAATGCTGAGTGGGACTTGACAGGCTCTACACTTTTGGATGCCGGTCCCAGTAGAATTGAAGGTCAAGAATATGGGCTGAAAGGGGCCACTTGGATCAGACACCTGTGCCCTACAAACATGTTCAATACTTTAACAGATATTTAGTCCTCAAATGCTGCCTCCACACAGATGCAGAGCAGCAAAATATTTCCTAACAGCCTCTGTGAAATTTATGATCTACCTTTCAAAATGCTAGAAGTTGCAAAATCTGCAAAGTATTGCATGGGGAAAAAAAAAACCACAGAAGAGATTAAAAGTGTTACTGGTGATTTACATCCTTATAATAATGAAGGCTTAGATAAATGAAAACATTCTGTTGTCTCAGGACACAACTCTTCTTGCACTTTACTGAAGAAGGCAGTCCCTCCCCAAAATAATTCCAACCTGTGTAACTTGAGGCACATTGCTTTTTCATCCCAGTGTGGGGTGATTCAGAGCTTTTTGTTGTGAAATTATCCATTACAACCTGGCACTGGAAAAGAAAATGAGAATCCAAAGAAAACGGTCAGATGTCGTTACTTCTTTCCACTTCTTAAAAAAGGCAGGTGTTTGTCACAACTCAGTCATACATTTCGTATCTTCTCTTCATCCTCTGTAGTTCAAAGCAACTCGATGAAGAAAGTTGCAAATAGACAAACCACACTGTGTGGAGTGGCAGGATATGTGACTGCTCAGGACATACTGCTCTGTCAGCCGTCAGGTTTGTCCTGTAGCTATTAGGAAGCAGAAGTCCTGGGATGGGATAATCTGGATGCTGTTAGCAGGACCAGGATACCCAAATCCCGCTGCCTCTGTTAACAGAGAGGAAGAATAGATTTTTTGACACTAAACATTAAGAAACCCTCTGTTGGAACTGTGTGTGCAAAGGAAGGAAGGGATATACCTGTTACCTGTGCTTAGACATTTCAGTCATGATGTGCCTTGGGGAAGTGTGTAATGTATGTGTGTGCCTCTGCACTTTCTGCTGGTGGACCTTTTTCAATCTCTGTGGTTGTACAGGAGGTTTAATATCATGCTATGGCAGCAACAGGTAGAGGGAGAAAGTCAACGCTGCTAAAAACTGTCTCACCATTGGATGGCACTCCAGTCCTTCCTGCTCGTGTTAATCATGGCCTGAATTTTACTCTTCAAAGAATTTTAGGTCAAGCAGCAACTAATAGACTTTCTTTTTTTATGGCTAATGTGATAATCAAGTAAAATTACACTTGCAGCGCTGGCTTTTGTTTTGCAGCATTAGCTTTTAGGAAGTCTGTGTTGAAATCTTGCCAGATTGCTTAGTTTTCTAAATAAAGATTTCCAAATACAGTTGATTCTGTCACATGGGACTCAGGTGTTGTGTGTACTCTCTACTGTCAGAAATTATGTGAGTATGTTTGTGATTACAGGGTGTTTCACCCCAAGGCTTTCACTCATTGGTTTATGCTTTATGCAGTGTTTTAAATTAATGAGAGAATGTTTTCAGCAACCCTTTCTTTAGATGATCCTTCTTTCTTTCAGCAGCTGCTGCACACCTGAGTTTGCATTTGCCTTCACCTCTGCTTCCCGTGGCTGCAGGATGGTGAGTGATTAAGTCTGCAGACCTCTAGTCTGGAAAGCATAAACGTTTTTCCCCTCAAATTGCAGATACAAGTGTTCAAGGCAATGTCTGCAGTTTGTCCAAAGTTGTGACTGATACTTTTATATATGCAAGGAAGCATTAGCTTAAATAAGAGTTATTGACACACTGTTAGTTCAGTATTGAGACAGTTCTGTCCTTGGTGTTACTGTGACCGTGGCATGGCAGGTAGTGCAAGCAGGCCAGTTGCAAATTTACCTGGTTTTCCCAGGGGATTTTGCAGTGTGTCCTGAATTCCTTGGTGCCAGTACACTTAGCTTGGAGCAAAGTGAATTATATATATGAACTGCTGACTAGACTCGAGGCTCTGTATTCCAGGGCAGAGTGTGTGGCAGCAATATTGACCTCCCTTGCCACCTGCTGCTGGTTTCTGTGGTATCCCACCCCTGCAGTTGTGCCAGCCCGACTATTTATGCAGCTGCACTTGGAAACAGAGCTGTTGTTTTTGACAACAAAAAAACACTCCCCACAAAAACCTGGGTTTTCTTCTGGATTAGTTTTAAGCAAGATCAGGTCTCCAGTTAGTGAACCACATAAACAGTTTTCCTAGAATGATAGAACATGTTAATGCTGGGTCAGGAAGAGAACAGAAGACAAATATCAGTACATAAGCCAGTACTGCCCCTAAAGACTTCATCCTGAGACACCACAGCTAAATCTACAGTTTCAGTGGTCAATAATAAACTGTGTTCTACATTAATATTATTATTATTATTACTACTACTACTGTGCTTGGAGCTGCTTCTATATGCTATCTCCTGGTGACACACAGACTTGGTAATAGCCCTGACAAGCACAGATAAACTGTACTGAGCACAACTCAATGTTGAGCTTAATGTTTGTGGCAAAATCCATGCCAGTCATAAGTAGGATCACTGTAGTGGCAGCAAATGCCTGATGTGGAAAGAATGGCCTGGATTTCTGTTTATCTATGAGTAGAACAAAAAATTCTAGTTTCAGGTAAGCCTCTAAGCGGAAAGTATAGTGACAGGAAAATAAGAGGTCATCCATTTTAACCAGTATTTCCTTGAAACTAGTATGACTATTAGCATATTGTCCTCTAAAGAAGAGTTATTTCCAGAGGAACATCTTAGTACTTTTACAGTGTGAGAGTTTTATCACTCTTTATTTATTTCCCATAAAGGAAGAGGAGGTCAGTTCAACTCTTTTTTCCTTAGTCAAACAAGGGCTCAATAAAACTGCTTGAGAAACTACTGCCACATTTGGGATGACAGTAGGGAGATCTACACATTGTATTTACCCAGCACTGTATATAAAAAACCATAGTTCACCTGAAACATTTTTATACAGTAAAAATTCAAATCTGGCCCAGTTTGAGAAGGAGATGAGTCAGAAAAATCCTACTGCAGGGGACAGAAACCTCAGTGCATGGTTGGCCTTGGTGACCACCTGCCGGGAAAAGAGGGACCTATGAAACTTTCTTCTAACATTTTATCTGAATCTTATCTGCTCAAACACTTCAGGGTTCAGGAAGAGCAGCCAAAGTCAATTTTTGCTGAGAGTGTTTAAAATCAAAAATAAACAGAAGGGAGAATTTTGTACGTGTGCAGGAGGAGGTGTTGGGGTGGAGAATGGACAGGGTGGTGGGATTGGGGAGGGAATCATTTAACCTACATTGACTCTTCTGAAATCCTCTTGGAAGTATCCAGTGTTTTCTCAAATGACAATGAAATTGCACAATCCATAATTGTGGTGGTGGAGAGCTGCTGGCCTGTGCCCAGGGGCCAGTGTTCTCTCTGCCCTGCCAGGTAGGTGAAACAATAGTCAGTATGAATTACAGAACAGCTGTGTCATTACTCCATGCCAGTTATCTGATTCTACAAAGCCTGAAAAAATGCCTCCTGACATGTATAAGACAGAAACTGAATTTTCAGGTCTTTATCTGTTAGTATTTTAAAATACTAAAAAAAACCAAAAAACAAAAAACAAAAAAAACCCACCCATAACCAAAAACACCTGAAAAATAAAACCACCCATAACCAAAAACACCTGAAAAATAAAACCAAACTAAAACCCTCACAGTGTGCACTTTTATGCTGGTCCAGACAAAACAAAATCCTTGGGGTTTCAGGAACATTTTGAGAACTTTCCCCCTGTCTTGTCGTCTGAGAAGAGGTACATTGATGTTGTTGCCATCCAGATTTGTCTAATGGTTGAGAGGTCAGTTATCTGCTCTGTGCCTCCAATTTATTCCGGTTCTTATGAAAAATATTGTCTGTGAAAACATGAAACACTTACAAAATGTCAACATTTCTTTCCTATCTGCTTGTAGATCAATATGAATCGGTCACAGTGACCTCTCAGGGAGCAGGTCTGTGTGACAACCTAAACTAATATGTATCCAAGGTCCTTAAAAAACCCACAAACCACCTTTATCCATGGGGGATCTGTTCCCAGCAAGATAATTTCTATCAGGCAGGTCTGAATGATCTTGTGTAAAATGGCTTCTTTTGAATGTGCCCTGTAGCAGAAGCAAAATTTTCATCAGTACAGACAGGCACATTTAATCTAGAAGTACACATTCTGCATTGCTTGTTGTTTCACTTTCCATCTCGGTCAAGTGAAAGTATCTCGTGATACTTTAAACCATTTTTAACAGGCACGGGTGTAGGAGAAGCTCTCCAATTGCACGGGCAATTACAGCACAGCATGCAGGAAGTTGGGCACATTTCTGCCTTGGGAGAACATTTTCAAAAGCTGTTAACTAAGGGGTTTAAAAGATGTGTGTGCCAGGACTCAGCACCATTCCTGCTGGGGTGCCAGGGCTCTGTCACAAGTGCAGGGTCTCACAAATAGATGCACCCTCTGTGTGATATGGACATACCAGAAATTTGTTTGGAATGTAAAGATTCAGGGTCCTATTCAGGCTTTTAAAAATCACAATGTAACTATGGGGAAAGTCTTTGCAGACCTTGTGTTGTATACTAAAATTCTGAGTAGAGCTGCGAACTAAGGGATAAAACATTTCAACAGATTTTAAAATATTGTCTATTTGGAAATAGGTCTCTTGGAAAGAATTGTTGCTACCTAGATGCATAGTCCAGTGATATTGGTCAGATTCCATTTACCCTGTGATTTGTGTTTAGCACCCTTGTAGCTTAATCAGGAGTCAGGAAAAGCTTGATATACTGAAGATAGCTTTAATCTTAAAACCTGAAACTAAATAGCAAAACCAGAAGAAATATGAATACTTGGGATTTAAATTCAGCTCCTACTCTTTGGCACGTTAATTGAAAATAACATAAAATAAATATGGAAGCCAAATAGGAACATGTGTACATTGCAAAGGCTTGGGTGTTCTGGTTTCAAGTTGCTTCCTTCTGAAAGCTTTGTATGAGCACAAGGTACGTCCCAGGTCAGGTGGGGCCATGTCACCCAGAGCAGTCAGGAGTCCCCATGTCCCATAAATTGTGTCTGTGCTGGGCTGCAGTCACTGACCAGGGAGGCATTTTCAGCCTGTGCCAGTTCTGTAGTGAAACGTGTGAGATGAAATCCTGTGAAGTTTAAGGGTAGGGCATAGCATTGCCTTTTGGAGGTCTGTTTTCTAACTCTTTTTAGTTATCAGCGTTCTATTTTCCCAAAGGAAGAGATTGAAAGGGTGAGGAAGGAAATAATGCTTCATTAGATCCACCGAGTGTGTACTTTGGGCTCATGTTCACTGAATTAAGCAAACAAGTTGCCCACAGGAGGAACCAAATGCCACAGCTGGGAGTTAGCTGGCCACTTGGTGACCAAAACCAAAACTGAAAATGTCCTTTGTCACTTGTAGATCATGAGGGTTTGATTGACATAGCACCTATGCCCAGGTGTGCAAAGAATTAGTTTATTGACCAGGTGAAAATCAGTGCAGAAATTGTTATCTAAGAACTATGCTTGGGTCAATTTACAGAATTTCAGTGAAGCAGGTTAAATGTGGTGAAGATTTGGCTGTCAGTTTTGTTATATATGTGGGGGTGTGTATAAAAATCGTACAAATTCTCTTGGGGATGGTCCTGTTCAGGGCTGAGAGTTGGACTCAGTGATCCTTGTGGGTCCCTTCAAAATCAGCATATTCTGTGGTTCTGTGATTCTGTGAAATATATTTATTTCTTCCAGCATAAAAGAAAATATATGAATATCAAGACCAACTCTTGAAGCAGAAGCCGTGGTAATTTCTCAATACAATGAGAAGTTGCTTCTAAGATAAAGGCATTCAGTATAAACTCTATGAAGGCCTCTGATCACATTATTGTTCATAAATATATTAAAAATACTCTTGGGGTTTTTTTTTTACTACTCAGGGTATTTTTAGCACTTAAAGACAAGTAGTTCCTTTTTATTTCTGTCAGTCTGTGCTGTTACATGATGGAATTGAAGAGCATGAAGTTTCCCTAATTGCAGGCACATCTCACATTCCAAATACATGCTCAGCTTTAACGGCCTGTACATAAAATAGGAAAAGGTGGAGATTTAGAGCTGAGTGCCTTGAGCTGTATTCCAAGGATGCTGCCCCTTGTGCTGCCAGGGGACTAAGGAAGGACACCTGCCTGCCCACTTAGCTCTCATGTTGATTGTGCACCAGGAATAAGAATTTCCACCTCTTTTCTTGATAATAAATTCCGATTTTCTGATTCTCTGCCCCCATAATGTCCTCCCGTTTGCAGCAGTTGGCTGCTGATTTTGATGGAAATGAAACTGAGGTTAGGAGACTTTGACAATTATTTTCTTACAGCAGTAATTAATTTGCTCCAATAGGACTGTCAAGAACTCCAGAAGTGGGGCAAACAAACAAAGTTCCTTTTGAAATGTCTTTGTATGACTGTGCCTGGCTTTCAGAGCATCAAAATCAGATCAAATGTTCACTTTTTAAAGAAACCTTAGGGTAACTATTTTACAGTTGGTTTCAGGGTCATTTTAGTACTTTTTTTTTTTTTTTTTACAAGGAACTTTAAGATGGAACAAAGGACTTTTTTTTTGCTACAGCAAAGCATTTTCAAATATTAGAACATCTTGTTTTATGAGGTGAAAAATCTCTGCTGCCAGAGCATATTTTGAAGTGCTGCAAAAGGCAGTGTCTTCACAGAAAATCGCCCTGGTTTTCAGTGGAGCAGGATGAAGATCTATGAGATACATTCCACCCTGCAACATTACAGTGAATCACAGAAGTCTGTGGTTCAAGGTGTTGTTTCCTCATCTGAAATAGAAATATATAGCTAAGCTTGGAAGAGCATTTGTTGTGTACTGGCTGAGAATATTTTAGCGAAATGTTCTTTGTCCTAAAATGCTGTTTTCTGTCCAAAAGTGCTGTTGTATTAGAAAATACTTGTGGACATGTACTTTTCACAAAAACTTCTGAGCTCCAAGTGGAATTTCTAGTCAAAGTAAGAGGATGTGAGAGACTCTTCTATTTTGGAGAATTGAGAAGTCTCAGAGAAGTGTCCTAAAGAAATGGCTGTTTGAAATTTTTCTGCCTGTACGAGGGTTATGTTCTCCTGTTGTCTGGGAAAGCATTTGGAAGGTCTGCACTTTGTTCCAGTCTGGAACCCAGTAAATGTTGATACTTCAGGATTTTTCTCAGATATTTATTCCTGTCTGGCCACAAGTAGTTAAATAGTAGTTCAATACAATGACTTTTTTTGTAATCTTACTGTGCATTGGTTTCACTCTTCTTCTTTGGGATATGTGCATATCCTGCTTGTCTTACATGTGTTACCCAGATGAACAGTGCCATGGGATGCGTGACCCACCTAATGGCTTGGAATTCTGGCACTGTATCCTTGCTTGGAATAGGTGGGGCTGTGTACACCCAAAACCAGAAAATGTGTGTCTGGACAATAAGATGGTTGGGGCTTGTTTGTGTTTAGGTTTGCACATTCTGCACATAAGCCATTGATCCCAAGTAAATAATGAACAAGAGGAAATCCATTAAATATGTTATTCAAAATATCATGGAACTTGTCAAATTAATGATTTCACAAGCAACACCCAACCAATTGTTTTTGCAATAGAGCAGTTTTTTAGGGATTAGAGAAAATCCAAACTGCTGGCAGGCAAAATCCAGCTGAGGTGAGATCAAAATTTTGCGTTAGAGCTTAAAAGTCCAGAGAATTGTGGGAAATGTTGAACTGACTAAGTTTAGTGAATTATTAATTTCTTTTTTTCCCTCTTGTGAAGCAGTTGATATCAGTGCAAAAGGATGGAGGAGGATGGATATGTCAGTGTGAGGGCAGTTCCTGTTGGCCACACTGTGGTAAATGCTCAGTAACGAAGCTTTGGTCAAACAGAAGTGGCTCAATGAGATGTGAAGTTAGCAGAGTATCTATTACAAATGAAGAGATAAATCTGTGGCCACTTTGAAAATGTTTTTTATTGCTCAAACTAAGAGCAGTCAATAAGAACAACTTACAAATGGGATGGAAAAAATAATGTTACAATTATGGTTTCAGTGTTATGAGATGAGGAAATTGTGTTTCCCAACTACCTTTAATTTTGTCATTATGAAATAATGTAAAATTGATAGGAAGTATTTTTTTTTTTACATCAGGAGACTTGATCAGCTCTGTGGTAACCGGGGAGAACACCAAAGGAGCGAGGCACCGAACAGCTGAGCACTGGAAGAGCTCACCTGCTGGGTGCTCCACAGGATATATTTTCCATTTGCCTGTGCTCAGAGAAGGTGCAAATCTACAACACCAGGGTGCCTGTAACATGGTCTGACACAGAAATTTAGGTGCCGCAAGAGTGCCCAGCTGGGCGTGTGGGGTTTGAACTCAAACTAACATTGCTGAAGCCATAATGTGCTTCTCAGTGCTAATGAGACTGGCCAAAAGTTCACTCCCATGAATCCATGTGTAGGTGTGGGTAGGTGTAGCTCGTAGCTCACTATAGACACTGTCCCAAGACAGGGTGGTATTTCAGCAGTGCTCAGTTGTATCAGTTGGCATAATTAAATATGCCTATATTGTTAATTTTAGCAGGTTACAGGGATAGAGAGGGAGCTAAGATATGAGAGATTGATTAAACCATGGCAACCCAGTTGAAGCTCTCCATGGAAGAGATATCTGGACTTCGGGCAGGGCATTTTTTCCATGCAGAGTGGGTATGCTATTGTCCAGATTTGTCTCATTTCAGCCTAAGTAGTTCCAGATTTCAATGAAACACAATGTTTGTGAACTTTTTGCTCTTCATATATCCCTAAGGACTGGGTACACTGAGCTGAACAGGGATTTGGACATTCCAGTTACTAATGCTGTGAGTCTGATGGTCATGATCCAGGCCAAAAGAAATTGGTGAAATTGGTTTCTGGAATGTACATGCCATGTACTCTCCATGATTCTATTCAGCTTCAAACCACGAGAGGAAGTGCATAGTTCATTTCCCAGGATGTCCCTCCTGTTTGAAGTGAACAGGAACAGCCCTTGAAGAGGCACTGAAATACAGAGTCTGGTGGTGTTTGCTGAGCAGCCTCAAATTCCAGTGTAATTGAAACTCAGCCTTTCCTGGGAAGAGCCCAAGAATTCCAATGAACAGGAAGGAGATGGGCATCCTCAGAAGATTTGCCTAAGGATTAAATTTTAAATTACTGGCATATAATTTTTTTCCCCAAAATTAATTCCATGTTGGACTATCATAAGATTTATAGACAGTTCAGGAAATTTCTCCTATAAACCTCTACAGGTCAATGGCTGGAATAGTACAACTGTGGGTATCAGTGACTGAAACTTCCTAAAGAATCTTGCAATTAAGGCTTTGGGCCTATTGAAATTCTCCTGAAGGGCCCAGTTCCACTTTACCAGCTCAGCAGTCTTTGGGACTGCCCAGCTAATTATCCATACTGTGCAATTCTGTGGAAGATTCTGAGAGCTCTCACAGACCCTCAGGATAGAGGTGTGCCACACCAGGGAACCTTTACAGTTTGGTGGTTTTCAGTCTGGCATTCTAAATTCGTATCAGCAACACCCATTTCAGTTGTTGCTATTCAAATATTTCCTAGTCTTTTTTATATTTGTTTATTATTATCTTATTTCTGTGCTTAGTAGTATTTTGGAAACTTGCTGGTCTTTGCTTTTCACCCAGCACCTTAACTGTGGTTTATGAAGAGACTTGCAAGATAGTTTTTCAATCTCTACTTAAAGACCTGTTTAATATTTAACTCAAATAAACAGAACGGGGATTTTGTTCATACAAAACTATCTATTACAGACGAACATATCCTCGGATTATCTTGCTTCAAATAATTTAGAGAAAAAGGCAAGAAAGAATGGACCTTTTGTGGTACTTCAGCAAGTGCTGAAAAGAGCAGGATGGGAGGTGCTAAGTATTTAAGGACATCCTTTTGCTGTGTGCTGTTAGTGTTAGTAAGATTAATACTTTGGAGTAGCAGCTCAAGAAGGTGCTGTGCAGAAAAGCAAAACCAAAATATTAGGCCTGACGTAGTCCATTTAATTTTCTGCTGATTTGCCCTCAGCCTCTTTTCTCTTAACTTTTCCCAGCTCCTGTGATAAGTTTCTACTTGTTGCTGTTTTTTTCCATAGTAAAACTTTTGTCCCAGTGCCAGCACATTATGTTCCTGGTTAGAGCCGTGACGTCAAATGGTATCTGGCTCCAGGCCAAGGAATGCTGCTGGGAAGGAGTGAATGAATGAGTGGATTTTTCAGTTCACATTGTAGTTGCCTCTTTCAGAGCCAGGAATCTGCATGTAATATTCAGTCAGATGGCTAAGGTACATTATCAGTGTTTCTTAATGGGAGTACAAGGAGCTTCAGAGAGGATTCACAATATGTACAACAACTCAAGAAAAATGCTGTGATAAACTTCAAGTTCAGAAATGGTCATAACAAGGAGAACTATGAAGGAAGAAAGATGCAATTCAATGCATAGTGGCTGCTAAATTCCAAATATAGTAAGTGATAGAATCCTGGGTCTGGAACAATTACTATCTAGTGTTGAGGAACTGAGATAGACCACAAATTCCAAATTATAAATATTCCCATGAGCTCCTGGAGTATGCATTTCTTTTAAAAATAATATCCTTTACTATGGATGACAATCTACTTCTGTTATCTGTACATTTGCAAAACTAAGGGATCAAAATTAGAATTCAAGTCAGAATTCACCAATATCTATTATATGAAATTTCAGTTATTGCAATCAGTTTCCATGTCCTTTCGAATGTCAAACTTTACATGGAAGGAATAACCTTTCTATGATGATGCTGCACCTGCTTACCCTCAGTTCCATTACCCAGAATTCTCCAACAGCTGCTTGTACTGAGGGAGTAAATGGGATTTACAGCACCCACAAAATGTGAGTTTAGAGAACCCACAAAAGTTGGGTGCATAGGTTTGGCAAGAGAACAGAGCTTGCTCTTGAATTTATAAGGAATGAGGGAATCCACATATGGAAGATACACGGATGAATGATGTGGCTTAACATCCCAGCTGGGCCCTTCTGATGTGTAAAACTAGGAACTGTTGAATTAAGGGCTGTCTAGTACTGCTCAGCGTTCTTTTGTAAGATACAGAGAAGAGCAGTACAAAGCTAACAAATATGTGCACTCAAATGTTTTAAATGTTTTACTGTTTCATAGTTAAATTTTACTGCAATCCAGATTAAAATCTACTTCTAAATGAATTTTGCTAATTGCTGCTGGTCTTGCATGAATATAAAGGCACACTTTTAAATCTTCCCCTTGTAGGAAGTGATTACAACAGTTATAACTATTTTGGCATCCAGAAGATGTACAATACCCTGCTGTGGAAAGATACCTGGATTCTTGGATGTGTTTACATTTTCTTTCAAAGGATTAATGCATCTTAGTAAAAGCATGACTTCCTGAGTATTGTGTGAAGTGACAAATACGTTTTTCATGCCAGATAAATCCAGAGATACACAAAAATCATTGTTCTGCATAAGTGGCTAAATGCACTAATTAAGGCCCAATGCATATTTACGTACATCTCGCCTCTCACTCAGGCCATGCTTCTGGAATCAGGGGGATTATTCCTATTAGAGTTAAGGACGTACATAAGCCTTTGCAGCAGTGAGCTGAAAAGGACTGAGTTTAAATACAAGCCTCTAAAAATCTAAAAGTCACGGCTGTGCACTACAGCATCCACCTGTTTAGTCATGTTTTGCACATCTTATGCAGGAAGAAGATATGTCATTATCCTTTTTTTCTAATTTGGATGATAAAAACATAATAATGAAGATAACAAGGATGACAGCCAGTCCCTCAAGGAGGTGGTGATTCCGTTTTCTTCTGCATTTTATTTTGGGAGTTATTAAGTGGGATTGACATGAATGTTTTTACTTTCTTGCCCCAGCATGATTATTGGATGTGAGTCTTGCATATCCCTTTGCCATCACAGTTCACCTCCAGCTCTCTTGGATGTAATTGTGTGTACTCTGAGTGGTGCACCACAAACAGCTGAGGGCAGGAGCTCTTTCAGAGGTGAAGGATCTCCTCACATGCATACGATACAGGCTCTGAGACAATTCTCTTCAATACAGCTGGAAGGAAAGTAGTCTCTTGACCTTTCAAATAAGCAAAGTTTAGTGCAGAATTGGATTCAGAGCAAAGACTGAAGGAGGAAACAGCCCAGGCCAGTGCATACCTCCTGTATGAAATAGGTATAACAAGAGCAGCAGCAGTGGCTTGCATGCTTTTCTGAAGAAAACAGCAGCAAAGCAAAGCAAAGCAAAATTGTTCAGTAGATCATCTCAGAGGACACTTGCAGTGAAAACATGCGAGGCTGTACGACCTGTGACAGATGTGGCTGGGATGTCTCACACCCCTAATAGCACTCAGGGTGTCAGTCAATCTCTTGGGTCATGTTGAGTGGAACCAGAAGAACTTGTTGGGCTGGGGAAGATGGGATCCACAGGAGGGCTTGCAGTCACTTCTGTCTGTTAGCAGGGCTGTATTTTTCGAAGTTTTGACATTGTAGCTTTGAGAGTTTTTTTTCAGCTGAGTGTGAGTGGACAGGGATGCAATGAACATGACTGGGAACCAGTTGTCAGAGCTGAGTCCAGAGCAGGGGAGAGCTCTGACTGTAGCTCACAGAGATACTTGGCTTCAGAGCAGTGAGGTGGCTCCTGCTTCTGTCTCCAATATGAGGCCTTTCCTGGGAAAGAAATGCTGCTCAGCCATGGAGCCAAAGCATTTGAGAGTAACTGTGCCAGTGCTGGGACCTCGTGCTGCAGCAGTGCAGTGAAAGGGAGTATAACATGACTGTCCTTCCAGAGAAAAACAGCTCTCACCAGCAAAGTGCTGTTTTACTGCTTTGTTCCTACCTTATGGGTTTCTCTAAGCACTTCTCATGCACCCTTTCACACTTCCAACCTCCACAGCGACCCTGGTGCAGACCCAGCCTAAGGCTTTAATGCTCCAGGGCTCCTCTCCTTAGAAACTGCAGCAGAAATTCCCACAGAAGTGAAGGTCACAGTAGTGGGTGTGAGAATTTTGTAATGGGTGGACCTCAAAATTTCATGTTTTATTTGGGTTAGTTCCCCCAAATTTCCATGCTGCTAGCCCAACCAATTCAGACTGGTTTGAGCAGCAGAGTTAAACATAATATAAAAGGACTGGCTTATATGGTGGCACTTCTGAATCCAGACAGTTGTGACAGCACATGAGTACAAAGAGGTGAATAATGACAATTAACTGATCTCCCTTGAACCTTCCCAGAAATACTCTGTTTTATTCTCAGCAAAGGTTTAGAACTGCTCATGTTCTAAATGAACCACTTCACTCATCCCTAAATGAAAACAGTTGCAAACAGTGTCCAATGTACATAGCCCCGGGCACTGCACAACAATCAAATGAAAAGACTTTTCTTTGTCTTATTTATTTACTTAAAGCTAAAGAAAAATGCTAAAATCCTACCCTTGAATAAATCACCACTTCTTACATGCTTTACCCCAGGCACAAATTCCATTTTTTTCGTAACTTATGAGTTGCTTTTGTTTGTATTTGTGTTTGTATATTTTTCGTATCTTCTTTGTTTACTTTTCCTACTTCTTAAAATTGTCTCTTCTCTTTAGAAGTGGCGGAGAAGGAAAGAAATTGAGGTGAAACCACAGCATGTTTTCATTTTTGTGTAACAAACAGATCTTTTTTCACAAGCTTCTTCAGGCACTAAATACCAAATATGGATTGAGACAATAAATTATAATGTCCTTCAGAGAATGCAGAGCTGGGAAAAGAAGAAATACAAGTGTTTGCAACATGTTTCCAGAGAGATAGCTGATTGAGATTTCATTAACTCTACGTTGTCTCATCATTTATGTTTGTAAAAGATAATCATGGTATTACTTACTGTTTTGTTACTCACTCTCACTTTGACAAAGTCTTTACAAGTGTGATTACGGACCATTAATTCCGTTTTTCCAATGCACGTCCTATAAAATCTGCAAAGTCCCCATGGAAGTCAAGGCTGGCATGTTCTTACCTTAGGCTCGTTCATGGCTGCTTGGTGAGTGCTCTGTGGTGTGACTTGTAAGCAAGTTGAGTCTTAAATAGAGCAACAGGTAAGCTAATCAGCACTAGAGAAAACTCCTGGAGGGAGAGATGTAAAACTTCAGTTAGCACTCATTTCCTCATTGTAGGGCTGAATTACCTACAACAGCATCATCCAGGAAGATTCCCTTTCATGTGTCACCACAGCATGAAGAGGAGCAATTAATTTATATTGCAGGGGAGGCTTCTACAGAAATGAAATGATGTAAGGGGGCCTCAGTGTAAAGAGACAGAACTTTGGATTTGTCCTGATTGATAAACTATTCTATATATGCCTTTCATCAGAATCTTATCTTTAGTCACCTTTAGTCAGGATTAGCCACTGTTTCATCCAGTCTCCCTGGAATTCAACAGCAATACAGTCAAGTGAGCTGGATCTGAGTGTCCCCCTGTCATGGGAGGACCCAGGTAGAGCCCAGCCAGACACATCAGAAGCAATTTAGTTTCTCCACCCTGGATTCTGTCACTGTGTCCTGATTTCACCTTTTCTCACCCAAACTAGAATTCTTTCCTTCCTCGAGCATTCAGTGTAACATTCATTTCTTATCACCACATGAGCCTCACATACTTATGTGCTCAAACAAACTGTACAAAAATTAACTGGGCAGGTCCTACAAACAGCCAAAGCATGTAATTATCTATGTCCTGCTTTAACAGCCTCTACTGAAAAATGTAAATGTCATTGAAAATGAGATGATAAATGAGATATGGAACAATTCCTGTCTTTGAGCCTGTATGTCTTATAACTCCTCCTGCTGCTTCAGGAGTCAAAGGTAAACTCTGCATAGTGAGGTTTGTCCTTAGAAAACTGAACGTTGAAAAAGAAATGCTTTGTTTATTAGATGAATTGTCTTTATGAAGGACCGCACTGATTATTTTAATTATGAAGGGAAATAAAACCAGTCTGCTGACTGCAGCTCTGTGTACACAAATTAAGTATAAGAAATGTCGAAGAAGTCAGTTCAGTTAATGGGTGAGCCCCTACAAGCTTTGTGCTATGAGCAGGTGTGTGTTTGTAACTTTTGGGATGTAATAAAACATGTATTGATTTACAAAATCATGTTGGGAGAACGTCCCTTTTGGGTAAAGACTCAGCCCATTTGAAGGGCCCCTGAGGATGGACAAGGACAATGCAAAAACTGACTTTATTACAAAAATGTGTCCAAAGAAAAATGTGTCTTTGGAAGAGTCACGTTGGGTTGAAGGAATAAGTACCTGAAATCTGGAAAAGGCAGGCTTGGTTAAAGGGATAGATACCTGAAACCCTACAATCTACACCAAGAGAAATCTCTTACTTTCATGACATCACTTGTAGTGAAAAAACCTACGTATTTGTTTAGTGTTTGTGGTTTCCCAATCTTCTTATTACTTAATTGCTGTAAAATCAGCAGAAGTGGCTTGGTTAGGAGTTTGGGATATTATTTTTTTTATGAAAGAATCATCCCAGGATCACAGAGTATTTGTGGCTGGAAGGGACATCTGGATGTCATCTAGTCCAACTCCCCAGCTCAGAGCAGGACCAAAGTAGAGCAGTTTGCTCAGGATTGTGTCCAGTTGACTGTTTCTATGGCTGGAGACCCCCCAGGCACCTCCCAGGGCAAGCTGATCCCCTGCCAGAGCACCCTCACACCCTTGGTCAGTCATGGAGTCCTTATTTGTATAAAAATCCATTGTAAAATTGCCACAGATTCTGACCCATTGCAGTTAATGGAAAAGGTGCTGGAAATGGAAACGTACCAACTCCTGGGCCTCTAAATTCTCAGTGTCTTTATCTTAGTACAGCAGGCCCCTCCCATCTCAGTACCGTGCTTTGAATAACAGAGAATGTAAATGGGACACACAAATTTACATGGTAATCTGGCCCTCTGATCACAGCTGAGGTTTAAATTACCAGATATTTCTCATTCCTTAGCGATTATACACAGAAGAGTTCTAATAATAACAATATCACCATGAATTTAAAAATCTTCAAAGACCAGAATTTCAGAATGCAGCTTAATATTTAGAATTTTATCTTCAGTGCTTGTTGTATTTGTGTCACCAACTTGTGATGTGAAAAATGTCCAGGTTATTCCTGACTGCCATTCCTGAGTTCATGAGTGATCTTGGATAAACTATTTCTGCATTAGCTTTCTCTTAACTGTCTTTGGCGTATCCTTTCACCATTTATGTTCCTTATTTCTTAGAGTCTGGATTGGATACACAGGAAGATCAAAGAGAAGAATTTTGTAGACCTCATGTCTTTGCCACCCAATGAGACACTTCATTGTTACCCACTGCCTTCTCTGTTTCTTAGGAGTTGTTCCATTATTTTATTTTATTTTTTATATTGCAGACTTACCTCCAGTGATACAAATTTCACATCAGTGTAGTAATACGTCCACAGACAGGAATTGTAATGGAAAAAGGGTTTTTTTTTTCCTTATAGGTTTTTCATACTGGTGTTGTTGAATACCATTTTCAAGCTCTGCTTACATCTCACTTTTGGAAGTTTCTGATTACTCTGTGCTCAAAGGTCCTTTAGTGTGAAGGCCTAAAGAGATATGGAGGACATAAAAGAAGGGATTGCCATTCCAACTCTGACCTTTTAATAGCGATTATGTCATGGAAACACAAAATGTCTGTCTCCGAAGTGGTTAAAAACGTGAACTAATTTTATATATACATGAGACCTTTACAGATTAAACCACATGCCTGAAATGTGTCACAACCTCCCAACACCTTCTGATGGCAGGCACTGCTTCAAGGTGAAAAGCTTAAATCTGTGTTAAGCCAGAAAGGTATCCAAGCAGAGCATTCCTGTGCTCTTGATGGGACAACTACATGCTTCTCTGGAATATGTACTTCAAGAATTTGAGGAGTAAGGTGTCAGGGTTATTGCCAGACCAGTCATTCCTCTCAGGTGCTTATTAATGGGACGCAGAGTTTTTGAGGAAATGCACAAACTCAGTCGTCCTTATCAGCAAAACTGTCCAAAATAAGTGCTGTCAACTGTCAGCTCTGGGAGTGCTGCACATGCTGTACCCTGGGAGCGCAGTCACGGTGCACTGAGCTTGTTTACTCTGCTTTTCTATCTTAGGAGTCCTGCAGGTGTGTTCCACGTGGGAAGATAACAAAGGGCGGGGGCTGGGAGGGAGGGAATGTTTAAGAAGTAGGATGATAATGAGCAAAGTGCTGTGTTGGGAAGATTTTACTGAGCCCCGAGTATGGAGTGATTTTAAAAAGCATGGCAAAGGCTTTCAGTGCAGTGCTGTTCAGTGGCTGCCAGCAGAAGTAATGCTGCAATAAAAATAAAAAAGGTGAAAAAATAGTTCTAGAAAGCTGCATTTATGCAAAGTTAAAGTCTAGTTCTAGACTAAATTCAAGAAAACTGCCTTAGCTCTCTACCAGCTGCATGGAATACATCAGGCGTCCCAGCATGGTGGGGAGCATGTCATGAGGCAACTGAGCACACCCCAAATGATGAAGCCTCCACTTCCACTCTACATTGTGGATATTTGCATTTATGAGATCATTTTGGCTGGCATGGACGAAACAGCAATGAAAATGCTATTGTACAGTCCTGGGATGGAGGTTTCTGCCAGTTCATAAATGCATGCAATGGAAACAATGTTTCTGAATGAAATCAAAATGCTAAATGAACTGTTCAGTCATCTCAGTGTTTCCATTTGGAATGCTGAATAAAGAGTCCTATTTCTAATCCAAGACAGTTTTTATTAGCTCTCAGTGCATTTAGCACAAGCACAGACCAGTTCTGGAATCAGCCAGGGTACAACTTGAATAATAGGGAAGTTATTTTGTGCATAAACACTAGATTTATTAAGGCCTGTTTTTCTCTCATGAAAGACTAGTTGCGACTAGCTTGAGGAAGGCACCAGAACAATTTATACATTCTCAGCATCTTTGAGAAAAGGAGGTGGGTTGGCATCACTGCTCAAACTCTGCTGCATTTCGACCTGTTCCATCTTCCAGAGAATGCCATGAGATACTGGTGCAATCATTACCTGCACCATAACTGCCTTTTTCAGAATTTATCTAAAATTGGAGTCATACCTGTGCAAAGTCCAGCTGGATAATTCAAACTGAAGATGGACAAGTTGCTACCTTTCAAAAATGGAGATTGCTTTTAATTTCTTTGCTACTGCATCGCTCTACTGGCTCACATTACCATCTGTTCCACTTATGCTGTTTATCTTCCAGCTATTATCTTGCTGCTACTCCAGAGTTCTCCATACCAGCCGTTTCTGGTAAATGGTCCACTCACTGACAGGGTTCTGTTACACCACAGGACTCACCACTGCAGAGAGATGGAGATGTGAATGATGTATCCAACTCCCATTAATCTTCATGCTCTTCAATAAAAACTCATTTTTCAGTTGATCTCTCTCTGAGGGCCTGTTTAATGTTTCACACAAGTGCAGGAAAACTGCAACATAAGGTCTTACTGCAGTGCCAGCATGCACTGTGACCTTGTGCTTACGATAGAGCTTTGAGAGGGTAAACTTTGCTTTCTCCAGGAGGTTCAGCAGCTTTCTGCAGTTGGTTTTCTTCACTGAGTTTATGTTTCTTAAAGGCACATTAAATTCTGCACAATTTTCTTTTGTTTTGTGAGAAAAACTAATTTAAAAAAATATTTAGATATCAATAAGTTTTTAGTGACTTTCTATTAGCTGAACCAAAACTATGAAATATTTGCATATATTTGTCCCAGCACTTGTGAATTAACTTGGTTTGGTCATTAAATGTCTTTCAGCTGGTTGGTTTATGCTCATTTAATGAGGGTTCCTGAGAAGACTTTCTGTGGAAGTTTATTATTAGTCCAGGTGCATTTGGAAATTGAATTTGAAGTTTATTCTCTTGGGACTGAGAGAGTTTGTGTTTAACTTTGTATGGATAATCCCACTGACTGCCTCTTTTTATGGTGTATCAGATCTACTTAACTCTGTCCAGCTGCTGGATTTTGGAACAAGAATTCATTTTTATTGAGTTTCAAATACCTAATCAGTTTAGAAACCTTTGAATGTGTAGGCACATCTATGTGCCTCTGTATATGGTCACCAGAGGGGCTTACATAAAGGGAAAATGCGGGAGAAATTACTGTGCTCTAAATCTACCATTAGCTAAATTTGAGTCTTTTTGAACTGTTAAGTTGAACTGGTGCCAGAGCTGGAACTAAGTAAATGCATATTGCAAAGTAAATGAAAAGTGTAAGGAATGTTGCCTGTTTGTAAGTGCATTAATTTAATGCAACTGTAGGCAGTACTCAGTGTCATGATTGAATGCAAAGAAAGACAAAATCGTGCCTGATGAAAACATCTGGGTTCAAGTTTTGATGCCAGTAAATTCTTCCCCCACTGGTAAAAAAAGATTGTAAAACCACATACTTTTTGGGTTATGTGATTCATAGGAATGTTCTACAGAATGCTCCAGCTCTGCTTCTGAATCCATAGCTCAGGGTCATTGGCTGGCAATGGCCGTGTTCTGGGACTACATCAGAGAGGGGTCAAGGGGTCGTAGCCTCAGTTGTGCTGAGTTTGCAACTGGCAGGTGGGGGGAGAATTAATCTCCATTTCAATCCCTGGAACTCAGAAACCAGAACAGTCCTGGATGTAACTCAGAGTAGCAGGAGATCTTTGCATAAGGATTGTATATTAATCAGTGTTTCTATCCGGGAAGCTGGTTTATGCTTCATTTTACCTCTGCCTTCTTCTCTCTATTTCGAGCCCTGGCAGTTGTGCCAGCAGGGGAGAGGGGAGCACAAAGACAGAAGTAAGCAGCTGGGACTGGGTGGAGAATTCTTAAGGAGTGTTACTGCCAGAGGTCTAACCATGGGCTGAGCTGGGGCAATTGACACAGAATGTGGAGGTACCCAATATTTTCTGACCCTGAACACAGTGAGGATGTGGTTTCATGAGACAGAGCCTTTGGTAGCAGTTTAGGGTGTTTGTCAGTCCCAGTGTCCCTGCACTGTGTAGTCACTTTATCACTCGTACAATCACACATGCGCACGATGCCAAGTTTTCAATCAGATCAGAGAAAGTGATCCAGCTGAACTAAAATACCACAAACCTCTCTTTTTGGAGCTGGATCTGTTGGTGACTCCTGTTCACTGCACAATCAAAAGGATGTACTTGCATTCCCAGATGTGGTGTTGGGGAGAATGAGTGGCTAAGGGCTGTTTGTGCATAGGCTGCAGCTTCACATTCATTGTGCTCAGCACTGCAGAGTGAATGAAGATATGGCTAAAATGTATACAAGTGTGAGGTTCCACTGAAGAGTAAGATCTGAGATCAGCTTACATTTTTATTGGAATGTTGAATCCATGCCTTTTCTGTAGACTCTGGTTTATCCTGACACAGAGATACCAAAGATAACCAAGAGGGACAAAACCATCGGAGCTCTATCTGGGGTACCTTTGTCTGAGCTATTAGTACCCAAGTTCTGTAGAGATTCAATCCCTGATTATTTTAGGGGGATGGTGGTACACAATCTCATATGATGAGGAAGGGAGCTTCATTTGATAATAGAACTGTGAAGGGATATTCAGAGTATCCCACTGAGGAGATACAGAGTTACTGGCCTAAGTGTGCAATGGTGGGACCAGGCCCAGGAGGACTGGAATACTAGAGGTGGGTTCAGCTTGCATGTGTGACTCAGGTGTGGAAAGCCCAGAATTCAGAAGACAACTGCAGCAGTACGTGGTGAAATCAAACTTATGGCAGGGGGCAAAGCTGAACGCCATCTTAGCTGAGGTGCTTGTGACAATATTGTAAATGACAAAGTTAATGAGCTGTACATGGCAGGGCTAGTGAATGTTCTTTCACTGAATTATGAGCAAAGAAGGAAGGATGGGATGGGCATGTACGTCTGAAATTTTATTCTGAAAATGAGAAAATGCATAGTAGTATACCTTGCCCAATATATTGCTTGCATTTTTTTCCGGCAAAAACACACAGTTTGTGAGCCCAAGGACACTGGTTGTTATTCAAAATAAACTCCCACTACAACCACTCATATTTAGCTGGTTTAGCCTTAGTCTCTGCTCAGGCCACAGTGCAATTGTCTTCAGTAGTCCCTCAGTCCAGTTTGCTCTGTCACTGGATCCAGGTTTTACAAGCACGTGGTGTTGTTTCAGGATAACTGCAGCAATTTGGGCCAGCACAGCATGATTTTGGGTCATGTCTGTGTGAGGTGCTTGGACTTTACTCAGCATGATCATGGCTGAGATACTGATTCAAACAACCCTGAGGGTATGTCTACACTAACTCAGAGGCACGAATGTGACATGTACAGGCTTGGGTAAGCTACTTTTAAACAATAGCAATGATGGAATGGCAGCATAAACTTTGCAAAAGATTGTCTAAACATAGTGGGAACTTGCTGCATGTGTGCAAATGATGAGCTGTACTGAATTTCAGGCCTCTGCTGTCCCACTGCTCTCGCTAACTGTGGTTGTAATGGTGCCTCTGCCTGCAGTGCAGTAGTTCTATAAAGCTGTTTAGTTGCCCTGTTATAGAAAATAGGCCATTGACTGGAAAAAACCCAAATAATGTAAAGGCAACATGTCTTTGCTCTCTTGCCCATAGTGTGATCTGAGACTCAAAACCACAAGAAGCATTCACAGTTTCCTGCTCACTAGAGGGTACATGTGTGACATCCTTTCAAGTCAGAAACTAGGTACAGGCTCTCATAATGACCTCAGTGGAGGAGCTACATATCAGGTGGGGTTTTTTTAGGGCTGCTCTGGTTTGAAATTAGAACAAAGGAAGGAAGCACTTTGCTCTTTCTAGTGAAATGTTTATCTGTCATAAGAGACATGTGGCTTTAAAACTGTTTCTCTTGTCTGGTTTAGACGCAAAGAGATGCCCTGGATTTGGTTCAATCCACTTCTTAATTAAAGACAGTTTTATGGTCATCTTGCAATCTTGCCTTTTCCAATTTCAGTTGTTTCAGTTCATAAATAAGAATTTTCCAAGGAGGGTTTTAGGAAGGAAAAGGGTTTCACAAAGTAAATGTAAAATGTTTGCTGGAGAACAACTGGCTCAGTAGTCCTGATAAGGGACTGGACAGCTTTGTACTCACCTTATCAGTTCTAATCCAACAGACAGTTATTGCCTAAATTATAATCCTAATTGAACATCTCTTTTTGGAGCCTACAGGAATGAGACAGTTTGTCTCATTTCTCTTTCTGGAAGCCAAAGATGTCTGTATTATAAAATCAGCTTTCTTATTCCTGCTCTAGATTGAAAAAAATCTGAGAATTCAGAACAAGCTAAGAAAAGGACTAAAGTGTCCTGGAGGTGGAGTTCAAAGTAATGTATTTATTTCACATATCCCAAACGAGACCAGATCTGATTTTAGGGCCCCTCACTGTAAATATGAATCAATATTGGGATCTGAAGTCAGACATTCAGTGAACAACAAGAAACATACATAACAATGAAACTGAACAAATATAACATTGAAAAAAATGACCAGGCATTTTATTCGATTTTTCACTTACAAAGTTCTAGAAATATTTCTCTAAAATAGATATATTCAATTAACTCAAAGAAATCAAATAACTTATTTTCTGTAGTAGGTCAGGTTAGGCAGTATGTCCTTTTGACCTGCTGATATGCTTAGAAACATCCAGAAGAGGTTCCTCTAACTGCATCTATTTGTGATGTGATGTATTTCATCTTGTCCTGTGCCAGGAGTGAGTAGAAGGTTCTGACGCACCTTTCTCAAGTGCTCCAGTGAGATGGGAAAATACAGACAAGGAAGTCAGACTGTGGTTTTCTGTTTGTGTGCGTTAATCTGTATCAACTGCACAATGAATCAAGCTTTAGCCACTCGTTAGTTGGCAGCTACACTGGATTGATAGTTTATTTCTGCATCCTGCAATGGGTGACCTTCCAGATTTGAGGGACGCTCCACTTTTCCAGTCTGAGAGGGCAGCAATACATATCTACAAAGTATGGCACCTTCACTGTTATCACAGGAAACAAGGCCTGCAAGAATTAGTCTGTTTTCAAGGTTACTCTCCATCCTATTAGAGGTAAAAGTCAGAGACATCAGAAATGGCTTGGTGAATGTGGGCCTTCCTTTTAGAAAGTGCTGAGCTCCAGGGAATGCTGTGTGCAGTCACCCTGTCAGCAAAGAGCAGCTCCTTGCTCAGAGCCAGGATACCTTGTCTGGGAAAATACAAGTGCTTCAGAGGTTATAAATTAATAGCATATAAATTAATTCGATAATGTTCAGAGAGGGTTATCCTTAGGTTTGGGAACTCAGTAGCAAAAGCTCATTTGCAAGTACTTCAGAACCAGCTGGAAGCTCCCAATGCTATTTAACTTTAATATATTTGACATACAGAACATGTTTTTGAGGCAAACAATCTGGAAACACTGTGGGGATGGAACCCAAAATGTCGAATCAAGGTGAAACAAAGTAAAACTGATTCCACAAGGAAAAGCAAGAACTTAAATAGATTGCTATTCCTGTCAAGTTAAACCTTTTAGGTGCATTTTGCCCTCTCTGTTGGTTTTTTTTGGTAGGTTGTTGATAGGTTGGCTAACTGACCTTCTGTAAAGGGTCTATTTCATTATCCAGGAGGGACTGATACACGAGATATGCAGATGATCTGAGCCAACTATTCAAGACTGCTTACATGTGTTTACAAATATTTCTGTTTACTTAATTTGTGACAGCTAATACTGACTTCCAGCTGTTTATCTGGCTGCATTTTCATATATTGGTGTTAAGGACTCATTACGAAAACCCGAAGAGAATAGAACAAAGCAATGAAGTCACGTAAAACCAATAGAGAAATCTTTCAAATTTATATTGTTTTCATGTAAAATTGTAAACCTCAAGGCCACATCTGTTCAGAAACCAAACGTTTTTGTGGGATATAATCTGAAATCATCAGTATCAACACAAGAACCTTGTGCTAGAGAGGGGCAGTGTTGGCTTGTGATACCAGGAGTGAGCTTCCACAAAGATAACCACAAAGACGTAGGTTCACCATGATCTGGCTACGTGTGTGCACTGCATGTGCTGATGTTACCCTCTGGAGGCCACCTCTTAGGTAAATAAAGGACATTTGCTGGCTTTTGTGTGTTGTGTGCTGACAGGAGTCCATAGTACCAAAGGAAGCCACGGATTCATTAGATCTGTTTTGCCTGAACCTTACAGCAGATTCAGATTTAAAAAAAAACCAAACCCACCCAAACCAACAAAACAACTCAAATCAACTATAACTTCATGAAGCCATCTGACAAATGCCTTACCTTGAAGAGTGCAATGAAAGTGGAAAGTGTGGAGCGTGGTTTCAGTCTATATGTTGCTGATAGAGAGTATTAATAAAGACAAAAGATTTAAACCTCACATAGTGTGAAACTATGTGAGTGCAGTGAAACATCCCTGAAGCCTGTATCTTTATCCCAGGCTTAGATTCCGATTCTCCTTGAGAGATTCTCCTTCAGGCCAGTTGCAAAGGTCCCTGACACTGCTTTAATCACAATGATCAGAGTTAAGAGCTCAGTGAAATTCGTTTCAAAGCTGTGATACTTGTGATAATGATTTGAAAAAGAAACATTTGTTTTTGATTGGTTTGGGAAATGAGATTTAGTAATCAGTTGACTGTAACAAAATGAAGTGCACTCCCTTGACCACTCCTTAAGCTGGGGAAGGGCTACTCAGGTGAGCAGTGTGCCAAATGTCAAGACTTGCAGCTTGTTCCAGAAGACTGTGTGTCACACACCATTGCTGAGGTCTGACAACCAGATGTGACTTCTCTCCAAGGTCACTACTGGTGGCAAAAGCCCAGAAGAGTTAAGCAGGTCTCATTCTCCAAACCATGCAACGATCTGACATGTGCATGGCATTTTTTAGCTCTTTTGATAAGGTTTTCAGTGACGTGCTCTTGTTTGTTTAATGTAAATCATTAACTCCTGGAAACCTGCAATACTTTGTGTTCTTTGTGAAAAAGAGGAAATTTTGGAGGTGGAAGGAGGTGGGGACAAAGCAAAGTAGAACATCTGCCAGAGAATACTGTGGTATAGTAATGGTAAATGATCAGGCTTGATGTCAAGCACCTGCAATAAGCTTGGCTCTGCAGCCTCTCTCAGTGTGATGGGAAATGGGAAAACAGTCCCACCTTAACGGTTTGCTAGATGATTTTTTGAACTTTCTTCTAAGCCTGGCTACCAGTGATTCAGGAACTGGATCTTCCCATCAGTGGTTGAGGTTATCCATGCAGTTTGCATGGCAGCAGTGACTGGCGCTGCCTTTCCAAAACAACATAACTACAACGTTTTCTGAGTCCTTCCTCACTTCAGAGCAATTGGAATTCTCCAGTGCAACCAGGGGTTTACAAGGGGTTGTATAAACTCCTTTCTTCCATGCTAATCTCATTCCTGGTCTATTTTCTCTGCCTTGAAACTGATAATCAAAAACGGAACAAGTCTGTTCTCCTGAACTGTTTGCTGCCTTACTTTACCCCTGTTGGATGAATACATTTTTGCACATTCAGTGGAAGAGACGATTTGGAACAGAGGAAGGACCAAGATGGAAAGTACTGGATGCCTGAAGGTGCCTGTGTCAGAGGTGCCTGGTTATGAAATACTTGGTTGCAGGCAGGACTGCTCAGTTCCTGAGCTGTTCTTCCACTTAACATAAGGAAATAATGCCATAGAATCAAAATGGTTTGTGTTGGAAGGGACCTTAAATGTCATCTAGTTCCACCCCCTGCTGTGGGGGAGGGTTTTCCCTTTTCTTTTTCACCAAAACCTACTGAAACAGTCCACTAGGATGATGTGATACCGTCTGTGCCATATAAACATGCCATGTGACAGCACAGAATGACTGTGACAGAATAAATCATGTCCCTGCCTTTGCATTATCGTGTTGCTGCTGCTTGCCATGGTTTGGGGTATCACTGCGAGACAGGTCACCATGAGTCTGCTTCTCCTCCATGGGAAACCTGACACAGAACATTCTATGGCACTCATGTCCCTGGTCTGCTTTTCAGACCAGTGCAGAGAAAAGATGAATGAAGCTTTTCCTGCTCTTTTGAAAGACTCAGAGATGTTTTCCTAGCAGAGGAAAGCACAGAATGCAATATTGCATCTTGCAGACACCAGCTTTGCTGAATCATCCCTTCTGGTCCTGGGGGCAGGAAAGTGTTGGACCATTTGCTGACCACACTTGGAGGATCAACATCCGTGACAGTTTTGTGAGGGGAATAACATTGTAGCCAGCATTCACAGGACTTATGGTGATTAAAAGCAGGACTACCATGCAGTGGATAATTGTCCACTGCCCTGCTGATGAGTAGCTGTGGTGTTTGAACTCCTGTTTGTTCAGATTATTCTTTTCTTTTGTTTTTGAGGGGTGGGGGTGGTGTTATGTGAGGCCATGAGCAGAAATACCCAATTCTATACACTTTTACTCATGTAATGATGGCCTTGGCTTGTCCTCACTGTTTGTTTACAGTGTGGCCTTGTGGCTTAAAACAGAAACAGAACTTTATGAAACAAACATTTGCTCTCCATTTCTCTCAGGTCTCATGCACTCTTCTTAAAGCTGAGCTCTCTGGGGCAAGCTTTACCCTCCAGGCCAGCAGGACAGGTGAGTGCTCAGCAGCACACACCTGGGTGCTCAGCAGCTCTGCAGGGGTCTGTGCTCCTGCTGGAAGTGAGCAGGGACTCCAGGACCTGCTCCCAAGAAATCCCCTCTCGCAGCAGCACTACCTGGCACTGAACATGCTGTACTCTCTCCAGTTCTCCTCATCGGGGTTTTTCAACTTAATTTCCATTTCACAATAATGTGCTTCTGCCAACAACACCAAAGGCATGTCAGCAGTAGCTCAAAATGTAATTTTCTTGTCATGTACTGTTGCCTAATTATTTATATTGCTTATTAGAAATATGGACGATTTAACATAATCTGCTGTGGATCGAGGCAGAGACAACTGTACTCTACATGTATTTCAAAGAGAAAAAGCAGATATGAAGAATATGTAAATCAGAAGTCAGTATGTGACATCTCGGATAGAGCTTTATTTCTTCTGCCAGGCAGGTCTCTTGTTTGTTTTCTTACTTTCACATGTTTAGAAAAAAGGATTGGGAGAAACAGTTAGATCCAGCCTTTGTTCTTAGCATAGTAAATCATGTGGCTCAGCTGCTTTGCCATCATTATTGCACTGAGCCAAATTTATCCCAGTGCATATCCACTGATTTAAACCAGACATTAATTTAGCACATGACTTTATTTTTTAACAAAAAAATACTCAAGTTGGGTGGAACTACAACTATAATTGGAATCAAAGTCTGAAACAAAAAACTTTAAAGGCCAAATTCTCCTTAGAAGACCTGACCTTAGACATCTCCTGTCCACATTAAAAAAAAGAAAGGAAAAAATCATGGTCTATTGTCTCTACAACTGGAATATATGATGTCATACTAAAACTCCAAAGTAACTCCCAGTGAATAAATATTATCACCAAAGAACTGTACCTGTATGATTAAGAATCATTTAGTCACTGGAAAGTACTGCAGTTCAGGAGCTATAGAAGACCTTACAGGACTCTGTAGCAGTTACAAAATAAGTTTGAAATGTTTCAGTCTATGTGTTCTGTAAGGGCTCTGTTTTAAAGAAAATGCTCCATTGGCATATTGAATGTCATCAAATGTGTGGGGTCAAATAGCTGATCTCCACGTATCCTTCAGATATTCCTGTACATACCTTCAGCATCTCACTGGTCACACCAGTGAGGTGTCTGTTCCCACTGCTCCGTGAACATGTTGAAGTAGGGCAGCGTTTCATACCTAAGCTGTAACTGCACATGGTGTGGAGCCAGCTGGAACAGATGTGATGGCACGTGGGTTATCCTCCTGCTCCCTGCTACGTGGGATATTGAGCACAAAGGCTCATGTCCCAGGGCTGGCTGGCAGGGGTACACCCATCTCTTACCTCTGGAGCTTTGTACTATATTCTTCCTCCAGCTTCCAAACATGGTACGAAAGAAATTTGGAGGGGAATAAAGAGTAAGTAGAATATTTAAGATGCAAAGTTAAGTAAAACAAGAATTGAGTAAAAGATGAAGGCAGACACCCAGATATCAGAGAGAACATTTTAGCAGTGACTGTTGAAACCACTGGAACTGTCAAACACAGAGGAAGATTCTCCATGACTTGTTTTCTGTGGAATACTGGATACCCTTCTGAAAGGCATGTTGTAGCCAAACAATGTTGCCAGTCACATTAAAATGTCACTGGGGTAATGTTAAAGGACTAAGATTTATTAGGGTCAGTCCAGAACAGGGATAGCACTTTCTGTCTTTGAGTCATGTCAGTGTAAACTAATAAAGCTTCAGGTTGGAATTTATAGCAAAACAATTTAAAGGTGCAAATAATGTATGATGCAAAAAGTTTCATTAGGGAGATGATGAATTAGATCTGTGGAAATGATGGCTAAAAGGATTACAGTGAGAAAAAACCTAAGAAGGTGAAAGAGAAAACTCCATTTACTGAGCATCTGGCTTAAATTGCAAAATCAGCCATGTCTGGATAAAGGTCTGGTAGCAATTCTCACAAGCCACCTCTGAATTCCAGTAGACACAGTACTGGCATTTCTGGGCTGGAGTGACTCTCAGGTACATTCTGCTGAGGAGAGAGGGAGTCAGTTCCAACAAAGAGGAGGAAGAGGAACAGGGAAAATCCCAAGCACCTTCCCATAAGCCACCTGAAGAACTTGTCTCACGAGCCTCAACTGTTTGTTTCCATCAATACCACCCTTTGTACACAAAGAAACAACCCATGCCTGGACCTGCTGGTAGCAGGGAGAGCAAAACAGCCGGGGGAGCTGAGACGTGTGTCAAGACTTGCTCTTGCCCCACAAGTGGTACAGCCAAGGGCAGGGATGAAATATGGCCAGCCAGCCCCTTCTCATATTTTCATTGGGTTCAAAGCCTTAAGATATTTCAGTGATGACAATTATTGGGTTGTGTTCTTTACCTTCTGGAGTAACTGGAGTTTTACAATTGACTAAGTATTACCCTTCATGAAGACAGGATTTTTTAAGGGCAACATGAGGGTTTCTACATTTATATGGTGGAAGAGGCCAATGTGCCACTCACTGGCCTATGGGTGACCAAGGAGTTTAATGTGGTTTGTGAGAATGGCTGAAGATAGGGAAAACATGCATCATCTTGGCAGAAACAAATGTGCTCCTGCTGTGGACATCACATGTTGGACAGATCCTGTGCAGGATTGAGTCTGAACTGTAAAAGTATGTCCAAGAACCAGCTGGACACTTCTGGGGGATCACGTTCAGAGAAATACTAAAATATTGCCAAACTGAGAAAAAAATCATGAGTTATCTGGCCAAGAACTGGGTGAATACTACTGGCAAATATTCATTTGACTAGTTTGTTTCCATCAGCTTTGAGTCATCTGTATGCTGTGTGCTTCATTCCTCATCTGGTTGCATTCCTTAGTCAACTCAATTATTTTTAACATCGCTTATTTAATTTTTGTTCTTGTAAGCATTACTAGTCTATGCCGATGGAAACAGTGATTCTGACATTTCTGAAGTTGCTCTGTATGTTCAGTATCTGGAATATAAATGGTGGTTTGTGATTCCAGCAGGGTAGTTTATGATCCACACAGTTCTTGCCCAGAGAACGACAGCACTGCTGTAAATCCTGATTTATTGCCTTGTTTTGTGAGTGGCAGGATTTGGCTGGACCGAGTCACAACTTGTCCTGTTAGAAGTTTTTGCCCTCTGGAATAGATCAGACCTACCTGGGGGTAAACTCCCAGCTTAATGACAAGGCAGACATTCCTTCAGGAATTCCCATTAGGGAACTTTCTTGCAAAAAGAGAAAACAAAATCTAGGGCGCGTTCACTTCTCCCCTTCTCTACTTTTGAGATTTTCTGGGATCACTTTTTATGTTCATCTCCATTGCAACACTTGCTGTGGAGCAGATTAATGGAACCAAACAAGAGAAAGCTGTGGGAAGAGGAGCATGTGATGGGACACAGCAGAACTGATACGCTGGGAAAATGCAGAATTAGGATTGATTTGGAGATTCCGAAGCAGCCAGAAGTGTGAATAAGCACCTGCAGAATAACATTGTCTCCCTCTCTATTTCCTGGGGGGCTGATAATATGAAACATGACGCAAAAACCTCCTGGGGGGGTGACAATATGAAATGTGATGCAAAACTTGGAAGGGTGAGGGGGTGGATTTGAAAAATCAAAAGGCAGATAGATCAAAACTACAAGCTGAACAAAACTGATTTCCTGAATTTGCATCATTCTTGTAACTGCCTGCAACCTGAGTATTGTTTTATACTTGACAATTGCTACAATAATTCCTGTCACTCCTGAAAATTCACTTGTAACAGTGGAGAGAATATAAGCAGAAATACTGATGCAATGGGTGATTTTTTGGTTTACTCTCTTTAGGATGGTATTAAAAGCCACTGAAAGCAACAGGCATTCAAAGCAATGCTCTATTCTCATTTCTCTGTATTTCAATATGATCCACTTGATGCACTGTTACAACTTGAAGCAGCGTTTAAGGTAATATAGAAGGATAAAAAGTAGCACAGGTTTCTGAAGTGTCATCAGGTATGTGCTTAAATATACCTGGTACATGTATATGTACATACATGCATATCTGTATTCTGCATATCTACAGATGTCTATACACACACAGTTCCCAACACTCTAAAGCCCTGATCTCTGGCTTTCTTATTAGCCACGTGGGATCAGACAGTTTAGATTGATATAATTTAACATCTTGTTTACATACACACAAATTAGATTTAATTTGTCTTTAATTACTGAAAGCATGTTTCCTTAAAATTGTATAGTTCCTTTCCCATCTCCTTTAATAGAATTCCTCCTGCCTCACCTGGCTGAAAAGCCTTTTAGGTGAAATCCTGGTTTGTGGGAAATCACATTGAAGCCACAGTAACATAGCAACCAGCAATTAAAATTAAGCTGATGCAAACAACAAGAACAGCAAATGTAATCAAAAGCCAGACCAGACACTCTGCATTCTATAGGTTTTTCCTCATTCTACTGGCAGTGGTTGGATTTGCCTTGGCCTTTCCTTCAGGCATTCTATGGTTCTTATTAATTAGAATTTGTGCTTATAAATTGCTGTTGCAAAAACGCCTCTTCAGTTTTGGCCTTTCAGTTTTGTTTTTCCTCCTTCTTGCAGCTCCCCCCAAATGTTTTCATTGTTTACCTGCTATTGGTTCAAATGAGGATAAGTTGATGCTTGTGACTGTGGTACAGGGCATCTCATTTAACTTTAATTGTGATCATAGTTTGTTGATGTTAATGATTAGGGTTGTTGATCCCTTTCTCATTGGACAGAGCGAGGGTGGAGGATTCCATGGGGCTGGACAAAGGGCATGACATCCCTTATGGACTGGTTCAGTGTTCTAGGATGGAGTTGGAAGGTCCTGCCCTCAAACTAAGACAAGGAGTAAACCATGAACCAAGGAAAGAGACCTGTGGTCCCCAACTGCTGCCATGGTGGCTGCAACAAATGTGTTTTACTTGGAGCAGAGTGAGGATGTTCATACTTATGTTCCTGTGGTGAAGGAGATGAAGGGTAGGTGACTTTATAATTAGGGGGTTGGCAGCCACAGGCCAATTCCAGCCTTCTGCAATAGTGACATTAAATTTATGTACCCACATTTCAGCTTCTCTGAAAAATATTCAACTTCAGACTCCTTGTAATGTTGTTTCTCTTAGTATATAATTGCAGCCAAGTCCTTAGACAACTAGGTACAGACATTTCAACTTCATGTGTAAGATTTGGTCTCTTCCTGCAGTCAGGGTTTGGCCTCCTGCAGTAATCACACTGGTATTTTGGGGCCCTATGCATTCCATTCTTTCTGAAATACAGGACCCTTTAAAAGCTTCATCCTAGAGCATCCATGGTGCTCTGGCATGTGTGTCATGGGAAATAGTCTGGAAGGTGGAGATACTGATGTTTGTTTCACCAGCAGGAATGCAACATGTGGAAAATGATCTTATGGCATACTATGTCCCAGTGCCACAGCAGCGTTCCCTGAAATAAAGCAGCAGCAGGCACAATGACCAAGAATCCTGGAATTTCCCAAGCAGAAGTGCTGTCTGCAGAACAGTTACGCCAAATCCAAGGTCTTGCCAGTGAACACACCCTAAAGGAGGTGCCAGTGGTGTGATTCCTACATTTGCAGCTATGCTCAGCGACCAGTGGGCTTGAAGAAACCCATGGAAATAAAAAGATGTTATCACCTGAAGTTTATGGTTGTTGACAAACACATCTGTTGCCGTCGTGCAAACAGTAAGTTTGGTTGCAATGCAACAGTAGAAAATTCTCAGCGCAAAGTCAGAGAGAAGAGTGATTGGGAGTTATTTCCAGGATTTGAGAAGGAAGGGGTTTTTAAAGGGGAAAAAACAGCTTGAGGGAAAGTCTAAATTTAGAAACAGATCTTCATGTTCAATAAGATAAATATAAGGCTGAGTCAACAGTAAATATATCCAGGAGATTAGCGATGAAAGTAGAGCAGACATGAAGGAATCCCTTTCTCACGACTCAGGAGCACCAGAACAAAAAGGCTGGTTTCCAGGACCCAAGTCTGTTTCCCAGCCTGCTGCAGCAGAGGTGTGCCCAGAGAGGATGTGGGAAGGTCTCCTACCATCACCAAACCTTTCTGTAACCATCATACAAACAACCAGCCCAAGAGGAGGAGTCAAAGTGTCAAGAGTGAAAAACCACATCCTGAATCCACACCAGTAACAGAAATAGGGAAGAAGAGGCTGATTTGGAGAGCAGCATATTTCTAGGATGTGACCCCTGTTTTTCCACAGGAATGAGTCATGCCAGACTGCAGGGTTCTAATTTGTGCTTTTCTGACAAGCCAGTGCTTAAACAAATCTCTGAGCAATGTGATGCTCAAAAGGAAAGATGTAGCAGCTCACATGAATTTGGAGGGCAGAGCACCTGCTGTAGGGAGAGTTTGGAGGAGGCATGAGGAACTCAGCCTGTTGGCACATGGATAGAGCTGTCAAGGGACAAAGGCAGTACCTCTGGGAATGTTTCTCTCCATGTAAATAAGCAGCTAGGCTTGCAAGCAGGGAATCATGTGTTACATGGCATATGGCACAGAAAATAGCAGCTTTCTTCAGAATTTCACTTGAAGTCAAGGAATTCAGGTGAAAGCAATCCTTAGATCCCCATTATATTGGGGATATATTATATGGTCCTGGACTTTTTAGCAGTTGCATTTGGTGCTTTCTAAGAAAGCTTTGAACAGCCTTAGATGGGAGATTGATGAGTAACACCTTGAGGTAAACTCTGCAGCAAAAAGCTGAGCAGTTTTTCCCACCCCTGGGTTTGGTGTGAATCTTACCAAAATTTCCTTTACCTTTTTAATCTCGTTTTGACTGGCAGGAGGTTTTCGGTTTGAGACTGTTTTTGTACTAGGTTCACCCTATTGCCCATTGCCTCACTGTTGGGCTCTGCTTTGCATTATATACAGCTTTTGTCAGCTTCAGCTGAGTGCCATTAGTCACAACTAAACCCCAACTCAACAACTGCATATAAGAATTTACGCTCTAAGGAATTTCTCACCCATTATAGTCACGGCCAAAAAGTCCTTGGAAAGTAATCCTTAAATGGATTCACAAAGGGCAAGCCTGGGTAGTAGCAGCAGCGTTTTTCTGGCACTTAGAACTTGGTCCTGTAAGAGCTTTGTCACTTCGATTTCAAATGGATCCTTAAAAAGATAACCATCTCAGTCCTCTCAGAGCTCATATAGAAAAATAATCTTCTTATCCAGATTTTCCACCACTCCGGTGGTTTAGCTCAATTGGCTTTACTGAAGCAATGTTTTCTCACTCTGGCTGAGGATCAACTTGGGCGCTTTGACTTTCTGATGTAAAATATTTCCAGAACGAAAGGTATTGTCCTGATCTCTTACAGGAGGGTAATAAGGAACACTTACTAGGATAAATCCTGTTGGATCAGACTCCAGCTGTTTATCTTTGGGACATGCTGACTGAGGCATTTCATGGAACCTGTTATTTGACAGAGAGGGAGAGAGGTAAGAGGGGAGTGTTTGCTCTTGTGTGTTTGTCTTCTCCTGTGCTGTACAATCTGTTCATTCCACTTCCCACCTGGGATGTATAAAAGACAAGTGCAGTACCTACTGCTTTACTGGATATTGGGCAGGGTGCTCTAGCAGACCTGACTTTGAATGAAACTTGCACCATTTCCCTTCTCCAGGAAGAGAGAACTGCTCATCCTTTCCACTCCCTGATGCTGTGACAATTATGCAGTCACATGGGACGCTCTTGTTCACTCTCCCTGTTCTTTTATTCCCTCACACAGAGCCTCCTTCACCCATGGTTTGGCTGTGTATCTATCACTTAAAGTTGCAGAACTGATATTTCATCTCTAAATGGACATTTTTGTCCAAATATTTAGAAAAAACAAACCCAAACTCTGAGATTAAGGATTTTCTTATGCAAAGCAAAAATGAACAGGGGTTTTTTTCAGGCTTCTTAGGAACTGTAGAACAGATGGTGACACCTTAGTTTTCATTGCCCTCACTATGCTCAATGTTCCCTCAGATGCTCCTGTGCTGCCACCAGAGCTCTTCCTCAGCTCACTGGAGAGCAAAAGCTCAGGGGTTCTGGTTATGGATCTGTGTCCCTGTTGGTGTGGCAGAGCAGGGCTCTGTCCCATGACTTTTCCATCATCTGACATTCCCTGTGGTCAGGACTCTAACTAAGTAGGTGATATGTCTGAAGTGTCCAACTTGCTGTGCATGTGTTTGCAGAGCTACTGTACTACCCATGTGCTTTTAGAGAGCACACAGATCTCCAGCTGAGCACTGAAAACACCTGGAAAATCATGTGGTCAGGAAGAGGCTGCCACTGCCAGACAAATTCCCAAAGATGAATTATCCATGTGGGCCATACAGGGACTATATGCTGGACTCTGTGTTTTATGTCATGAACTCTTTTTGAGACAGAAAATTTTTTCTGTTTGTAGAGACCCCAATAAAATGTCTCATGATCCAAGACTGGCCTATAACCTTTATTTATGATGGTAACATGTTAAACGTATATCAAATTGATGCTTACCCCTTACATAGCTCTGTTTGTTTTCTACTACTTTGTTATTCCCCTAATTTAAATCCTAATGTAGTTTGTCTGAGAAGTTTGTCATAGAGGAGCCTGTAGATCCTTGTCAGTTAAACTGCAGGGGAGATAGAATATGGAATTTGAAGTGAAAGATGAACCATCCTGTAGTCAGGGGAGAGCAATGCCACCTGAAATTCAAGTTACTGAATCTGGGCTAGTAAAGTTCCCTGTAGTGTTTTACAGTTCACAGTAAAATTTTGATGGATGAAAGGAGGAACCAAAAGAGTTAATGATTGTGTAAAAAGCATTAGGCATCAGAACTCTGACAGCTTAATTGCTGTGCTGACAGCACGGGCTGTTTCACTGCTCCCCTGGGATTTTCATCTCTCAAACTTGCAGTGGCTGGGACTCAGACACACCTTTCTAAGGCACCTGCTGGCAGGAGGATGCGTGTAGGTGGCAAAGCAGACAGGCAATAAGGAGTTACAGGTAAAAGCACCTGTCACACAGTCTCAACACTCCCTTCTGTGGAAGGGGATCAAGCCCACATTTAAAGGTGTTTGAGAAAAGAATAAACAGAATTTGTTCTAATTTTATCCAGTGCTTATTTTGCAGTTAATCAAGCTGGGTTTGATTTTTGCTTCCATCTTGAATAAAAGAATAAGTGATACAAGCAGTCTCTAATCAGAAAGCAAGGGGCAAAGTGTTTTTCTGCGGAGAGATTGGTACTGAGCCTTAACATCCACTTTGTGCGTTTGGAATTTGGAATTACAGTGGCCTTCTTATTTCTATGCAGAGACTGCCATAATTTTTGATGCTGCTACATTTAATAGTGCTGCTTCTGAATACAGAGTCAAATATTCTAAATATCAGCTGAGGTAATTTGTGGTATAAAACCCTGGAACATAATGAATTCCATTATAAGATGCTTGTGAAGATAGGGAAGGATGCAGCTGAATTCTCCTCAGGCCATTCCTTTGGAAGTTCCACTCTGATTTTACTTCTCACGTTATACAATTATTTGCAGATTAGAGGAGCTAGAATTTTTAATGCTACCTTCATACTAATGGGCAAGACAAAGGTGGGAGCTGTGGCCAGAATCCAGTCCTGGCTGTTCTAGCAAGTTGGGGGGTTTAGTAACATACCTGGAGGAACTGAGCACACACTTTTTATGGAGGATGCAGAAATGCTCTGCAGCAAGTTTAGCAGCAAAAAAGAAATACTCTCATTTATTATTAAGATACAAGGCTCAATCAGCTTCAGCCAGTGAGGATAAAAAAAGGTAGTGGAATTTAAAATGGAAAAGGAAATAGATAGAGGTGTTTATAGATTAGAGGAAAATATGGCAGTAAAAATTACAGTCCCATTGTGATCTGTGTGCTTAGTTCAAATACAGGTCCTGCTCTCACTCACATTGGGCTGGGGAGGAGAACAGATTAAACATGAAGGAGGAAGTGGAGGCAGGGAAGAGTTTGATAGTTCTGGGTGAAGGATGTGCAAGTAAACTATTCAGGTGCTTACAATCCATGTAAGGAAATTGTATGTTCTCTTGAATTGAATTTAATAGAATTAGTTAATGCTGTAGATAGAGAATGCTAATTTTATTTGTTATGGTACTCACCATAAGTTTAAGTGTCTTAACCATGACATTACTATCAGATGTGTATGAGCAAGGATAAAGTTCTTAATAAGGAGACTGGAAACTAAGGATTAGCTCCTGTAAGAAAGCTGTGGTAGATCTCTATACAATAATGTAGAACTAGTTAAGGAAAAGTGTTCCAGGAATTGTATAAGGAATAACCCATAGGGACATCAGGGAGCCTAAACATGTGATCTAACACAACAGTTGCCAAAAGAGAGCTGAATCATCTCACAGGATTTAGTTCCACCCCCCTGCACAGGCACTGCTTCTCCTCAGAGCCTGGAGTCACTTGTTAACAGCAGCTAGAGATCTGATCTTCAAATGCTTTATTATTTTGTTTGTCTGGAGCATAAAATTATTATGGGTCTTTCAACATGGTGCCCTCTGTCACTGAGGGAAAAAAGACAGTCGGAGCTGGATGCTCCGAGCCATTTCAGTGGAAGCCTCTTGGTCAGCTTCAAGAGCAAGGGAGAAGAGAGCCGTGACAGAAGGCTTTGAAAAGTCCAGACCCTTGTCCCAAGTTCCACTCAGCTCTGTCAGAAATTTATTGCAGCTTTTTCATGTCATCTTAGTAATTGAAACCAGTGCAAATAATCAACAGTTTCAGAGAAAAGAACTTGAAACTGAAGACTCTTATCATGTTACAAACTAATACTTCCTATAAGGAGCAGCATTCTGAGTTTGTACTGCTGCCAGCAAGAGGCAGGGGCCAGAGAAGTCATGCTCTTCCATCTGCAGAACTTAAACATCACTGAAGAACCAACGAATCCTTCAAGTTACTCTGGAAATTGTGGTAACTTTTTTGAACTTGTTACTGAGTGACCCAGAGTAGCCAGAACAAAACAAATCCAAAAAAGCTGAGTTCTGTTAGAATAGGAATTATAATGCTTAACCTTTTCAATGAAAAAACCCTCCAAATTAGCTGAGACATAACAGAAATGAAGTAACTTATACACGAATTCCCCTGCCCACTGCATGGGCAGAGGCTCCTCTGTTCTCTTCCCATCACCTCCAAGCCTGGTCCTTGCACAATCATCCCTCTCAGGAGTGTCACTGTTGGAGCCACAGGCTCGTAGCTCCTTGCTGTGACTGTCTCACTCCATTTGTCTGTCATGTTCTTTCTTCTGCTCTGGAAGCTTCTGCCCCTGACCAGTCTCAATTTCTCCTCGAGGGAAGAAGCAATTTCTCATTCCCTCCACAGGATTTCTTCAGACCCAGTCACTTATTTTTTAAAGGAAAACAACACAAAAACGAGGGACAAATCAAACAGATACTGGCTGTCACAGCAGTCCATAGCACACTGAATAAAGATCAGATTTAAATGATTCCTCTGAAGTCCCACTGAGTGTTTATGGCATAAGCAGGATTAAAGCCAGTATCCTTTGTCTGGTTTGTGGGTATGCTTCCTCTCTGAATAATGCCATACTCTTGCCCGGAGTGCTTGGGGGGTGAGAAGATTCTTTGTAAATTCTGTTTTCATAGGGAAGTCTGTAGGAATTATTCACAGGCTGTTGTGTGACACTCTACAATGTCCACACAGAGCACTTCAGTCCTAATGGTCTTGCCACTGTTCTGTACAAAAGAAAAACACCCAGAGTATGAACACCTTGCTTTGGCAAGAGTGGGAAACCTCATGAAGTCTGAGCTTGGTTTGTTAGGCAAGAGAAAGGAAAGGTTATGTGTGCTGCATTGCAAACCTTTGTTTGTTTGGGATAAACCCCCTCAGCTTGTTCACTGCCTGTGGCTGTGGGGAGAGCAGCTGCTTCTGCTGGGCTTCAGCAATAAAAAGCAGCAAAACCTCCGTAGTCTGAAACTTACTGCTGTGTCCTCTGATGCTGGAGAGTCCCCAGCTGATCCAGGCAGGACCTGTCCTCAGGAGGTTCGTCACTGTCCAAAACTGAGCAGAAACAGTTATGTGCCTTAGTACCAAGAGGTGGTGCCTTAGAGGAAGCAGGGCTGGAGAGGCAAGAGACTTGCACATTGTGCTCAGTGGTAAGAGCAGGCACAAACCTTCCCCTCTCCCAGCTTCCACACCGGCATGTGGTATGCTAGATCACACTGCTTCTTCTGAAACCAGTACTGGTTATAAAAACAGCAGATCTAAGAAGCTTGAAATGTTTAGAGCTGGGTTACTGTAGTCAGTTCTAACCTGGTGTCTCTCTCTGGGGCTCAGATTTGAAGTCCTGTTGTAAAAGTGTTCCAACTCTTAAGTAGACTGTTAAAATTATGGAACTACTGAGGTGTTCCATTCCTGTTTTAGTAGATATCACTTCCTACAACTGCCTGGACAGAGGCAATCTGGGCTGCTGCAGCCCCTGCAGGGTGTCCAGAGCCCTGAAGAGGTGTCACACTGTGCAGCACCAGTCTCAGTTACAGCAGTGTGCTGGTCAGAGAGGCAGTTCTAAAGAAAGTCCAGTTTTTATAGCAAACTGTCTTGATAAGCTGGATTTTGAAATAGGTCAGCCAGGCCATTAGACCATTGCTTGGCTACATAAATAATTAAATACAGAAGTTATGACTTTCCTCTTCTAGTATCTATTATTAAAAAAAAAAAGAAGAAAAAGAAGATGACTCCTGTAGTCTCTATGTGTGTAAACCCTTGCCATGAGGCTGTGAGCAGCAACTGAGCTGCCTGCAGCTCAATACTTCCCTTCTACTATTCCTTTTACCAGCCAAGCAGGAACAGAAATGCAACTGTATCAGTGGGAACAGCTATATTTCCAATTCCATTGCCATTTTTGATTCAGGACACTTTTACTTGGGCTCAGTAAGGTACCCAGTGCATTTAAATCTATATTTAGTCTCTTAAGAAGGAGAAACCCAGTCACACAAATGGCATCTGCAGTAGATGCTTGGACATGCACGTTCTACACCAGTGATTAGCAAGCTCTTCTGCAGCCCCCAGAAGCCAAGCTGGGTTACCCTCCCATGATTCTCTTGGACACCATGGGATCCCATGATGCCATGTGGCCAAAAATTACAGGAACTGTAATTCATGGGCAAGGTGAGGACAGCTTTCAGGGAGATACCACAACATCCTGTCACTTTGGAAATTCTAACTACATATTTGGGAAGCTACAACTTGCTTAACTTCTGGTTTTCATTTTGTCTCCCAGATGTGTGGTTCCAGATGCAGGGGGATAGCACGCAAATCTGCTGCAGTCCCAGAAGAACTCGGGAAGTGTTCATGTATGTCACACCAACCTGTGGCCTTGCACCTTAGGAACTCTGAACACATCCCACTTGCAGTGAAGTAACTTTCTTCCTGAATATAAATGAGAACAAGAATTTTATTTTAGTAGCACACACAACATAATGCTTCCTTTTACAATGCATCACATAGAAAACACAAAATGGGGGAAAATGCAATGTTTCAATAAGCTGAAATAAAATACAATGCCAGCAGCGTGAGGGTGAGTGGTTGTTTTATGTGACAGGTTATAGTTACCCCGTGCACTGGTTTGGCAAACAAATCTAATCCAAATGGATTAAGGACAGCCAAGTGCTAAAATAAGACTCATAATACAAACCAGCCCACATGAATCATGGCCTGTATGGGCAGAGTGGTGAATCACGTTCCGTGACAGAAGAGAGTCCCTAAAAGTTCTGTGACTATGTATCTTAATGAAAGATTATTTCAAAGTGGAACTATCTTCACTGAAATAAATATTGGAGACAAAAATATGATAGTTGTGATACAAGGCTCTCTGGATACTTTATGTTTAATAAATAACCTCAGAATGTAATGTTCATGCATAGGTAATGTCCTTCTGGGGCAGTCCAGTGGTGATTCTTTGATAACAGAGAAAAGAGATGCTTTTTAGGAGAAGTCATGAGCCAGAGACCACTTTCTGAAGTGCATTTCCCTAATTTTCCATGGCATCCAGAATTGTTACACTCAGGGAGGGCAGACCCTGGAGGTACTGGTGAGCCCTCATGTGATTAAAAGCTTGGGGGTGCCTGGAGCAACAGAACTTTGTAACTGCCCCATTTATGTTTCCAGATGTGCTTTGCACTGATATTGACTGTAAATAGTGCCAGAAACTTTTGGAGATCCCTTGACTAGAAATGTTTGGATATTCTCTGCTTCTGGATAGTGGGATCGTCAAAGTTCATCAGCAACTCTCTGGTCAGTTACCCAGAGCTAAGTTATCATTATTGCAACACAGCTGCAGCATGCAAAGAGTTAAGACACTTAAAACCAAAGCCCTTCCATCTTCCTAGTGCTCATATTCTGACTGTGGAAGCACCTGCTCCTCCTTTTCCCTACTGAGGTATAATTGGACTTTGTTTATGGTGAATAAAGGGCTACATTGTAAAGATTGATAGGCTCTAATTGGGAAAAATCTGGCAAAGATTATTTGTCAGTTTTATGAAATAAAGCTGCTTGTCATGCTTTTACCTCCAGGAACTGGAGAAAGGCCAAGGGAGATTGTTCTTCTCTAACTTTTCATGAAGAGTTTCTTTTCATAGCACAAAAAAAAAAAAAAACAAAAAAAAAAGCAAGCTAAGAAGAAAGGAGGAAAAAATCAGGAAACAGGAGTGGCTGGGGAGCCAGGCTGTCCCTTTAAGTTACACAGTTGTTCATGGCCTACAAAGCCATTAGACCTCCAGGAAAATGAGAACTATTCTATGTTAATGATGCTCTTAGTTAAACACAATGTCTCGTTCTGATGTCCACTTACTCAAGCCAGGATGCAAAAATCCCAAAGGGGATTGAAAAGACAAAACAATCCAGTAGCTGGTAAACAAATTTTGGAAGCTAAATTCATCTCCAAGGAAGGATTGTAGAAATTACTTGCCCACCCTGAGTAATCTTTGCAATGGAAGCCCTGGGATAGTTGGGGCACTTCAGTTGTGCAGACAAAGACACAAGATTTCATGCTTGAAGGAAAAGGAAAAAAAATTCTCTTTAAAATAAACAATACAGAACTTGCCAGTACTGAAGGTAATTAAGTTGTTTATCAGGGACAGCAGTGGCTTCACCCAGTTTTGAACAATCACAATGGGATAGATTCCTTTCAAGAACATGTGTGTTAGTTTAGCCTTAAGAAGAATTACAGCCTCTGTATTCAGGTCAAATTAAAGGACCATAATATTCCCTTCCAGGTCTTTCAGCCTTTGGATCTATAAATCTACTTCAGAGAAACTTCTGTTAGGCTGGAGGCTGAAGGGTTGGGAGTTTCAGGATGTCCTATGAAGCTGAGCTCCTTCTGTAGCTGAAGGAGAACATGATTTTGTTACAGGGACCCTTGATGGGGCAGGGCTTGTGTACCTTCTGATCCTTAGTGGTGTTTATGGTGAACTAGTGACTTCATGGTCTGTCCCACTACAAGAATTAAGTAGGTGAAGAATCAACGGGCTGATTCTATATTTAAAATGTTTGTTTGTTGGTTTGTTTGTTTGTTTTTTCCAAACTGTAGTTGTTTGCATCATTATGCAAAGAGCTATATTGCCATATGCAGAGGGCAAGGTCTGAGATGTGACAGATGTTACAAGATTCAAATGTCAGATAAGAGGGAAACAAGTCACAAAGATTTATAGATAAAATCCCTGCTCTGTTCCCTTCACGTTGCTTGTTATGTGCTAAGAGCAGATGATTTTTTTAAGATTGTGTCATAGGGCCTTCTCTGAGCCCATTCACACAGTGGCCCCATTTCAAATCATGTTTTGTCCTTTCAAATGTCACAAAATATTACATTGCCTTTGATATGGAATTTATGTTTTTATGACATGACCAAACCTAGATGACAAGGTTTCCCTAAAAACAAAAAAGTAAAAATTTCCATTCCTTGTTCTCTGACTTAAAATCCCATTTTGTGTCCACTGGACTAACCTTTCCCCTGCTACTCCCAGCTATTTTCCATCCAAGAAGTAATACTGATGGGAACTGAACTGATGGTAGGGGTGGAGGCTGTGTCCAGGTGCCATCCGTACTGCTCTGATCCTTCCCATTCCCAGAAACGTAGTTAGGAATTCAGCTGCCTTCTCCTGTCTGCCTGTGCAGTGACTTTTGATGTTAGTGTGGTCAGAAACGATCTTTCAACATTCTTTCCTCTTTAGTAACTCCTGCTCATGAAATTGGGAATAATCAGAAATCGCTTCTTGTTTCACTGCATTTGTCCTACCAGGTGAAGGGGCTCCTTGCAGTGTGTGGTGCTCAGGGTATGTCTTGACCTCCAGTTGGTCCCAGCATGAAATAACATTTGCATGATTCTGTCCAGCCTCTCACAGGCAGAAGGGACGTGTCTTTACATACCTTCTGCACATCCATATCTTTTGTTTTATCATCAGTGTCATAGAGGTGGAATGTGGAGTCTGCTGTTTCTCAGCTATTTTGGAGGAGGCTAGACCAAAATGCTGCATCTCTCCTTTTTCTGTAGGATGAAATCTTATATCACATATGAAGAATATTTTCCTAATTATTCAATAGTCTCTCGCTCTGCAACAGCTCTTCAACAAAGTTTTGAGTCTGACACTTGTGTACTTTGAGGGCTCCCCTTCACCAGAGCAGCCCCTGGGCAGGCAGAGCACATGCACTCTGGTGCATGTGGTACAGTTTTATATGTGATTCCCAGATATTTTGTAGCTCAGGCACTGTGCAAGGAATCAGAATGAACTGTTTGTGTGCTTAGCTGTGCTTATGATCACTGCCTGTATTCTCTCAATCTCACTGACCCCTGATTTGGTGGCATATTTAGCCTGTGATTTTTCAGATTTTTGTGCTATCAGTATCTATCACAGATTTTATAACTTTTTAATTGCTCAGCAAAATTCAGTATTAGAGCACAGACCCAAATCTTCACAGATTAGTGGGAGAGGGGATGCTGCCCAAAACTTGTCTCCACTCTTGGAATGCTCTTCTTGCTCCATTAAGTACACAGGCTTGCCCAGAGTTCTTCCATGATCTAGTAAAGAGGTTTGCAGAAGTAGGTGTTGGTGTGAAATGCCAGAAAAACAACAGCCTAATGCTGCCAATTTTGAACTTACTTTAAGAGCAGTGAGGAGGGAGAGCTGGAAAGTTGGGCAGGCCGTGCTCCAGCCCCAGGAGTGGGTGTTGTGCTGTGCTGGCAGTCGGAGCCCCTGGCGAGACCTTTGTGCTCTGCGCTGCATAACAAACACAGGGAAGAGACAATTCGTGTCTCGAGGGCTTTGAAACATAACAAAGAACAGGGCACAAAAAATTTCCTAGGCATCCTCCTGTGTCACATGTGCGAGACTGTGGGTCCAGAGTTAAGGAAAAACCGGGAAAAGAAAGAATGAAAACAGGAGACAAGGAAAGGACAGGAGAGGGCAGTGGTGGCATTTTCCCTAAGAGATCCTGCAATCACGTTGCAGTCAAACTCTACAACCAAAGCTAAAAAAATAATCAGTGATTGCAACTTTGGTGAGAAGCCACTCTGAAGAATTAACCATGATAAGAACTATGGGCAGAGATGTTTGCTCAGTATCTACCTCCTACTGTCCCAACCAATTCCATGTTTTGTACTTGCTAAGCAAACCAGCTGTACTTCTGAAATTACAGATGATTAATAACAGTAATTGCTAACCATATAGGCTATGCTGGGAATAGCAAAGCTGACATAGGAAGCCCTGTTGTCCTGCTGTTTGTGGTCAGCTTGGCTGTGTGCCAGAAACTGATGTTTGTATTTTTGAATACACATTTGACGAGATGTATCAATCAATCAATCAGTTAATCCTGTGTAGATCGTGTGCCCTATTGTTTGTAAGTAATGAAATGTGGAAAGAAAAAAGTGACTGTGTTATATTGAGAAATGTATCTATGTGTCTCTGTGCAAGTGGGAATGGAGAGAGAAGAACATGGTCAACACTTAGTCCCATGTCTCAGACACCTCCTGAGACACTCTGGAATTGACCTTCATGGCAGTCTTTTTTAATCAGGGTCTGGCTGCCAGGGGTTGGGCCTATTTCCAGTGGTGAAGAATCACAGAAGCAAATCCTTTGTTGCCTGGAGTTGCTGTTGGTGTGACGGGAGCAGAGGGAGGCTCTGAGGAACATGGCTGTGCTGGACAAATACTGGATGACAAAAAGTCCTTGTCCCAAGAGGTTTCACTTCAAAGGAGGAAGCGCAAACAATTATAGAAAGAACAAATGTCAGCTTTCCAAACAAGGTGACACAAGTTAGATCCTAAAAACGGGCACGAGGTTTTTGTTCTTGTCCATAAAACAAACATCTGGCTAATCCCAGCAGAGGGAGGAGACTGAAGAGGGGAAACTGAGGGAATGAAGAGCACTCCAGCCAATTTGTTGATGACTAATGTACTTTAAAACAACAGGCTGCTTTTTAAACTTAGAAGGTGACTTGCTTAGTGGTTATTGGTTGTTCACTCCCTGAGCTTGATAAGAGCTCACAGGACATGCAGTTCTTTCCATCTGCTCCCGCATGGCTTTATCTGTGAACATCAGTACAAAGCAAAGGGGAAAGAGGCCGAGCAGGTTTGTTTCATCTCTGCTGTGATTAATCATGGTGTGCTGGGCTGGCTGCTCTAACACCTTGGTATCACTGACCTGAGTGGCCTTTTGCAGCATCTTGCTGCTTCGGCAGCGGCTTGGACTAGACGGTCTTCAGAGGTCCCTTCCAAGCCCAGCCATTCTGTGGTTCTGTGGTCTTCCAATGGGGTTCCATGTTGATAATTATCACAGGACCACCAATGACTTTTAGAGCAAGATTCAAATGAAATTAATTTTCACAAGCTGGGGAACCCAGAGATTTGTATGCACATCACAGTGAATATACCAGAAGCTTTGTGTTGGGAGTTGCTGATGCCATGCAGGACTGTGCTTTCCTTGGCAACTGAGGAACTGGAAAGGCCTATTCTGCCATGTCTGCCTTGTCAGATAGCCTTTTTATTCAGGGGGATTTGAGCTGGCCCTCTGTGAGCGACATGGTTGAACTAGTGACCTCCTGAGGTCTTTTCCAACCTTAATTGTCCCGTAATTCTACAGTTCAGATTTTTATACTGTTTCCATTAGCATAGTTGTGTTTAACATTAGCTGTTTACTACTAGTGCCATATGTGTGCACTTTTAGGCCCTGTAGAAATAATTTAACCTCTATCAACAGCGTCACTTTTCTAGGATTTAGAGATCCCAAAGATCTTTTCAAAGCTCATAAGGGAGTTTCATCACATTGTTGGGGATCAACTCCTTATGACTTATGCTTACTCACAATATTTGTTTATTACATATACCTACTAATAAATACTTTGGGGGGTGGGCATTGTATTCCACATGAGAAGCAGTATTTGGCTCTGCAGCCCTGATACAGTAGAAGAATTAAAGACGCATCTATTTTTAACTCTGACCTGATATAAACTGAGTCAAGATGGGTGGAAACAATGATAAAGAACAGGCAAAAAGTCGGTGACTGAGAGACTGAGGAGGTGGGGATAGAAACCCAACTGGCTGAGCATTTCATGGACTGTAACACAATCTTTCCCCTTCCTCTTTGGTCTCAGAAATGAAAACAGTACTGCCAGTGAAATGAAAGGGAAACACTTGTCTGCTATGCTAAAGCAGCTAAAAAGGAAACTTTCAGAAATACAGGCCTACAAAGGACTGTTTGGGGTGCTGACTCAAGGGGCTTCTCAGAAGTATCAGGCTGTACAATTGGTTTTGTTGCCTTAACAGTTTTATTCTTAGGTTAGAGTTCTGTCTGTGCTGTTCCAACATTTGACAGCTTTAGAATCAGGTTGTTGAATTGATTGGGAGCCTTCTAGTTTTCATTCAGCTTTAGTTTATTAGTAGTCAGTTCATGCCTATTTGCTCTTACACCAGCAGTAGTATTTAGTTTAGTCTATTCTTTTCCTTCCTTTCTTATTTTCCTTGGTGCATTTATATTCAGAAATCATATTCTTTCTCACGCTTCATTTTGCTAAATTTACTGACCTTCTTTCTTGTATCACTCTCTTGCTGAAGGAAAATTCACCTTTACTATTTCTGAAGAAGCCTTGAGGGACTAGATATCCACCTCCCCACTGCTCGAGTTTGTGGTAAATAACACACCTATGTTGTGGTGCAGGAAGAAATAAAATGTTCTGCAGAATAAGCCCTGAAGACCCTGGGCTCAGCAAACAGTGCCTGGTGATTTAAAGGCAGGGGAAAGCTGTGAGTCTCCCTGACTCACAGCTGAGCCACCCTGTGAGCTGGAGGCTTTGGAAGTTGAGAAGTGGTGCCAGAATGGGTGTCTTTGTGCTCAGCTGCCACAAAAGCCGTCTTGTGATACCTCACTGGGGGCTGAAGCCCCTTTAGTGAATGCGGGTCTGACCACTGACCCTCTGGCCTGACCACACGCCAAGGAAGAGGGGGTTGCAGGATCAGCATTTCTACATGTCACTATTTTATTATTTTCTGAAAGTTGAACTTTTCATGGCACATGACAATTACCAATTTTCATGTTAGTAGAGAAAAATTTGAATGGGTGAACCATAAATCTCAAAACTTGGCCAGGAAATGAAAAGAACGCAAGTTTTGGCCTGTTTAAAGTCTCAGATGGTGAAGGCAATGTGACCCATGCAGGTGGGGATGGGACAGCCTGTCCTTCGTGCTGTCCCAGAGCGAGGGGAAGTGTGGAGCTCCTGGCCCAAGGAGGACTGTGACACTCCTTGGCTGGGAATCACTGCCCACTTCTCTTGTCAGATCAGTAAATCACAGTGTACAAGGACTCTCTGGGGCAGCAGCAGCAGTTTGTGCTGGGCTGGCTGGGAATGCAATTTAGCCCTTAATGGAGCTAGTTACACACATCTTTATGTCTTGGACAAGTGTATACTCTCCCTGTTGAGCAATGTTATCATTGCATTTTAACTTACTCTGATTTTGTATGTATTTGTCATCTCAACACCAACTTTCAAAGTCACTCACACTTTCTGCTCTCAGCTCAGATTTGTTCTGACTTCTCTGTGGGAAGTTTTTTGTTGTCTGTCTATTCTTTTAGTCAGTACCCAGAGAGATGAGTGGGGGACCTGCCTGTGTAGCTTCAGTGCCATTTGGTTGATTGTGATTAACAAATCAGATATTTGATTATTTTGGTCTGGCACGAGTTTGGTCTCTTGTTCCCTCCCAGCGGTGGGAGGGCTAGTTCAGCCAAAAAAATCCATGCCTAGATTTTTACTTTCGGGAAGTTCAGGCATTTGAGATCCAAAATTAGCTTTTCAGTTTGTGCCAGGAAGGAATAAGGCACTAGATTAAGAATTTGGATGCTTTCCCTCCCAAAAATTTCTGGGAGTTGTATGTCAGGTCCAGGATTTCAGATCTATTCCCAGGATAATTTTGGTGCTAAAGCCATGCCTCATCTACTCACTCCAGAGAAGGAATAAAAAATTGGCTTGAAGGAAGAGGGGGGGAAAAGAATTAAAAAAAAAAAAAAAAAAAGATGAAGAAGAAGTAGGAATGGAAAAATGAGATCTTGGAAAAGTGAAAAAGGTAGCAAGTCACAAGGGTGATTGGGGAATGAAACCCAAGGGTGCTGGGATGCACTTGAAGGATCAGATAAGAAATGTTGCTTTGTATAAAAGGTTCTGTTTTCCATTGTTCCCCCAGACAGTTGGGGTCAAGGGGTTATTTTTAAACTGGCCATTGATTCATACAAGATGCCTGGTTATGAAATATGGGAATCTTTTGCCAGTGAGGGAAAAATTTCCCCATGAGTGACTGCCTGGAAACGCACACCAGGGAAGGGTTAATGGTTGTCAGTTTACAGCTGGGAATCGCTTGTATCCAGGAAACAACGCAGAATGCACAAACCATGAGACCAGCTGGAGCCTGCTGGAATCCCATTCATTTTGGCAGAGGTGTCTGTGGTCTCCAACTCTGACATCACTGCTTTTTGCGTCACACAGGAATGCCTTTAACCACTTCTCCCTTGCTATTTTTTCCTGTCTCCCTCTTATTTCTGTGACTGACTCAGGTTTGCAAAGCAATGAGACGAGGCAGATCACAAACCCCCCCAAATCTCCTGTCATCCGCGTAGCGTGGAAGTGACTCCACCCGAGATGTCAGCTGACAGATGTTTGGTGTGTGTGGGAGAAGCCACGCTCAGGGAGTGTGGACTGGATGGGATTTCTGTTCCTGGTTTTCTGCAGCACATTGCTGCAATAGAGAGTGGGCTGTCCAGCTGGACCCCACAGAGGAGACGCTGCTGGGGGTCAGATACTCTGTGTCAGAAGAGCTGGAATCCACTCTGGCCCCAGGCTCCCCAAGTTCCCTGCTCCAGGTGAAGGCTCTTTCCTGCTCTCACAACAAAACCCATCTGAAGACACGAGTCCACGCTCTGGTTCTGCTCTGTAAAAAGTTCTTCTCAGACCCAGATCACTCTGAGCACAACTAAGAAATCTCAGGCCATTAAAGACAGACTATCCTGTTCCTACCCACTGAACTCTCTGGGCTTTGTTTTGCCTGACTGTAATCTGTGGGCACTAATCCCTCAGCTCTCCTACTTTTGCCTCTGCTGGCATGTCCTTTTGCACCCTGAGCAAAGCTGCCTGGAATTCTTGACTGCTGCCGGTGTGCATGAAATCCCATTTTATGGTCCCCAGACTTTTGTTGCTCTGCGGATCCCTCTACCATAGAAATAATGATAAAACCTGGGGTTTTTTCCCTCTTTAATATCAACATGAACACAAAATTTCACTGTTACTTTTGGAGTTCAGTTTAATTGGTTTAACATGATCAACTACTATGATTAGCTGGAAAATGCCTGCAACTGCCTGTTGGAGTGATGTGCACAGAAAGTGTGTTTTGAGTGACCTGTTGAAGTCGGCTCCTCGCAGCAAGAACCCACTGCCCAGTGGGAGCCTGTGCCCCATCCCCATTTTCCTCTGGAAAGGCCTGACATGGGTGTCAAGTGTGTTTGTATGGAAGATGTTTTGTTTTAGACAAGATTTTGACCTCAGAGGGCTATGTTAAGGGAAATATGTTGTATTTAAGTATTTCAGGACTACTTCTGAAGCCTGTTTGTGTCTGGTATTTATCCTTAGCAGCTGATTTGCAGCTTCACTGCTCTGCAAGCAACTACTGATTATCCTGTCATTCTTCTTTTCATGATTAACATTCTGAGCCTCACTGTTCAGCCCTAATAGAAAGTGCAGAATAGAACCATCACCACAAAGGAATCGCTGTGGTAATCCTGAGAAAATGCATATGTGTGACTGGGTCACCAGGGAAATGGAAGAAAATCAGAAAATTGCCCTTGCAAATTTTGGGAGGAGATAGACTATTGAAAGACTGATTTAGATCTCTGTTCTAAAAAATATTAACTAGGAAATTAATCCAGAATATGGATATGAAAGTTTTTCACTGTTTAATCTCCCTTTCTCAATGTATTCTAATCAATTTAAAGATTGGCCTTCTTTTCCTCTACATGTTTACACAAATATTTATGTTGCTGTGAATAGATCTGCACTGACACCCTCAGGCAGATCCTCGGACCCCGGAGGGGTTTCTGTATTGAAGGATTCCTGGTTGTGTGCATGTGTAGTGATGGACCCATGATGGAAAGTGATGGAAAGGAGCTCAGGCCCACGTGGCTGTGGGTTGTGCTCTGGGCAGGGACTGCAGGGTGGGATTTGGGACTTGCTATGGCTCTAGCTGCAGGTGCCCATCCCAGTGCTCTGCCTCCTCCGTCCGTGCCACCTGCTGCTGTGCCACTGTCGGGAGACATTGGAACAATCTGGGCTAATCTGTGTTTTGCTTCCAGAGGGCTGGTACTGATCCTAGTGAGAGATTGTAAGGGTGGAAGGGAGAACAGGACAGAACATGCAAGCACCAGCCTTGCCAGGCTGGAGGAGCACAGTCAGTGAGTCCATGGCACACAGGTTTCACAGACAGCCTACAGAGCTCTTACGAAACTGTCTCTGGAAGCCTCAGCATGTGGACTTTACTGCATTGGCACTCTTACCTTTGGGGATGGCATCAATAGATTATTTACAAACTGAAATTCCTGAAACAGGATCCTAACAGAGAAAGATTCAGATTTTCAGCAATTCTAAGCTTTAACAGTTGCCATTAGCTTTCCCAGGATCTGCTGAGTGTTTATCATGGTCATATGACCTCTTCTTTACTGTACAGAGCTTCCGAAAACTTCAACTTTCAAAGCAAGCAATGCATTTGTATGCATTTATATGCATCTCTCTTTTCTTAAGAGCTGTTCAGTGGCCTTGGGGCTTGGGCTCAGAAACTCCAAGTTTAACTTATTGCAAGGTTTCACCTCTGCAGAAGGCTTTGATCATCTGGGCTGGGTGACACTTCAGATCTCGCACTGTGGTATTTAGGGCAAGGGACCTGCTCCCATTTCCATTGCTGGTGCATTTTTGTCACTGGCAGAAGTAAGGCTTTTCCCGACAGACAGGACAAAAGCAACAGAGGTAAATAACCCCTCCATGAGAATTGCCATGCTTTTGGTTTGTGTCTGTCACATGTGCTCCTGATCCCTAAATGGGGCTTCCAGGCAACACAAATAAACATGCCAGTTCACAACACCACACTGGGCTTGGATCCACACCCACAGATGTTGCTGTCTCCCACTGTACAGGAGGCATGATCATAGGGATGAGTCTAATCCATTCTGTAGCTGGACTTGGGTTACAGGCAGGTACCTGGGGCAGTCTGAAGAGCTGAGTTACACACTGTTGGGAAGTGCAGGCTGAGCTTGACTATGCCCCTAGTTAAGGCAACCAGAACAAACACCTGGCATCATTTAACTTGAGTAAAAAATATGGGTTTTTTTCACATTAGAACTCATGAGGAATGTGCCTCTGACCCTCCTGGGTGTGGTATGAGGAAAGCCACAGCCATTGGGGGAATGTCATTAACATCAATCAGGCAGTGATCAAACCCACCCCACCCACCCTGCCATGGTGGGAATGTGTCACACGCACTGGAAACAGCAGCCAGTGAGGGCATTTCTGCATCAGCCTTACTGGAGCCCTTGATGTTTGTGTTTTCCATCCATGATCTTTCCCTGTTTACCACCCTGTTTTATAATCAAGTCACCCATCTTGGATTGTTCAAGCTGGGGTCATTCCAGCACTGGGAGTCACTGCGCGACTCTTTGCACTCACCACTCTCATCTTCCCAGTTCTGTTTTTACAGATCTTCTGTTCATGATAAGCAACATTTCAGTCTCAAAGCTGTATTTGAAAGGTAGCTTGAATTCTAATCAACAGCCCAATCAGGATCCCTTACAGATGCTGTCCAGCCTGTCTGTCTGTCCCTGTGCACAGCCCACTGAGTGGGAGATCTGGCATTCAAGGAACTGTCTGTGCCTGTCCTTAAGTCCAGTGATGATAAACTACAGCTAAGTCTTTAGTACAGCACATGAAATGTTGTACCAATTCAGATGTAATAATGCCATTTTTAAATGAACTCAGTACCCACAAAAGTCAATGGCAAGAGTCTTGTGTAGACCTCTGTTTATTTTTTATACAATCTAAAATAAAGCTGAGGTTTGGTCTTGTATTTTCCCCTTGTAGTGGCAGTGTGTGAACTGACATAGCAAACCAGTCGAAGAGCTAAACATTCAAAACCAGGTGTGAAAGAAACAACACATACAAAAGTAGTCTGATTTTGTATCATCTGGGTGCAGATGAAAATTGAATTGTTGTATCACCATCTTCATTCTCCATGTATAGTATTCATATCCCATCTTCCTCTTTTCTTGTCATCACCATTCATATTTTATTTATGTTTAGAAGAGGAGTTAAAAGTCTGAAAAATCAGCACACTGAAGTAACCTGACCATGCGGCAGGTCAGAGGTTGTTTTTAAATCAAGTAAATAAATGTTATACTACAGTGGCATCAAAATAATGGAAAAGGTTATCCTACCCTAAGCACAGTAAGAGTCCCGTCTGCACTGGGGAGTTGATGTGCAGGAGCTGCTGGTGGTTATTGTGTGCCTGGAGCTTGCAAAGTTAGTCCTGAGGGAATATTTTGCAGTCAAATGATGGCTGAGGGCTCTGGCCCACCACAGCTTCCTGTCTCCCTCCCCAGGGGCAAGAGTCAATGTCCGTCACATCTGTAAAGTCACACTAGATTTGGATTATTCTCTACATTTTTCTTTAATTATATCCCCCTTTTTGCTTCTTAAGAGACTCTTAAAAATTTCAAATATAATAAGAAATAATAATAACCAATTAAAAAGCTGTGGGTATTAAGTGGGAAATAACAGACTGAACCAAAAGTCAAGGATTATCCTGGGAAATGACGTTTATGGATCCTGGAGCACTCAGTTCTGTGAAGCAATCTGAGGTTTTGGCTGTGCTCAAAAATGCGGCGGCACAGCTTTGAAAGGAAAAGCCTTGACAGAAATCACCCGAGTAGGTTTCCTGCAAGGTTCGGTGTGGAGGTGAAGGAGCTGTTGTATCTCCACGCCCCTCACCTGCGCTCCTGACTCCATCCCTCCTGCTCTGCCACACTGTCCCCTCTGGTGCCAAGGCCAGGGCATTCCCTCTGTGCACCAGGATGGGCCTGGCAGCAGCCAGGGTGTAGACATGGTTATACAAGCTGAAAAATAATATTTTTGCCCATATACTGCTTTTCCCTTGTAAAGTTAATACAAACCAGATGAGCAAAACCATTTTTTTTTTTTATGTTGTAGCTCCACCAGGACAACCAAATATTATTTATGTACCATATAAGTGTAAACTGAAGAGAAGGTGGAACAGTTTTTGTGTGAAAAGATTTCTCATGCACAAAGCAAACATTCTGAGTGGAGTCTGTGCTTGGTGCATCTAAGAGGTTTTTGGTACGCAATGAGCTCTCCAGATGTGTTTGGAAGGAGGGTGTCATGACAGATAACTGCCCAGGCAAAGAGCTGCACTTGGACAGGATGTTTGTATACAGAGGATAGGAATTTGGGAATAATATAGGAATTAATAAAATAATTTCAGATGACACTCACTTTGAAAAGACCTATGGGGTCTGTGGCCTGTGGGGAGGAAGTCTCAAAGCCTAAATATTGCATTGTTTGGTCTTCCTCTTCTTTTATGGTTGAATAATGGTGTTTAAAGGCATCTTATTCAAACATAATAAATTTTATCCTCCAAAGCGGCTGAAAAAGATTTAACACGAACTGTGTGGTATCTACTGAAGTCTGCACTAAATGGTTCATGAATTACAGTCTGATAACACCCTTAGAAAAATAAAGTCAAGAAGAACGAAAACCAGTTTATCAGCTCTGAAAACATGAACACTTCTGCAGAAGAGTGGGACCAAGGATTTATCCTAATAAATCCCTGGGACCATCAAATGTGAAGTGAATTTCAAGATAATGATCAGACCATCAGACCAAACTGGTTTCATTGGTTTAGTTTGGAAAACTTACCTAGGGAAGGATTAGGTACAATCTCAACAAGGATTTCTAGACTTGATATTTTCTGTGTAGCCTTTCTCATGTGAATCAGGCTTTCAGGATCAGTATCAAGGCCCTCATCCAAAGGCTGCTCAAGTCAATGGAAAAACTCTTATTGTCTTTAGTGGGCTTTGGACCAGGCCCCAAAAGTTGAGTCATACTTTGAATGCAACATTGTTTGAAGCAAAACAGGCTCAAGGCTTCATTCATGTAGAGGTTTTAACTGTTAAATGAAATCTCCTGAATTTCCTATGCCCTCCTGCCTTCTTCCTGCTGCCACTTCTCCCAAGGACACACAAGCTCAGGGAGAAGATCATGACCCTGGTGCCTTCAGCCTGTCCTCTGCCATGTGTCTGTTAAATTAAGGGAAGGTTTCTGTGCCACATGACCAAAGATGTCCCTCGTGTCTGACAATGCCACGGCAGTGCTCGGTTAGGTTTTGTGACAGGAATATGTCCCGTCTTGTGACAGAAGATCCACACACTAACGTACAAGAAGTGGTTCCATTTCAGTGTCACCTGAAAACCTGTCTGGTCACCTTGTCATGAAGGTCCAAAGCTGACCGTCCTCAAGAGCTTTTGGTAGGAGCCATCATGCCCAGAAGACTGGGCACCGCTGGTCTGATCCATAACCATTCATGCTCCAAACTGAACAAACATCCAAGGATTTTGGGGAAAAGCATTTTTACTTATTTTAATTTCAGTCTTGATATTATCATTATTATCCACCACTGAGTACTTTTTTTGGTCAAGTTTTATTTTCAATTCCCACATACATTTCTGTGACTCTGAGTAAACCTGGGGAGACTGTTTCTTCTGAATGGAGAGGAACTGGAGCATTTGGACAGAACTCTTCTTTGCTTAGCAATGGTGGCAGACAAACTCTTCTATTCAGTAGGGTTTCAGCACAGAGAAATAGTGGGTTTACCTCATGCTTGCTGTTTTATTGCTTGTTTCACATCAGCAGGGCAAGGACACTGGATGGAATGATGTGTTTGTACTTATTTTTACATGTGACATTTAAGAGGCAGAATGGAGCGTGAAGATTTTCTCCAGATGTGTTTATGATAGAGATCTAGACATATGAGGGATGTTTTGTTGCCCTTGTGTACAGGTGCTTCATATTTACTCATTTTTGTTAATTAGGAAGTGCCAAAAGTGACTTTTTATCTCTCAAACTGTTACTGGTCAACCGTGAAACTCATGCCAATTGCTTGTATGCTTTTAATTCTTACTTCCAAGTTCTGTGTGACAAAGTCACGAGAGCTCCTGAAAAATAAGGGGCCAAAGGCAGTAGCCTGGTGCAGCTAATCCATCCAGATCAAGATCAGCTAAATTCAACCTCAGTTAATGTCAGGGTACTGTACAGGTGAGATATATCCACTGAAACCACCTATGCCCAAAGGAACATGGAGCATATAACCCACACTGGGAGGAATACACATTCCATAGGACATGGGTCCCCAAATACCTGGCCACACATTCCACATCCTGGAGCCAGGACATGCACGTGTGCAACACGTGCATACCAAACCTGGCAAACACAACCCACAGGACAATCAGTGCCTCTGGAGGATGGGGGCCTCACATGGGGGTTGAACCTGTGCACATCCAGTGGGAGAAGGAGTTTTTTTGGTCTAGTTAAAATTTTCAAGCTCACAAAACATTTTCTTCTCTCCACTGGGTTAAATGTTCATCTTCCCAAATTGTCCTTGAGGAACATGCAAGTATCACCCCAAAATAAGTACACAGTTGCCTCACACAATTAGTTGGCATGTGAGAGATTTCTTAAGTCAAACCCAGGAGCAGAACTTCTGCCCCATGTCTCATGCATTATTCACCAGAGCAGTGGTTGCTTTAGGGCTCTCCTTTTGTGCTCTTTTATTTTGATGAAATGTTCAGCAGATCACTGGACCTAAATAAAGAGGACACTTTGAGCTCGTGGTCAAAATACTTCTGTGGGATGTGAGAAACCACGTTCAATGCCTACTTAATATTTATACAAAACGGGATAGTTCCAATGCCACGTTCCTGTGAAACATTTCAGGTTCAACACAGTGTAATTTTCCTTTAAGAAAACCAACAGAGAAACTCTTCACCAGAAAATTCCCAAGTAGCTTTTCCTCTTGAACTACCTATGGGCTTTGCCAAAGTAGCTGACGTGCAATGAGATTTTTGCCCTCTGTAATTTAAATCCATGGGTTTTTTTCTAAGGGTGATTCATTTTACAAAAGCACACAACAAATAAACAAACACATCACTGGAGTTAAGACCCAGCATGTGTTATGGATTAGGGAAAAGAGCACCCCTCGAAAGCTCAGCTGTCCTGTTCAGTATAAAGATAGTGTCATTTTTTTCCATTTCATTGTCTTCCTTTCTCTCTGCTCTTTTTTAACTGTGTCTCCCTTCATTTAGTCCTCACTCTTTGTGTCATTTATTTGCCTCCCTTGCTTCTAGGCTTTGTCTAGACCAGGGTGTGGGATGTGTTAGCTAACACCAGCTTACAGTATAGCAGATAAGACAGTGAGCCTTTGACTTGTTTTAAATTGTCTTCGTTAGATATACTAAGATATAAAATATATTATTGTTTAGGTGAGCCCTTTGTTCCTCTGAAATGAATGTTGGGTCCTTTTTACAGTAGTGTCAATACCAGTCCCATCCCCATCCCTTCTGAACACCTTCCAGCCTTGCACAAAGCAACACAGATCAGCCCTGGCACGTCCAGTTCATTCTCTTGATCTATCCCCAGAGGGAGAACTGGGTTTGCAGGCAAATGTTTTTCTTTCTGCAGCCTCGCTTTTGTTGAGAATGACAGTTCTGCACTGTGCTTGTGCTTGAGAAGGTGGGTCAAAGCATGTCTGATGCTTGGAGTAGGAGGTAATAATGGAATGCTGGAGAGTTTATTCCAGCGATGCAGGACCATCTCTGTTTCCATAACACATGAACTTTAACTGAAGAGTACTCAGGACTCCAGTGTTTGCAAATATGCCTTGTAAATACTGTGAAGGGAGATGAGCAGAAGCAGTTTAGGACACAAAAAGAATGGAAAAAAAATCATAGTTTGATTTAATTTATTACTTCCCACCTAAATTGAGATTTCAATTTTCTCTCCTCCATCTTCCTCCCACCCATGTTCCTACAGCAAGTTTTGAGCCTCTCTAGTAAAATTACAGTGACTGTCAGCAAAAGGAACTTGACCAAAATTAAACCCACTTTCCCAGTAGGTCCATACAGGTTTTTTATTTCGGTTTGTAGGAAATGCATATGTGTAACTAAATCCAAATTTGGCAAAGTTAAGGCTTTTGAATCAATTCACAATGAGTCTCATTCATTCCACTGTAGCTGAAGCACAGCATCTCACCCTAGAATGCAACTAGCTTCTCCATACAACAATATCCCTGCCCTTTTTATTTTTCTTTTAAGCATATAATTGGTGAGGCAGAATGTACCTGGAATGTATCTTGCTGCAGCACACACATCAGCTCTGCCTTTTGGAAAGTGACAGTCGAGATTTCTTAGTACAGTCCAGTTGTCATAAGAAGAGATGATTAATTATCCATGGGGCTGGGGCAGGACAGGGGGCTGAGGGGTTGGGAACTGGCAGGGAAATGGCTAAACAGATTCAAGGAGCAGTAAAGCAGGCCAAAAGCTGGAGGAGAACTGCTGGAGAGATCTCTGGTTTGAAAGCCAAAGATTTCCAGGCAGAAGCCAGAAGGGCTTTATAAACGTAAATGAGTGGGTGGACAGAATAGATCAGCCATGTATTCAGAGGTCCTGCGATTCACTGACCCTCTTTATCACCAGATGCTGCCTTTAATGCACAGCTGGCTGGTGGAGGAGGATTTCAGTGTAAACAGACTGGGAGATGGATCTAATATCCAGAGCCCTCTGCCCAGTACTGTACTTGTCCTGGCTGCAGTCTGGGATCTTTGTGATCATGTCCCACACGTTGTACTGTACTGGGATGAATCACTTCCTGCCTCTGCCCTTTCTGCTGGTGCTGCATCACAGCCCCGCTGCTCTGGGACTGGATCCTGAGCCCCGGGCTGAGCTGTTTGTGCTCCCGGGGCTGTGTCCTGGCGCCTCTCGCACGGAGGAAAGGCTGCTGTGCGTCTAAACTGCTGTGTCATACTTAGTTATTAATGACCGAGAACCACATGACACAAAGTTCTGGGAAGCTCGAGCAGATTCCAGGAAGGGGTCAAGGAGTTCAATAAACAGTTTTATTAGAACTTGAATTGCAACCAAAAGGCTACACATTGACTTTTTTAATAAAAACTTTGTGAGTGTTACTTGAATTTGGAAATCCTGTGAATGGCAGCAAAAGCGTTCAGGGTTATCTTTTCTTCCTGCTGATTTTTGTGTCACTGCTAGTTCACAGTTGTCCTCGATAAGGAAACCTGAGCACACGCTTCATTTACATTTTTCAGTAATTTCATTTACATTTTTCAATTGCCTTTCCAGTTTGTTGGTAAACTGCGGGGTTATCTGAAACTTCAGTCCTAGAAGTGCATCATGATCAAAAGGTCTGATCCTTGCCTCGGTTATACTGGTGGAAATGCGGGAATGAGTGGAGAAATCCTACAATTACACCAACTATAATACCCATAGCGGGCACGTCACCAACCCTGGCTAAAAGGAGAGAGAATTCCCAATGAGTGTATTCCACTGGTGGTGCGCAGGGCTGTCACTCAGGATGACAGAGGCCATACCAAGGTGTATTGTGAGGACAGGTTGGGAAGGGGACGTGATGGACACCGAGAGACCGTGTGGTGGTGAGAACACACGGCGCCAGTGTCAGCAGACACGTGGACACATCTCCTTGTCCCCAGTGGAAGTGGCACTAACTGCCTGTGTTTCCTGGCACCAAGCCCACCAGCTGAGTAAGTTGGTGCTCTGCAAAAAACAATTTTTCAGTAAATTGCCTTTGCTAAAGTAATTGCTTTTACATTATCTCCACCACACACTCGTTAAGACCAAGCTACAGTTCTGTCTCACTGAACGTGCTTTCAATTAGTGTTTCTGGCTTCACTCCTGTGTTTCCTTTTGCTGCCATCAAGCACTGGGAGTTGTCTAGCACAGCATATGGTATAAATTGATCAGTTTGTTCATTCATCAGTTTATATGTGTCAGAAGAAATGGGAAATAGGAATTCATCTCCCTTTGAAAGTGACCCTACAGCATCCATTATAGTAAATATTAATGATGCATTAATGAGCATTGCTGTTCCACTGTTACTAATGAGTACTGAGGCACAGAAATTAAGAGTCCAAGCCAACTTATTCTGAACTGAAATTAACATGCTTTTTGGCCTTATTGAAAGTGGAGGAACATGACCAAGTTGCTAATTGAAATAAATAGAGAAGCTAAAACTGGAGGCCAGGTCTGCCTCATGTTCTACTGATCTGTCACAGGACAAAATTTTCAGTGCTGGCTTTTACTGCAAACCATGGCTCTGTAGGAGAATGTTCAGCAGTTCTGGTTGTGTACAGACATCACAGCATTTCCCCCAAGTAGTGTTGAATGCACCAAAGGCCTGCACTGGGTGGTTCCCTGGGAACTGTAGCTACCTTTGGGGCAAAACACAGCAAGTGCTCAGCAAAGCATACAGAACTGCTCAGCTGCCTTTAATGGGGGAAGTGAAAAATACTGCGTCTGTTTGAAATAAATGGGGAATTTTAGGGAGGTAGAATGGAATTACCCAAGCTGGGATCTGACTTCAGTTAACTGGTGTTAACTCTTGCAAAAGCAGCCACAAATTTTTCGATGATCGCACTGGTCAGAAGTTCAGTCTGACCTCCTGTCCCATGGATGGCATTCCAAACATCCTGGTACCTTCTGCTGTGGGGAGGTGGGTTGGCTCATTGCTGACTCAGAGAAAGTCACTGTTACTAATCTCTGAAGCTGCTTCCACACCACTTGGCGTTTGTCAAAGCCTTTGCCTAAAATTTGCCAACATTTGCCAGGGCTATTCCAAGGTTCCCCCTTTCTGCACATGACATATCCAGCCTGCTGGTGGTGCTGGACAATGGTCACTCTCTGCAGCAGTTCTGTGCCACCTATGTTGATCATTTCTGGTCTAATGCAGGACAATTGCAGAGTCTGCTGAAGTTCTGGGGTACTACAGAACAGTCCATAAACTTTACCTTGTGTAAAAGATGCAAATAGATGTTTTTTCATGCCAGACAATTTGCATCTTAGGGAATGTCTAAGGCTGTAATTGTGGCATATACAGGGACCTCTGAACACCTTTTAGGTGGCTCAGGTAACAGGAGAAGTGGAGGGACACTGGAGGAGATTCCAGCTTTCTAAGTCTGTAAGTCTGCTCTGGTTACCAGTGAGGGCGATGCAGCTTCAGAGATGTGGATCACCTTAGACAAAAGCACCACACAATTTCTTTGCCCCAAAATCTGAATCATCTCCAATCAAACTGTGGCACATTTACAAACAGCCAGTCTCACAGATCCTGAGGATTGCCAGCCTTGTAGGAAACAAAGTACAAAAGGCAGCAGAACTAAAGAGTCTTGGTTCTCCCTGCCTTTATGCCCTGTGGTGTCTGCTCTGATGGGTGCAAACTCCAGTGGGACGTTTTCCCATTGCTGGGCATTTGCTGTTCTCTCATCTGCTCTCTGTGCTGGTGAGTACAACCTCTTTTCTATGCAACTACTACAGTGAAACATAAAATGTTAATGTAATTCAGACCTGTGTCTTTATATCAGATTTGGTGGAAAGCTGCCAGTTGTTTTGAAATTATAAAGACTTTATGGGTAAAGAAGCACGTGTGTGTAACACAGCAAACATAGCAGAGCCACATAAATCCCATTTCCTTGGGCAATCAGGTTAAAGATAAGAAGGCTGCAGAACACTCTGCCAAGGATGGAGTTGGCATGAAAATGGAGGAGATGGCAAAGGAAAATTTAACATTTCACTGGATAACTGTTTCTCCCAAATTTTCAGTCAGAGTGTTTTGGCAGAATTAATTTGTTGCAACGGAAATTATATAAAATTGAACTTGATTTTCTATCACTAAAATTTCCACGGAAAGTTTTAGATCAGGCACATTTAGAAAGCCCAAGAAAGATTCCAAACAACAACCAAAACAGATGGGCAGATCTGTTTTAGCTGGAAGACTTAAGGATCAACAGAAACATGACATGTGGGAAAAATATACATGGATTAAGGTGAAAGTTCTTAGGAAGTGAGGACCGTTCAGTAACTTGCTTTGCATTTGGGCGACAGCAAAAAAAAATTACCCTCAGAAGTCGTCAAAGCAACAGTGTCCTGTTTATGTCTTGTGGTCTTATGAGTAACTGACTGGAAAAAAACAAGAATGAAAAGATAACAATTACAATAAAATTAAATTAAATAAGCCAGTGACTCATTACAGAGCAGTAAAAACAAAAACAAGATCATTTAGGTCTCAATAACAGCAGAAGAATTAAAAGAAAACACAAAAATGGCTGCATCACTTTCCTTATATACACAATCAAGCACATGGTGGTAGGAGAGGAGTAGAACCAATCCCAGTTATCCAGAGAAAGGCAGAGAATACAGAAAATGTGAATTATAATACTACAGTACTTTGGCAGCCATGGGAAATTTAGTGGGACAAGACCTTTTTCTGGAGTGCCATAGAGGAACATCCCTCCCTACACATCCTGGCAAGGCACACCTGGGGCTCGCTGCAGGGTTCACCCAACAGTCTTGCTCCATAAATGCCTGTTATTAAACAATACTGTCAGATTTCAGGAAAGTGTTATCAATGAAGACTCATCCATGATCTCCTTCATAATTTTGATACAGGTTCAGGGCTAATCCCAGAGTGACTGCAATCCAAGAAACTCTTGAAGTATTTAAACAAACGAGCTCCATTTCCTCTGACTCTGCTGGGACACCTTGTGAAGTTCCTGTGCACGCAAAGCACAATGGGAGTAGTGCTGGGATCTGTGCATCCTGAACTTGGTGCACTTCACAGAAATCCCACATGAAATACTGAGCCCTGCACAGCTGGAGTGCCTTGACTGAGAAAAAACCCTGAAAGATTCACTCTGAAAAAGAAAATGTATTATACATGGTGTTATACTTGACTTTTCAATGCCGTTCAACTGCCAATGCCAATAAGAAGCTGAAAAATTCAGGGTAGAATATCAAAATTCCCAAAGTTTCAGGTCATTTGCATTGGCTCACCTCTGAACCAGTTTGATCCTTCTGCCTCTTCTGTCACATATTCCAGTGTTGTCATTGCCACCATCTCTAAAAGATCCCCTCCTCAGTGTCCAAAGTGTGATGAAGAGAGGAGCACAGGAGCTTTTGGAATGGTTTTAAGTTATTTGTGACAGAGTTTACAGACCTTTAACTTTGCTGCAGGAGGATGGTTGACCTGCTATTTCTGAAGATTTAGAAATTCAGTGTAAATACACCTTGTTTAGTTCTGCTTCAGCATTGCATCCAAAGATAAAATACACTTTATAAACACAAACAAAGAGTGTTCATTCTACTAATAAGGTAAAGTAGTATCTTGGAGGAAAACAAGACACAAAGCAGTAAAGTGATTTCCCCATATTTGCTCTGAGAGCCACTAGGAGAGCAATAAATAGAATCTAAATCTCCTGACTGCTTGTCCTGTGCTTCAGCCACGAGACCACGATCCATCTGACAGGCACTGATTCCTGGTGTGTGCATTGTTTTGCTGCACAGATGGTAAATCCTCGTGCAGAGTAAACAGCCTGAGAAGGGAACAGCTGCACATGCCTTTTTGACAAGTCCCTCACCCGATGCTGGCCAGGAGGAGGATTTGTACCCGTCAGATATATTACACCAGCCCTGTCCTCAGTTCTGCTGTGTTGTTTACAGCCTGCTTCCCTGGAAGTCAGCACAGCTTTTCACAGCTAGTCCTTCAATTCTTGAAAAGACATGACTCAAGTATTTTTAACTGTTTCACACCGAGGCTGCTGTGACTGCACTGTTTGTTGCTGTTCTCTACTTGGGTTACCCCCAAGCTCAGTGTGCTGTCACTGGGCAGGAATGTTCTCCTTGAGTGTTCCTGGCACAAGGAGCTGCAGCCATGAGGTTAACAGAGCTGATTTCATGCTCACTTACCTCTGCCAGTCTATACATTTCAAAGCTTGTATGGCTGAACTAACACGTTCTCCATGAACAGTTCAGTTTTCACCTCCATGAAAGATGCTGCCTACCTGAAATCCCACATGGCAACTATCAGGTTTTAATTTGTACACATGGGCCTTTCCCTAGGGAAGAAGTTGTCTCTTTGTGCAGAAAATCAGTAGGAAACACTGTCTTGCCCCCAGCCTGCCCAGTCCTGGGTTACCAACAGAATGACACCAACCTCTCTCCTGCTGCATGTTTGTGTTCATGGTACAAATGTTTCCTGCTGACATCAAGTTCCAGTTTGCTGGATGCATGCTCTGGTTTGGATGAAAGTGTGCTGAATTTATACTTCTGCTTCAAAATAGTAACTTACCAACTGGGCTTAATACTTTGAAATGTCACTGCCAGTGGCGTAACAGATGCTCGCAATAAACTGACAACCCAGATTTTCCACTGAGGAGTCATCCACGGATGCTGCTGTTGTAGCACAATCTGTCACTTCTCCAACTCGTAACTCAAAGGTAATTACCACTGTGCTTTTCTCAAAATGCTGGAGATTGTGTCCCAGGTGATTATAAATAGTTAGTATTATTTAATCCTGGAGATGTACTCAGTTTGTTACCAGACAAATGTAGTAGAATCAATCTCTGTTTGAAGAGATGACAAAATGACAGGTGATAATAGAGAAAAATAAATAAGGAGCTTAGAAGTTTTGCAGAAGTTTTCTGAGGGGTTATTGGAAATTCATTGGAAACTATCAAACTACAAAACCAGAGGCTGAGTTCACTTCATCTGCACTGACATTATGGTCAGTCCAGCATAAACTAGGAGGAGTGGACTGAGTCAGCTTCTTTTTGTCCTCTTCCAAAAATCTAGGGAAACATCCAGAAAAAGTATCAGGCTGAACTGGTGTGTGCCAGGCTGAGCAGCTAGGAAGCAAAGAGTAAGTGTTCTGGCAGGAATCCTCACCTCTTTTCTGGGACCCTGGGAAAACCAAGTTATAGAACTCTGAGCAGTCCATGCTCCCACACGTGGACAAGAGCTGCAGCAAGAGACATGCAAAGGTTGACTTGATGGGACAGAATGGCCAAAGAAAGAGGCACAAAGGAAGATAAAGGATCTCCTCACACAGGGCAGCCAAGGAGGATGATAACAGCAGCAGCTTAAAGTTATCAGAGTATTTGTTATTCACCAGTGCTACACACTGCAGAGCTTTTGGATGTCTGTACAGCTCAGACCTGGAAGAGCTGCTGAGCTTCAAGTTGCAAGGTTAACCCAGCTTGATTTCCAGCTTGGCCAAAGCCTTAACCCTGACATGTTTGAAACTTAATCTATAAAGTGTAAGAGACAGGGACCACTTTGTTTTAAATATCAGTACAGACAGTCATTTTATGACAAAATGGTCCAGCAGGATGTTCTAGTATCTGTGTCCACATAATAATGGCTCTGCTAAATGAGCTGCTGAGAAAATGAGTTTGACTGCCAGAGAATAAGAAGATGCGTTATACTTTGCAGATATCAAACCTGTTGCTTTCATATCTCCCTGAAATTTGCAGCGGGCTTTCACCACAACAAAGTCATTCAGGCAGTGAGACTGGAAGGCAGTTTGAGTTTCTCTAAGCAAATTTGGCTACACTTGAGAAGTGTTTTGTGACAGTGTATCCGTGTTTCCTGGGCCTGTTATCAACACAGAAATGTAATGAAAAAAAAAAAAAAAAAACCTGTTTCAAACTGGCATTTGTATTCCATCAAATATTTTAGCGCAGAGTTGAACTGAGAGCAAGGGCAAGTGCTGCCGCGTGCCTCGCAGCGCCGGGTTCACACGGGCGTCCGATGAGCTGCGATTTGTTTCTCTGAAGCCCACGGGGAACTGGAGTCATTTGCAACAGAGCTAATTCCTGTTTTCTGCAAGGCAAACACATGAGGGGAGAGGGGAGGAAACAGCAGGCATACATCAAGTGGTCTTTAAGCAGCTAGCCTCTGCCAAGGGAAGATAAGGAGGAATGAATTAACTACTCTGGAACCAACTCCACTTCTTTTTTTCTTAAATAACTTCGGCTTTGCGCCTAGTAAAAGCACATCCTTGCTTTGAATGTCTTGTTTCCGTTCCATGTCAATTTTCTAGAGCTAAACTAATTTGCTGAGGCAAATTTGCTAATGTCCCTGCCAGAGGAGCTTCCATTTCTCTTATCTTTATTTACTCAGAAACATCGTGACAGTATATTTTAGCCCTCTTTTCTTTTTGAATTATTTTCAGCATCATTCCCCGTCTATTCCAAAAGCGGCTTCCTGCACAGGGATACATCTTAGCAAGAGGATAATGAAATCCAGCAGTAAAGTCCTGGACACATGTTGCACAATGCAGGTGACAGAGGAGTGACCAGCTGGTCCCCCTGCCCGAGTTGCTCGTGTCAGTCAGCAGCCTGCAATGCCAGCAGCACCACAGAGCAGCACAGAGCCTGCAGACACCCTGAACCTGCCATGGAATGGTCCCTCCTGCCGGGAACCCGCTCTGCTGGGACCAGTGTGGATTGTCCCTGTCAGCTCTGAGCCTTTCACAGGGCCTGCAGAGCAGATTGAGCTTGGGAGCTCACAGCAGTGCTGACCTGGTGCTGGAGCTCTCAGCATCGGTCTCTTCTGTGCCTCCTCCAAAATATGGGCTGGGTGTTGGGTTTTTAATAGCAAGCAGCTGCAAAAAGAAAGAGGAACATGCCTTAAGTACTGGACCAATGTTACAGGTCCATGGGCCTTTTTCTTGCAGGAGCTGAACCCAGTGGCTCCACATAGTTTATTTCAAGCTTGTAAGTCAGCAGAATATTTAGTGGTTTTGTAACCAAAATCTGTCCTCGGGTTTATCCATTCTGCCTGTGTCTGTGCCTTTCTCCTCAAAGGATGGTCCATTCTTCCTGCTGGAGAACTGGGATATGGCCACACTGGGCTGGAGGAGGTTACTGAAGGGCAAAGGCTGATCCCTCCCTCTCACTGAGGGCTGAACCAGGAGCCTCACTTGAATGGTGCAGGATGATCTTGTTCCCCACAGCTAACCCTGATGTTTCCTGACAGGCAAAATGGTCCTTCCCAGGAGCATAGTGCCTTTCGTGGGATAGCACTGAAGATGCTCCTTTCCACAGGCAGAATGCCTCCAGCAGGATAAAGATATGGAGCCCTTCCTCTCTGCTAGAAGCTGAAGATATGTAATAAGCCTGTTCCATACCTTCAGGAACTCTGACATCTGCTGCTTCTTACCTTCCTTTCCTTACATGCTTACTTAAGACACTCACTGGGATCACATTTAATGGCACACTGTTTAGAACATATCAAGGATAAAACCTCTCTGGTTTAGTTTGTCTTTGGAATAAAGTCCAGCGTTACAATGATTAGAGGTTCTCTTCAGTTTCCTTTTAAGTCTTTTCTAACTATACATCTTTTTAAATCCCATTCTCTTGGCTGATGTTAAAAGGAAATGCAGTAGGTTTTGGCTTTGGCATCACTTTCTAGTAGTTTCAGAACAGCAAGGTATCAGTGCCACCTCTTGTTAGTAAAATCTGATAGCAATAAGCCAACAACTAATGATCCAGGATCAGCCTTTCTCTGTTCCAGTGCTATCACGTAAAGTCACTTCCTTGCTTAGCTTATAGGGCCATGTGGACATTGGAATATGTTTGCAACACTGACAAATTCTGGAAGATTGTACAGTGCTGCTGTGAAGGCAGGGAGCAGCACAGACCATGAACAGCAGCACAAGTCATCAGCAGAGTCCTGAATCCCAGCCTTTCTGCTCTGAGCACTTGTACAGAACCCAGCAATCCAATTCCACGCTCCTCTCAGGAGACACACGGGACTGTAGGAAAACAAAAGCTATTTTTTTGTGCTCTTTTATATTGGCAGGGAGCACATGTACTCCAAGAAACAACAGTATCAAATTTGAATTACTGTTTATTTCTACCACAGCCATGCCCAAAATCTCAGACTAAGTCTGGGACCTTGTTGCTATGTACTGTTCAAAGCATGTCAGGGGAAACTACAGAATGAATGAATGAATGAATGAATGAATGAATGATAATGAGAAAAGAAACAAAAGTAGAAGGAGGGGAAATCATTTGAATGGTATGAGAGAGCTGGTGATAAAGCTTGGTCAGGAAAAAGCCAAATATTGAACCCACAACTCCTGAGTAGTTAATCATACATTTACTTCACCACACAGCCCACTTCCTCTTTGTACTAAGAAAGGGGCCTGTATCCAGAAGTTATGGCAAAGCTATTACAAGTTGAAAGTAAGAATTTCCTTTTGGAAAATGCCAGGGCTCGTTCCATGAAATGACGAGGTGAGCTGCTGTACTCTGCTCCACCATGGAACTGCTGAACTCCTTACTTCTGCACTGCTGGGATGAACTGCCCTGTCCCATCTGCACTTTGGGAGACATTTAGGATATCTTTTCACACCTTCCCTTGCATGCAGGTATTCCACCCAGGAAAATGAAGGTGCTCTTGTGGCACGTGCACAGATATCTCTGCCAGCTGATCTAATGAGCAGGAATAGTAACAGGCCCAGGTGTGCAGCTGAGAGGGCTTTAACATGCTGAGAACCAGACTGCAAACTCCAGAGACTCTGTGTCCATCCTTTGGCTGTTAAGCACATATTGCCACAGTTTTGCTGCCACTTTTACCAAGCTGTGTTAGCTCAGCACAGGTAAATCAGCACATGCTGCAATTGCTCCTTCCCCCATTTTTGATGGAAATGCACAATAGTTTAAAGAAACCAGCTCCTCAAGCATTTTTATCTTTGCAGGGTGGTCTATGCAGAGAACCTCAGCCATGTGTTTGTTTAGTGTGGCAAGTTGAGGGTCTGTGTGACAGAATTGAAAATATTGAACTTTGATGTTATTCTTTTGAACTTTGATGTTACTCTTTTGTCACTCAGTGCCTTGCTATGGACCAGCCTGGCACTTACCTCATCCCTTGGAGAGAGGTGAGTCAAGGGAGCAGAAGGGAGGGCTGGGTTTCTCCATTCACCCCATCATGTCTTACACAAAGGCAGTGCAGCTGCCCAATCTGTCAGGCTTAGAGTGGGTGAATTCTAAGAACATGGTTTCTTAGGCAGTGGCAATAAAACTCCACTGTTGCGTCCTGCAGTGAGTCCTGAGGAAGCCCCTGGCTGGCTGTGTGATCACTCCTCTGGCAGGGTCACAGGAGGAGCTGCTTGTGCAACCTCCATCGTGCAGCCCTAAGAGTAGGGAGTTTGTGCCCCAGAGCAGCCCAGTCACACTCTCTTCCTGAAATTCCTCTGCTGAGAATTACCAGCCTTGATAACACTGACTCTCCCTTATCCAATGTGCTTTTGGGCTCTCCTCTCCAAGTCTGGCAAGAGCCTGTTTTTCAGTAGGCTTTCTCCAAGAAACCTGCATTATAGAAAGTATTTTTATGTCTTTTTTTTTTTGTTGTTTTTTTTGGTTTTTTTTTTTTTTTGTTTGTTTTTTTGTTTTTTTTTGTAAAATCAGTTATTGAATTGTTTTAATAACAACTGTGACATAGGTGACCTTGTCTCTCTTGCCAGTGTCCTTCTGGTGTGTGGCCACGGGCAGTTACTTGGAGTTAGTTTCATGGCTCCTTTCTCTCCCTTTATCTGTTCCCACTGTAAGATAAGAAGCTTCATATTTGCCCAGTGCTTGGTGCACTGAGCCCCTTTTGCTGCCAGGAAGAACAGAATCCCAGTTGCGGCATACTTTTGATATGAATACAGATGTTAATCCAAGAATCTATGATAAAAACTAGCAGCAGTTGCTTTAGTTTTACAAGTGGTTGTAATCCCACCAAAATTGTAACAACTTGTCCCAACTGCAGAGTTAAACATACACTCTCTGCTCTTTTAAGGTCAATATATATTTAGTAGCTGGTTTTTATTATTAATTGGTAAGCCCCTGATCCTGTAATTTGCACAGAAATTTCCTTGGCATAAATGTACTAAGGATTTAGCTGAAGTTGTTGGCCACATCAGGGCCCCAGATTGTGCCTGCTTGGGAGGAAGATCCTGCCTCTGTTTCACTGCTTCATTCATAACAGCAGCAGCCCAGCTCCCTGGCTAGGACTAGAGATGCTGCTGCAATACAAGCAGTATTAAAAAGGAAGCTGCTCCAAGCTCAGGGAAGCATTGTTTGCCTTTGGCCTGGAAGCCTGAGCCTCAATTCTCCTGCCAAGCCTTGGAGCCCACACCCCATGGACAGACGCACATGGCTTTCCCCCATCAGTTTCATCAGAATAAAACTGTTTTGTGGTTTCTTGTTATAAACTCTTTACAGAAGCTAATTACTGTTGGCACAGGATTAACCACCAGTTGTATAAGTGAAATTTTGCTCAGCTTTGGATCCTGGCTGTGCTCTCAGTATGGTAAATGGAACGCATGTGCTACCCAGCTCTGCTAGTGCAAGATCAATCCTTCTGCCCATCAGGTAGAAGATAAAAGTCTTCCTTTACTTTTGAAATAAGCAGGAAGTAAATCCCAGTGTCCTTGTCAACATTTTCCCTCTGAACAAACTCCAGTCCAACTCCCAAGGCTGCAGCAGCCTGCAGATGCATTGGCAAATTTACCCGAGTGTTTAATTCATTTGTCTCCATGGCACACACGTGCTATCAAGGCTGTATGAAAAAACTCACTTCCAGGCTGGTTTGCCTGCTCAGTGCTGAGCAGGTGTTTTTATACCATTTTGAACAGCTGCTTCGCCTGTGAAAATGAAGGGGGAAAAGTCTGTCCCATGGAGACCAATGGCATTTTATTTACAGGAAAATAATTCATCAGGGTCAACAGGGCATCAGACCATGGATGACCCAGCTCCACTGATGAGTAATTTGCTAATTAATAGCTTTGGAAATGGTGCCAAGATCCTGCCAGAGGGATTGCAGCACACGAATAGACCTCGCTCAACTCCTGAGCAGACATTCACAACAGCAACCAGAGCTGTTGGGATGAGCAAGATGACCTCTTACTGCTCCTTCCTGCCTGTTTTCTAGGCCAAAAGATGTTAGATCTTGGATGTGTCCTCAAGTGTAGATCTCTATTTTTGTGTTCCTGACATCATGAGTCTCAGTAGCTGAAAGTCAGACCTTCTGTTTAAGCAAGGTCTCAATGTTTTCAAAAGCAGTAACAAAAATGCAAATAATCTGACAGCTTCATCTTTGGCCAACAGGAATTTAAGAAATAAATCTGCACATTGAGTCTTTAAACCTAAGAAGTCTTTATACTGAAGTTGAGGTAAAAAAGCTACCTGCTTGTGTAGGAAATAATGAGTTTATGCATTATGGTCTCTTGTTGCTGTATCTAAAAGGGAATACTGATCCAAACTAAATCTGTCAGAGAGCCATAGATACTTGAAGGATTAGTTTGATGGGATTCCAACTTATATTGCCAACTGCTGTCTCCCCAGAGCCTTGAATATTGGGAAAATCTGTTCTAAATCTAGAAGTTAATTTAAAAACCCACAGGCCCTTGTGCAGTATCCTCATTAACAGCTGATCCTGCCTCCTTATAGACTGCAAACCCTGTGTGTTCAGAGCTGTGTTATCTGCTGAAGCACAGATCTGTCGTAGATGTATGAGAGGCTGGTGGGAGTCCAAGTATGCACCAACCTCACCAGCTCTGTTGATGTGAAGGGAGGGAACCTGAAACTGAGGGTTTGGCCACAACAGGCAAAGTGTGTTCTGTCCTCCTTTCGTTTTGGGCTGAGAAGATGAAGGTGTCTCATATCCAAGAAAATACATGCCAAAGAAAAATATCAAATAGCTGCTCGGAGTTGTGTCTGGCTGGTAGGGCTACTTCATATTTACTCCTGTTGGTGAAACTCACTTTATTCTCCTGTGGCTTTGGCTGCTATACAATGCAGTATTCCCAGGTTTGCTAATAGAAAACATTATAAGACTCTGGATTCTGAAGCTTGGGAAGATGTTTTTGATGAATAAGTGCAAGGAACCAAAAGATATGTGCTTTAAAATGCTTCCCTCTTCCTCCTAGAGCTGCTGGAAACCAAGGGGCTTTTCTGCATAACAGAGTTAGCTACTCTAGATGCCTTCAATGCTTCCCTTTCCATAGCCCTCCTGAGAGTAAAGATGTACTTTTCCCACTTCCTCAAAGCCCACTGTGGCTGTTGGACTGAAGAAAGAACCCCAATCCAATGTTTTCTGTCACATCTGCTCAAAATCCACCCTGACTTTTTTCCGTTAAATGTGCTGTTTTCTTGCCAGACCTGTCTGCTGGGGAAAAGGAATTTAAAATAGAGAGGGGTTGATCTCTGGGGTGAATTGGCACAGATTATCTCTGGCCCAGGGTCAGCCTTTGCTGCCGAACCTCCTAGCAGTGAGTTCCCTTGCTGTGTGTACAGATGGAAATGTGCCATTCAATTCCTCCTTTACTGTTGCTGTCACAGAGGAACCAACTTATCCTTCAAACCATTCTAGTGGTTAGTGTGGCACCTTTTCCGTGTGTTTCCAGATGAAGAAGAAATTTTCCTTTTATTCTTAGTGTGTGTGCAACTCATGCACATTCCTTGATATTAAAAAGCTAAGGAAGTAAAACAGGGGTCGGATGGTAAACAGAAAATCTAAAAAGAGTGGCAGCAGAGAGTCCCAAGGATTCCAGTCCCAGTTCCAGTGATTTTTTTTTGTTGTTTTTCTTCCAGACCTTCACAGGAACCTGCATGTTCCTGCTTTCTAGATGTTCAAAATTTTTGTCTTCATATTTCCCCATCCTCCTGGTGAAATTCATTTGGCAAATGAGAAGTATAACTTTGGTGGAGTTAAGATTGGGATTTGAAATATAGGTCCACAAATTAATGCTTCATTTGGAAAACATGTTTGGCATTTTGAATGTCAGATAGACCAAGGGCAACGTCCACTTCTGCCTTGAATTTCCTTGTCACCCTGGAGCTTCCTAGTCTACAGCCCCTGGACCAGGAAGATTTGTACCCACACAGAGCACTTCTATGGATTAGTAACATCCTGCAAGTCAAAGCACTTTGGAAAAGTTTAAATCTCCATTCAGGAGCACAAAGAATGCCAGCTGTTCATTGGTCCTCTGTCATCAGTGATAAGAAACAGGCTACTGAGCCTACTCTCAGTGGAGTTGTTTGAGGATAATATTGTGTATCTCATGGTTGTCTAATACCCTCCCTCTTGAGCTAACTGTCCCACAATGGGACAGACCCAAAATGGTTAGTCATTTATGCAAAAGAATGGCATCCTTTACCTGGGAGGTTGGCTTGTTTGTGATCTCAGGAAGGCAGAGAGGTAAGAGGAGAAGGGACCTTGGGAAAGGGTTGAGTCTGTGCAGAACTCGGCAAGTTCTGCTGAATCCAGTTCACATCCACTAGAATCTACACAGCCACTTCTTTTTTCTTTCAATAGTGGACAGGGGTAAAGTGACAAACTTTTCAGGTTTATCATTGAAGTATTATCTTTTCCTTGCTTCTGTCACCTTCAGGAAACCTGTTACCCAATGCTGGGTGCTATTTGAGGAAGCAAAGATTAAGTAATAGGCAGCAACGGGGGATGTGTGACACTGCACTGAGAAAGTGCATCGCTGATGAACAGCCAGTTCCGTAAATGTTGCTCAGAGCAGAGGGACCACTGGATGCTTCCCTGTCTGAAGTTCCTTTCTGGACGCTTTCCCCACTCACTTGGTGTTTGTTCTGCAACAGCAAGGAAATGAAGAAGAGGAAGGAAAAGAGGCAATGAGCACACGTCTAATGAGGGAGGGAGCAGATTAAGGTACTAGAGGTACCCTTAACACTTGTGCAACTGGCCTGTGCACAGCAATCAGCGCCCAAACAAGGCAGAGAGGCAGTTTTCCTGTTAGCCAAAAGCCTTGAGAAGGAAAGGAGAAGTGGAGCCCTCTGGGTTACAGGAAATCGGTGGGGACCAACCAACGCCCTGTCCAGCCAGCACAGGCCTTGACTTTGCCCTCACCTCCCATACTGTACGTCTTTATCAGTCATAGGAGCAATTTTGGGTGGTGTTCAGTACCAGCTAATGACGGGTATCTTTGTCCCAAGTGAAGCAATCTGAAGACCCATTCCTTTTGTGTGACTTGCCCAGAGCCCTGGGGGCAATTCCAGAGACCAGTTTTTCGGCCTATCCACACTGTTATTTTTGCTAAATGAGAGTCTAATAAGGCAGTAACTTTGCTTCAAACAAAACCATGGCAAGGGGCAGAGCCCCTTCTACTCATGGGCTTCAGGGAGAGGAGAGGTTGCTGCCCGGCCAGGGAGGCTGAAGGCAGCAGAGCAAGTCTGCCTGCCAGGGGGAATCTCTCCTGTGCATTAGAAAACTTTGGCTGATTCCTTTGCACGTTGTATCTGGACCCCAAGGATCTTCCGGCTCATGAATCGCCCCTTGCTGTGGACCTGAGTGAGATGAAAAGCTGTCCCTTCACATGGCTGCAACCATACTTTTGAAGGGCTAATCGGATGATGCATTTTTTTGCTGGAAATTACATGATTTTTATTCACTGTTGTATTTTTGCCAAGTGTCTGAACTTTATTAGTGCCATGACTATCAAGCCCAAAGTAAACAATCTTTTTTTTTTTTTCTGTTGCATATGTCACCACAAAGTTTAGAGTGGACCTGGGAACACACCTGGAGAACTCTGTCAAGACAAAAGATGTCAAACCTTGTATTCTCAGTGGCTTCTTAGATCTCTTTGTTATTTAATTGTATTGACTGTAGTAACACTTTGAAATTCTTGCTGTATTTAGTCACCAGGGGCAGATGTTTCAGTTTCAGGGCCTGAAGAACAGCTTGGTTTTTACAGACTATGACGGCTTATGTTATGCTTGAGCTCCCTGCTTGGTGCAAGGGAGTCTGCTGAAGCTGAAGGGCCATGGTTTGAACTGAACTTGTTTTCAGCTTAGTGTTTCTAATAAAAGAGATCAGTTTTGCATGCTGCTGGAACCACCAGCTTTATCTCCCAGTGAAGCCTATCAGCCTGAGCTTCACACTGAGAGCAGTCAGCACCTTGCTAACTGAAATCGTTCTATGTGATCATACGCTGACACTGGAGAACATCCTCTGAGCAAAATTCAGATTATCTGTGTGTATGAGAATGGTGCTGGAGAGCCCCAGCTGTTCACCTGAACTCGGCTGTGCTGGGTGCAGCACAAACACCAAGTGCCAAAGTTGGTCCCTGACCAACAGGTTCCGTAAATGTGAGCCTTGTTTTTGCACTGGGGAGGTACATGGGGGCTTTAAATGTGTCAGCCCCAGCACTGCCATTCAACTGAGTCAAAGGCACCAGCTGAGTGGGTGGATTTTTACAGAAGGCCTGGCTAATTTTTAGACCATTAGTAATGCGTAGTTGGGGAAGATAAGGTAATGAACAGTATGATCCAGTCTCATGCTGCAGAGTGCAAAGAGTTCAGCTGCAAGAGTTAAGAAAGAATTATTTTCCCTGTCTGTGCCGTTGCACAACAGCAGAGGTGCTTGAGGGAGGGGATTGATGAGCTGGGGGGTTGAAGCTAGAGGCCGGATATCGGACGTGCTGCGGTTCATTGGTGACGAGCATGGAAAATACATTTCTTCTGTTTCAAAAGTGGGACCTCTATAACTAGTTCTGGACAGAGAGCCTATCCCAGTTTGGGTAGGGGGATGAGACGAGTCTGCCGGGACCCCCAGTACTGTGCCGCTGACAGGCTGCCGGTCAGTGAGGGAGCAACAGCCCGCAGCCCCAGGCTAGCAGAGTAACACACAGGCCACAGCAGTGTTGATGAAAAATGGTGAACTACTTTATTAGACTAAGACAAGGGTTTTTGAAGGGATCTGTATAGAAAGGGCTAGAACTAGGGTGGAACAGGGATGGGATATGTAAAACTTAGAGACGGGATAGGGCAGAATACAGGGATGGATGAGGGGTAAGTCTTACAAGATAACTGGGGGAATTATAATTGGTTAAAGGTAGCAATACTTCATTAAGCTGCTCTGTTTCAGTCTGCTGTTATAGAAAACTACATTCTTCTCTTCATTCAAGGGCACCATCTGGGGCCCCAACAGTGCCTCCCCTACATCCCGGTCTCCAGGTCTGAGGAGTCATTTTTCCACTGATCAAATTCTGCATCAGGCCCCAGTCCAACTCCAACAAGAGCCTTGTCCTTCAATTCCTAAACAGCCAAGAAGGAGCATTAAGAGAGGAGCTGCAGCCTGGGAACTGTGTTGCAGGAGCAGGAGCCTGTTCCCATCCCGCTGTGCTGAGAATGGGCAATACTGTCCGTGAGGACTGTGCCAAGGCGGTACAGAAGAGCTTCAGTGCTTGGGAGCACTTCAGAGCAGGACAAAAGGCTAGAAAGTGATAATTTAATATTTGAATGCACAAGTACCAATTGCGGGGCTTAAAATAAGGGATTATTTCCACAGTGTGGTTTCAGATGGATCAGTGTCATCTCTTGAAACAAGTGATCTGGGTTTCTGTGGGATCGTGGAGCTGTTATGGTCTCACAGAAAAGTACAGAAATGGCCTTTGATTTCTACATGAACTTCGGTAGTTTTCTTCTCAATATGTGTGCCTGTGATTGCAGGCAAAAGTTATGCAGATCTCTAGAGATGCTCCCAGCCAAGAAAAATGGTGTAAATTCAGGTATAATTCTACCATTAAAAAAAAAAAAAAAAAAAAAGGTAGAGATGTTGAGTGACAGAGTGCACACAACTCTCCCTACATTAGATATTTGATAACAGGGCCCACTGGGATACAAATTTATTTTAATTTTTGCACGCAGTGCTATGCAGATCCCAGGCTTCTTCACTGTTTTTGGCTACACCGAATACATCAGCACATACTCCTATTTACACACAGCGTAGACGCAGGTGGTTATATGCCTGTATATACTGTTATAGGATGATTTTTCTTGAAGTTAGATTATAGCACGGTGCAGGTAATTAAACAGTGATCTCTACACAAATTAAAAGGTTTGGTGCATGCTTTAATTTGGAAGTACAATTACAATAATTTCAGTGCATGCTGACTGCATAACAGCACGCTGAACCCCAGGCCGTGCTGGGGACATGTGAGTGCTGCTTGCACATGCAAATGTGAGGCTTATTCACCTCCTGCCTTTGAAGTGCCACCGCTGAAAATCCCTATGGAAATGTGCCTGCACTCCAAGGCTCCTAGATTTTCAAATGGTTTGGGAAACACTGCTTAAAAATTAAGAGCGTTATTCCTATTTCCTGTTAAGCACCACATCTGAGCAATACCTAACACACAGCTGAATAGGTGCATTTCCTTTTTCTTCTTCCCAGATTGTGCTGGAGCTGCTCTGGAATGCTTAGCGCTCCGAGCCACGGCCGCTACAGACTGTCACCAAAGCAGCTACTTGTTCACTTCATTGCTGACTGTTCCTTATAACCTGAGCATTGTGCAGGTTCCATGCTGGTTCCATGCACAGCCCATCCCACACCTATGCTGTCCCACACCGGTGACCCAGACCACGCAGTGTGGTACTTTAGTCCAGTCAGGCTGCGTTTGAGCATATTTTGGGTTTAATTGTTCCACATGACACTTCCCTTGTGCTAAGTCAAATGCTTCAAGCACACTCACAGTGTTTTCCCCTCATGACCAGGCTCTAAGCCAGAGCTGATGCCCGGGCTCAGGACGAGGAGCACAGCAGGCCCGCCCGACCCATGGTGTGTGCGGCAAACAGGGGCAGCACAAGTACGAACACACTGCCTTGTGTCTGAGAGTCTGATCTCAAAATCAGCTGGGAAGGCAATGTGATTCCAAGTGACTGCTTACAATGTAGGTCACTTGAATGCAAAAGTGAAAGCAGATGTACCATGAGATTCCCACGTCTGCAGGGGGAGGGATGTCAGCCTTCAAGTGCAGAAAGCCCCAGAACTTACGCGTGACTCGTGTTTTCCGGTGAGTGACACGCGGTGCCATCCTGCCTGGATGGGAAGCGGCAGAGTCCAGGTGCTGGTATGGGTGTGAATGCAACTGGAGGAGCTGGGGGCGCCTCCGGGAGAAGCGAACAGTGTGTGTATGTGTGCACACCCGTGCCGGGATGCAGCCCCGAGCATCCCAGGCTGCGATCGCCGCCGAGCGCCCCGACCCCGGGGCCGACCGAGGGGTCCCGGCCAGAGCCCCCGGGCACAGCCCCGCGCTCCCTCCGCCGGGAGCCGCCCGGGCTGTGCCCCGGTTACCGCACGGGGTTGCAGTGACAGTAACCCGCCCCCATGCGCTCCCGCTTCCCAGAAGCCGAGCGGAGCGGGGAAATCCCCGGCCGGCGGGTCCCGGGCGGACCGAGCTGCACCCGCACTGCTCCCACCCCGCGCAGCCCCGGCCACTCAATCACCGCTACCGGAGGTGCACAGCGACACTGCGGACCGTTTGGGAATCGAGCGATGGGTTTTCTCTCCCTGTGGCTCAAAAATGGTTTGTTCATACAGAGTCATTGGTTTACTTTATGTGTGAGAATTTTAAATGGATCGCTGTTCCCCAGTGGCGTGGATACTCTTCCAGGATATAAGCGTTGTAATGCAAATTAATTTTTACTTACTTCCAAAGTGGATTCCAATTTAGCACCCGCACAGGGAATTAATTAGGAGTAGCTTTTGCCTCTACAAAAAAAAGTCTTGAAACCTGCAGTTCTCTGAGTGTCCCAGAACACTGCTGTGAGATGGGACTGAGATATTTGAAAAGTGTCACTTGATTCACAGTCACTGCTTTCAAAAAGCCAGAACACTCTGAGCATAAAGGCTTTCTTCATATTAAACCAGAGAGATCGATCACCTGATTTTAAACTTCTTCCAGACAGTATAATGTAGTATTAAACATTCCCAAGGGACCATTAAAAATAATTATTTCTATGGGTATGGAGATGTGAATATGTTACTGTAGGGTAAGGTAAGGTGAGGTGTGTTCTTTCTGCACAGTATCTATGCTGTGGTTTGCCTCATATCATTACTTTTACCCTGTGGTAAATGAGAAGCTCGCCTGGTTCGAAAAGGGATGTATCTCTCTAACTTGAAGCATCTTGGTAAGCACCAGAGCAAAACCGGAATATTTTTATTTCTCCTTAATGACTTGAGGATGTTTCTAATTCTCACACACCTAATGCATGAGTGCTGTCCAATTCTGACTGCACTAGTGTCCTACAGCAATGTGCTCCTCCATTTGACCAAAAAGAGCTGTCAAAGCAGGTTATGGATGAAGAGTACAAACTTCAGTTCTGAGGGAGGTCAGCTCATGAGTAATGGTCTGTCACTGGCCTCAGATCATGAGCTGTTTGCATAACTTTGGCTCAGGACAAACCCAGGCCCAAGATGACAGATGATGCCATACAAGATTTCCCAGTTGTCTCATTCCAGTCTGATCCAGATCATCCGGACCCCAAGGTCATTAGCACTCTAGAGCCAGTTATTGGCAAGGATGACAGAGTCCGTGGCCTCCCTCCCATCTTCTGATGGATGACAAAAGGGAAGATAAACAAATAAGAGGAGTTATCTGCTACTCCTGGCCTACTCTGAAGCTTCAGGAGTAGGGAAGAGAAGGGATGAGGCCCTGGTGAGTAACACAAGCCAGTGCTGTTCCTTCACAGAAGCCACTGCCCAGCTGATGGCCCTGGTGGGCATGTGATTGCTGTATGCACAGATGAGAGCAGTATCACACTCTCCTCAGGATTTGGCCACTTCCTAAATTTGTGGTTTGGTGAGCAGAATAGTATCTTGTGTTTGATGGCCTCAGAAAGTGACTAAAATTAGAAACAGAAATGGATGTGTTTTCCAACCTTTTTTGGACCAAGTCCCATGGCTGGCATTCCCCCTTCTCCTTCCTCCTTGCCCTGTGAAGTAGCTGCTTCTTGCACATGCTAGGTGCTCAAAGGAAAGGCAGAGGTGTCGTCGTGCCTGACCAATAATCGACCTCCCATCTGGAGGGAGTGTGTACATAGGACCGAAGTGTCTCTGGAACACAAGGCTATCCCCAGCTGGCTCACTCTGCTGTGCCTCCCAGGGCTAGCAGGAGCCTCCTTGGTGATGTGGGAATGCTTTCCAGTGCTGTGTTCCTTACGCTCAGTTCCACTCTGCTGGGCACAGCACGAGCACTTCTGGCAGACACTCCTTGCCTGTCCCCTCCCTGCCGTGTGTCTGGAGCACTGAGGTGAGCACACATTAATTGGGTTTAGAGTCTCCTACAGGTAACTCCGTTTTCTTCATCTTTAGGGTAGTTGTTTCTGATCCAAGCAGAACCTTTTTACTTGGCAGACGGAATTAGGCTGCAGTACATCTTCCCCGTCCTTCCTGCTCCCTTCCCTTTGGTTTGAGATCCAAACAAAAACACACACCGCAGTTGCATAGACCCTGACAACCCAATTTTCATCACTAATCACCCCTCCTAATTGCCTGGCCTTCTTCTCTGGAAACCATCACGTGGGAAAATCGTGGTCATGGGGCAAAGGTCTTGAGTCTCACAGAGGGTTCTGGTAAAGTACCCACCCCTCTTCCACGTGGCCAGGCTGGGGCTACTTCTTTTTGCCATGTTTTCACAGGAAAAAAAAAAAAAGGAAACTGTTAAGTCAGCAGCTCAAAAAATCAGGGAAGGAAAAGGCTTCTCAGCCAAGGCAGGGGCCTCCAGTGAAAGAAAAGGAGAAGGAAGAGCCCCAGGCTATGACTCAGTGAATGTTGCCACAGGGGCATCAGGGGGTCTTGGATCAAACTGCCTTATAGTGGGTGGGGGAAGTTCAGTGAGGGGTCTCGCTATTGTTTGTTCACACTCTGGTGTTGGTAAGGGTCTGATGAGTAATCTTTTCCTCCTGTTCAAATCCACTCCTTTGGGTGCAGCACCGACTGTAGGACAGCCATGGCCTTGCTCCTTGTTTCCCCTTCCCATTTGAGCATCTAAATGTGGCAACACCAGTGTGAGTGTAACCTGCTCCTAATACTGGGGTCTAGGACCTATTACAGTTCACCTTTTTCTTTCAGGGTCCTTCATGGCATTATTATCATTCTGGAACTGAGGCACAGCCTTCTCTGTGACACTTACGTGCAGAGCCTCCTCATCCTTCTGAGGACACCTGAAGTTCTGGGAACTGACAACCATCTCCTCTCAAATCTGCAAAAAAGTCACTCTCCAAACTGTCTAACCTGAACACCAAAAGATACTTGAGGGGACATTTTTCATTCTCCATCTCTGGTTGTCAGTCTGGGTTTTGTTGCCCATGTGCATTTAATCCCTCCATTCTTTCTGTAGATCTCCACCATCCATTTGGTGTTGAAGGGCCCACTAAATCCCGACCTGCAGTTCTGCTCCCTTCTGTTTCAATGGGAATTTCTATCAGATCCTCTTGACTCTGAGATTAAGTCCTTTGGAGAAAGGAGAGAATTTCAGTCAGTCTTTCCAAATCTCTGAAATTTGTGCTCCTGTCAGGACCCAGAAGGGAAAAAAGTTTCACGGGGATGGGGTCTTTGCTGAAAAAATGTAACCTATCTCTGACCTCAGTGACCTCATATTTCAGGGAGCTGCAGTTTGGAAGCAAACAGCAGCACTAAAAATAAATATGTTGTGCCCCCATCTCCATGCTAATAGGAGTTAGTATGAAAGGATGGCTGAGTGGGTGGACTGACCTTTCCATCTTCCTTTTTTTTCCTTTTTTTTTTTTTTTTTTTTGTTTAGCTTAAACACTTAAACACATGTCGTTTTCGCGAGGCCTGACCCAGCACGAGGCCTTTTGACATCGTTGTTTGCTCCGAAGTAGGGCCACAGTTTCCCACTTTTAGGAAGCCTTGGCTTCAGGCATTACAATGCAGAGTGAGGGGTTGCTGGTCTAATTTATCAGTACAGCTTCTTTCCAGCCAGTTGTTCCACCTCTGGAACACCAGTACAAGTCTCCCCCATTCTCCTCCCCACTGCCTTATCGGAAACCCAGCCTAAGACCCGCATGGGCCACCTGCCAACACATAGTTCTGCTCTAACATGGGATGAAACTCTTGATACTGCTTTTTTCAACTTGTTTTTCAGGTAGTTCCTACCCTTTGAACACTGTCATTTTTCAGACTGTCATTCCATCAGGTCTCAACCCCAGCCTCTGAACCGAGCAAATTTATGTGGCTCATTTTTGCGGACTAGAGTAAAACAGAGAAGAAATTTCCAAAGTGTCTAATGTATTCTATCCTAGTGAATTCCTCTAGGAACTCGTACACATGTACAAAATTCTGCTTGTAAATTCTGGGCACAAAGTTCCTCCATGAGTAGTTAAGCTTGGATCTCCCTGTCAGGACCTCTGTGAGTTCCAAGGCACGTTGGCATGACTGCATGGCCTGAGGTGGGCCAGGGTTATCAGAGTGAATCGTAACAAATGGATTTTCCAAAGGGCAGAAAAATCTTACATTTCCCAATTAGAATCATTTAGAATCAATGTTGGAAAAGCCCTTCGTGTGAAAGATCATGTCTGCCTATGACAAGGATCACGTCAGCCTTTCAAGTGCAACGCTGTACTCTGTGATCAGCATGTGCCCTTCTGGAAAGAAAGAAATGAAGCCCTGTCGTAGCAAATTGCCATGCTCCATCTCCAGCCTCCTTTCCTGTGGGCCACATGCTTTGGGAATTATGCACCATGTCAGAACCCCGAGCCTTTCAGTGAAGTAGAAAATAATCCCACAGCAATGTACACGTATGTGATGTGAAGACTTGTGAACAACCAGCTAGAACAGAACAGCGAAACCTGATCAAAGAGAACAAACTCCATCATTTAAGCTGGTTTTGTAATTGTAGTACTTTATCAAAAAGTAGATATTTCTGGAAGGGCTGGTTGTGCAGATGTGTAGCATCTGTGCACATTTGGCCTCTGGAAAGTGTCCTGGTGATAGTTCATTCCAAAAAATTTATTGGTTTTCTAGCTTTTCTCTTGACCGCATAAAGGAACGATGCTTTTTCCAAGGCCATTTTTGTGAAAGTGTTTTCAGGTTTGGGCAGTGGACAGATCCCTGGGTTAGTAAAACATGGAGGTTTTGGTGGGAATCACCTATGAAGCCCAAAAGGCATGTGGTTCATGACAGGCCTCTCACTCAGCTCCAAAATTCAGGGAAACCTGAACTTTATACAGCAGAGAGAAAATTTATCCCCCAACATGTTCTTCCATGACCAACTCTGCTTTCTATCCCCCACTAGCAGTAAGCTGAATGATCTTTTATGAAATGCAGACTTTATGGGTAACTTAATCATTGATTGTTCAAGGGGACATTTTTTAAGAATGTTCAACATCTAGGCCAGCTAATGACTGGCTTAATATCAGTGACTATGGTTTAAATTTGCAGACTTAACTTGCACTTAATCCAAACAGCTGTGAGTGCTTTAGAAAAGGTGATATTCCCCCATTTTGGGGAAAGAGAAACCAAGGCAGAGTTCAGCTCAGTTATATTCAGCTCAGTCCAGTATCATTTGCTGCTGGAAATAGAAAACAGAGCTCAGTCTCATGTGAGAATCATTAGATAATAATTGTTATAAAGAAAATTCATGGAATATTATTGAATTTAGGGATCTGAGGAACAGATAAATTTTCTAAGTTGACTGAGGAAGTTCTTAGCTCCTTCACCCTCTGCAGTATATAATGCCTCGTTTAAAAACAGTGAGAACATTAACTAGAACATAACTTCGTCTTCCTTTTCCTCCTCTTTCCTTCTCTTTCAAATTCCATAAATCTGGCCTTACTTGCCTGAACCAAGCCCTTGCAGTTGAGGCATTCAGAGGTGCTTTGGCCTTCCTGTTCCTCCCTGGTTTGTTCCCACTGTGCTGATCTCTCATGGCTGCTTTCCCTGTGCTCTGGTTTGCTCTCTGCCGTTGGGACACACGGGAGCCAGCACTCCAGCCCGGGGCTGTCCCAACACCTCCTGCACAGCCCCTGGCCCTGGCTCTGCTGCCCAGAACTCTGGGGTTTCTTTGTTTGAGCCTGGCAAAGTTCCACTGCGGGGAAATCAGCTCAGCCCCGTGAGCTGGCAGATGACATGGGTGGGCTCAGCCTGGCCTTAGCTTTTGCCTTATTTATTTTGTTTGCTCATGGAAGAGCACTTTGTCCCCTTTGCAAAGCTGACTGCTCCAAAATTCAGCCACCCTCCAGGACCTGATTGCACCACAAGTCCTGGAAAGCCACTGACATTAATATGCACCCTGAGAGGAAGGTTCAGGAGGCAATTTTGAGTGATTTGGTGTTTATTTCCTGTAATTCATGTATGTGCTTTCAGGCACATGGTGAGATTCTTGGAGCTGTCCTGTCCAGACCATGGACTTTGATGATCCTAGTGGGTGCCTTCCAACTCTGGACATTCCCAGATTCTATGTATGTAACAGCGAACGTGATTCCAAAGTCATGCTGAGTGGATCCACATTTGTACAACACTTTGCACAGTGTTTTCAGATCTGTTTGTCACCGCTACTACACTATAAATGTAATCCTAAAAGCACCATAAAAGAGGATGCAAGTTAATTTGGCTTGGTCAGATTCAGTTTGGATGTTGGATATTTGTTTTGGGTTTTTTTTTACTTAAAGTTATGATCTTTCAATATTTAACATCTCTTCTGTTCCGCTGGCTTTCAGCCAAGGCCTCCCTCCATGGCAGGTGAAGGACAGCAGATTTGGGGTGCAGCCTGCTGTGTTCCCTGGGAGGGTGTGCCCATTGCCCCCTCTGCAACCGGGACTTTCACCTCCCTCAACGCCAACCCATGGCACAAGATCGTGTTTTAAATGCCACATGAGATTCTGGGAATACTCTCCCCAGTCCCAGAATACTTTTGGAACTGTTTATCTAAGCTGTCTCATGGTACGCCAAACCACCAGGTGTTCTGTGTGCCTGGGGCCCTACTTGTTCTGGAAGGCTTCCTGGTTGTTTGTTTGTACAGAGCGTTATCCTGGTCTGGAGAGTGGGTTCAGGGAGCCTCTCCCAGCGCTCTGTGCATGTTCCTATTGATCGAGAGAATCTTTTCCGTCTTTCCCATGATGCCCCATCTTAGGATTGCTATGACCACACTTCAGTGTGTCCACTTCCAAAGCCTTCAGTGGGTGTGGGACAGGACTGTGCAATGGCTCTTTCAGCCTTGATCCTCTTAAATACCAGCCATGGGCATTTCTTGCTTCTGTACAGCCCACTCCCCCTCAGGCACGTGGGGCCTTGGCTGTGCATTTCTAAACACGTTTCTGTTTAGTGTTATGCAGCAGCCACCATGTTGTGCTTATTACAGTGAAAACTGGGGCAAAATCCATGGCCTTGTGTTATGCAGAAGGTCAAATAAGATGTCCATCACATCCAGAAAACTATAAATAGAAACTATACAAAAATCAACAGAGGCTGACTAGAGGAGACGTGGTCATGTGAAACTGCCCAAATTTATGTGCCCAGTTTGGGAACTAAAGGTTAGGTTCCCCATATGGAGAGGAATAAATTTCTTTTGAATTGCCCTCTGGAAGATAATTCCTTGACTCCTTCCCTAAGAGCTTAAAGCAGCCTCATTTTTGTGCTTTAGAAATACAGTTAACTGCTTAATTGTTCTGTGATCACCAGTAATAGACATGAGCTGCTCTGTGACACCTGGGCTCACTGGTGGTTTTGGCGACAGGGCTCTCTCTGCCTGCTCCCTGTATTTACACACATGATTGGCTTGTGCATTTGCAGGGATTACTCTCCCTTTCCAAACAGAAAGCAATGACTGGATCAAGCCCAGGCATTGTTTAAGAGTAGCCTGTGACTGTGGTTTGTTTTCTTGTTTTGTTTGTAAAGGTCAAAGACATAATGATTTTTTGGGGGGGAGGTAAAAGTTAACTTGTACTTGGATCTATCACTGGGCTGAGCTGGAGAGGAAGTGAGAAAGCAGGTCTTGCTCAAAAGTCTGGTAATTCTTTGGTAGTTTCTCTCATCAAATACCTGCTTGAAGTAGAAGTTGATCATGTCTCCCCATGAGGCCACATTACCTTCCATAACACCTCACTCTGCCTGTCTAAATGTAACCCCCTGAATTTGGGTTTCAGTCTAATAAATGTCTGGTTCTGACATGGTTTTCCAGGCTGTAAACCTCGGTGAGGCATGTTTCCTAGGGACCACTTTCCAGCACTAGACCCATGCCTTATCTGGGCTGTAAGTGGGCTGGGCAGGAGTATTTGGGAAGTTCCTGTGCCTTGCACTGTGGATTTTGACAGGAGCAGCCTTTCTTAGGAACCTGGCAAAGTGACAGAAGGAAGAATCTGGTCATGACTAGCAAATCCTTCCTGCTTTGCTGGGATGAAGGAGACCTTCAGTGGATTATTCTTAGCTGTTTCTCAAGGTAATAGCCAGTGTGAAATTTTTAGTAAAGGATTGTTTGCTATAAGCAAGCAAGCCTATGCACCAGTGATATTTTCTGCAGGGTCTGATCTGGGCTTTCAGGGTTGTTTGCTTGGAAATGTTGCAGACATTGTACATAAACACTGGTGCAAACAGGCTTAAGAACTAACACCCCAGTTTTCACAACTTTCTGCATGCTCAGTAATAGCTAAATGAAGCAGACAGACATTCAAAATATGAGTACAATTGTTGTTAAACAGGACATGTTATTCCCCTGAATATGTCAGATTTTTAAAATGGAAGTATTCAGAGGTGCATAATTTGTGATAGTCAATGGTTTGTACTAGGAAAAAAAAAACCTAAGAAATGTTTTTGAAACAGAATTTTTAACTGACCCATCCCAAGCTTTTTTTAACCCTGAATTTTTATTTTGTGAAAATCATAAAAAAAATTTTCCAAGTACATACCAGGGAAGTTTTTGAAATCTCAAAAATATTCACAGGAAAGGAAAAGCATTTCCTGTTGATCCCAGCTTGGATGCATGGGGGAGTATGACATTTTCTGCAAAACTGACAGAAACCAGGTTGGATTTTCACTGCCTGCCAGGCAGGTTTGAAAACCTGCTTGATTTCCTTCCAGCTCCCCCGCCCAGCTCCCAGGGAGAGACAGAGAGAGCTGGGAGCCAGAGACGTGTCTCTGTGGCTCCTCAGAGCTCTGAGCTCTCACCTCTCCTCCCCTGGGGTCTGATGGGGCGACTGCTGTATCTCTGTGCAGCCCCTCACGGGCTCTTTCAAGCTGTGTCTTCCAGAGTGCTGGATCTCCCATATCCTGCTGGGATGTCCAGTTTCTGGCTCAGCCCTCCGCAGGCTCCAGCTGACCCTTCCCAGCCTGGGCCCAGTGCTCCTGGGGACTCCAAGTGCTCAGGGCTGGTTCCCACCTCTCTTCTCCTGCAAGGGTCAGCAGCCATCCCCCTGCAGGGCAGGTATGCAGCCTCTCCAGCTGCCCCACGTCAGCTTCAGCTGCAATGCAAACTATCAATTTTTCTCAGGAATGCGAATTTGGCCACTAATTCACAGCAATTTCGCTGAAGTAACTTTTGAAATTGAAATGAAGCCAGCTGAGGAGTATTCTCTAGGGTGTAACTAGGAGTGTTCTGTGAGAAATATTAATCCTTTGGAAACTATAGTAAAACTGAATCCCGGATCATTCTGGGAACTGATCCTTCCCATCTTTGAACACCTTCTGCCCTAAGCAACAGAGTTGAGTCAAAGCTGATGTGGGTCAGACTCATAATACTCAAACCATGTTTGCTGGTTCATGTGGAATACATCACCATCAGTAAAAATTGTGAGGATAAAGAAACCTGGTCCTAGGGCAACAGAAACCCTTGACTTCAGATGTGAAATTTTAAACTTGAGGAAGTTATCTGATGAAGACCCTGGGAGGTCAGGGGTTTTTCTGTCTGTGTCACACCTGCCTTGGCCAACAGAACTACCTCAAAGCTCATCAGCACTGAGCCATCCCTTCCTGCCTGTCAGGAGAAGGTGGTGTTTTTCAGCCCCATAGAGCTGCTCTCTCTCTCCCCCCCTCGGTGGGATGGGGGAAGAAATTGGGAGGGTAGAAGTGAGAAAACATGTGTTTTGAGATAAACATGGTTTAGCAGATGAAGCAAAAGCTGTGTGTGAAAGCAAAGCAAACCAAGGAATTCATTCCCGTGTCCCACAGGCAGGCAGGTTCTGAGCCATCCCCAGGATTGCTGGGCTCCATCACATGTAACAGTGACTCAGGAAGGCAAACACCATCACTCTGAATGTCCCCTCTGCCTCCTTGTCCCCCAGCTCCACATGCTGAGCACGATGGTCTGGGATATCCCTGGAGTCAGCTGGTATCAGCTGTCCTGGCTGTGTCCCCCCAGCTCCTTGTGCACCCCCAGCCCCCTCTCTGGTGGGGTGAGTGAGGAGCAGAAAAGGTCTTGGCTCTGCTCAAGCCCTGCTCAGCAGTAAGAAAAACATCCCTGTGTTATCAGCAAAACCAAAACACAGCCCATACCAGGTACTGGGAAGGAAATGAACTCCATGCCAGCCAAGGCCAGACAGGAGGCTGGCTTGTGACACCTGTGCAAGCATGGGAGCTCTGGCAGAGGCTGTGCCACGCAATCCTTGTGTCTGGGGCCAGGAGAGCTCATTTTGTCCTAGCATTTCATCAGCCCCTGCAACGGGCTGCGGTGAAGGGTGAAACCTAGAGATAAACTGTCCATGTTGCTCCACCAATGAATCATGGGGATCCTGTGGAATATGGCTTGCATTCAAAAGGTTGACAACATTTAACCTCGCCGAGCTCACAGCCACTGGGACCTGAGTGCTTTAGCCTTTACTAAACAAATACTTTTAATGATTTGAGCCTTAACAGGAAAGTCCAGTGGGGGCTGTTGAACTCTGGAATTCGCTGCAGGGGGGCATTGGAGAGATTAGAGGCCATGGCTAATCAAAGAAAATCTGCTTTACATTGTACTGCTGCTTGCACAGCCCCCAATTCATATCTGTGGCTCCCTTTTGCCTTAGAGGGAACTGCATGTGTAGACTGACCCTTTCTTTCCTGAGCTTTCCTACCAGGATCTCCCAGGACAACCTCTGTTGCTCAGATTCACATCAGTTTTTGCCGCTCTCTCCCCGCAGCCAGCTGTCCCAGTTTTTGCAGTGCTGCTGTTTTGGATTAGCACACCTTTTTCCATGGTTATGGGGTAAACTGAACTGTCAGCTGAAAGGAATTTTTCAGCTGTTCTGGCCGACTGCACAGCTGCACAACCAGCTGTGCCAGCACACGGTGGGTGTGAGGGCAGGGGCTGCCCCTGCACGTGAAACCACAGCTGCACCCTCCCAACCCAAAGGGCTGAGGTGGCCACAAACCACCAACGGCTGAGCCGGCCGCTTCTTCATTTCTCTTGCAGGTAGTGGAAGATAAAGATGGACCTTCAGATTCTGTAGAGTCAGTAACTCTTCAACACAGTAGGTGAAGACATTTAAAATAAAAAGCCTTCCAACTGAAGTGTGGGTGGGTGTCTGTTGGTATGTTCCAAGGCTTATTCCAACCCAGCTGTCTCTGGGCTCTCACCTTAGCACCATGGGCCTTGGAAGCCTTGGATTTGTGTGTGATCACAGCAGATCAAACTATGGAAATGTGAAACCTCAGTGCCCACAAGCTGTTTGTTCCCAATGGCTGCCGCAGCTTGGTGGATCTGGAACTCAGCTGGCAGGGTTCTGTGGCATTGCTGCACATCAGCTTTGGGCAAAGCCTTACTTTCAGTTGTTTGTGATAGTTGGAGGCAACCTGGATGACTTTGTACTGAAGCAGATGAGACAAATGCACACTGTTGTGCTAACTCATCTTCCCTTAAAGCACTATGGAGCAACAACTTTCAGAAATACCATGGTAAGAGGTAGCCAGAGTGAAGTAATACCTCAAACAGCTTCCTCTGTTTCTGTAGTTCTTCTCTAACCATGTTTGTAAATACGTTTGAAAATGCTTAACCCTGAGCCATGCACCCACACCAATCCCTTTGCTTCTCCTTGCTCCTGGGTAATAGTCACATTGATGGGCCTCAGCACCAGAGCCCAGTTACACACCCCCCAAACTATCTTTTGGCAGCATCTACATCCCAGTTGAAACACGTCTTTGAAAAGGCAGCTTTTTGCAGTTTCATACTTCAACTACCAACTAAACTCCTTATCAGTATGATTCTATCAACAGGAAACTGGTAAGAAAAAAAGAAATACCCAGCCCATAGCCCACGATGTTATCTAATCTCTGTCCAATCTGCTCTCTGCTTGGGGACACATGCAAGAGGCTGCAGCAACTGTATGTCAGAAGGTCAGAGAATCCAGACAGGGGACAGCAGTGCAAATAAGCAGCTGGGACTCAAAGAATCCAAAGTTGAAGCAGATTTTTAAAGCTGCTTAGTAATCAAAATATCTCACTGTGCAAATCAGCCTTTTTGTTGTGGTCACAGCTCCTCTGTGCTCACTGGAGTGTTTGTCACCATCACAGGTGTGACAAGAGTCACGGGAAGAAACATGGGACGTGGGTTGTGGTGGGCTCGGCAGTGCGGGGTTAACACTGGACTTGATGATTTTAAAGGTCTTGCCCAACCTAAACAACTCTATGATTCTATGATTCTATGGAAATAGGGTTTGGCCTTAAACCATGTACATGTGCTTTGCAGATATGGAACAAAGTAGTTCCACTTACAGTAAAAGAGACCTTTTGGGAGTGCAAAAGTTAGTTCCTGAAGTGTTCAGCAATTGCAGTTCTATGGCTATATCAAACTGAGCTAAAAGATCTTATAAAAAAAAAAAGATATAAAATGATGTATAGATTTGCAGTTGCTACAAATGGTTAATTATTAGTGTTTGTAATTAGAGTGGTCCACTCTCAGCACCTGGAAGATGCTATAGAACTACTTTATCGTATTATTCTGTATATTAGAAAATATTCATACTCCCTCTGGTGCTTCTTTTTGGTTGAGGTTGTGTCAGTGAGACTGGATGTCAGCTACAATGGCTGATGCAGCCTTGGCTAAAAGGAAAACTCGGATAGCAGGTTATGTCCCTCTCCTGCCCTCCAGAAAGGGGTGCAGTGAAAATAACAGAACACATGCCAAGGCACATCTGACCAGCTGGAACAGGTGGCACAGCAATCTTGTCATCCCTTCCCACTGACCCTAGGGTTGCCTAAAACCTTTGCAATCCAATTATTGGTTTTAATCTGTTGGTGTTATTGCACTAAGCACATTATTGAAGGACTATACAGGCATGGTGAGCTGGAATTTGTGTGAGGCTTGAGAATTAAACAGATTAATGGAAGTGGACATGGAGGCACGTCAACAATCCACTTATGAGGAGACTGAGGAGCAATCGAAGTGGGAAGATGGAGAAGGAGAATTGAGAGTCAAACAGTTTCTTAGCAATTTGTTCACAGATCATGGAATTAAATAATTTCCAGTTCTGGGACTCTTTCCTTGGAAGTGCAAGGGTACATCTGGGTAACAAAAGAGGCTGAGGCCAAATGTACACAATCCTGCTGCACTGGAGGTGGGAATACAGGAAATGACAATAGGGCTTCAGTGTGTAAAGACCTGGAAGGTTTTTATTCAGAAAAAGTAATAATTGGAAAAATTTCCTCAACTGGTCTAGGAGTTTGGCAGAGTTCATCAGGAGGAGCTGTTATCACCAATACAGCAATCACATACTCAGAAGGACTTTAACCCACCAGCTCTCCTCTCCCTGGAAAGACTAATTTTTTTTCCTGGCTAAGGTATTTCTTGGTATTCTATTTCTAAGCATTTAGCCTTTTCAGCAAAATATGCCACTCTATTTTAGGAGGAGAGATCTTAACCATTACAAATGGGTCTGGTGCAGACAAGATGCTCCACTCCACATCACTGAGGTGCTGCCACTTTCCTCTGCCAGTGTCACAATCCCAGTGGGAATCACTTCTTGTCTTTGTCTGCTCTTCCTCATGGAGAACTGTGTATACAGGGAATTGGTGCTTTTTAGTTTTAGATGGAGTCTGTAAGCTGAACTCATCTGATGGTGGACTTCAGGCAGTCCCCATATTTTTGGGATAGCAGACCATATGGGAATCTTTTGTATAGCGGGTAGAAGCCAAGGTACTGAAAACTTGGCTGTGTTAGAACATGAGGGGAATTTCATCATGTTGCTGAGATGGGGAATAGGAATTAAATGTGTGTATCTTAGAAGACACAGCAAATAGAGGTGATTTAGCCTGAAAATGCACTGCTGCTCCATATGCAGAGGCTGGAGCTGACACAGGGGATTTGGGTATTCCTGCCTCCTTGACTACTGGTGTCTGAATGAACCTGCACAAATCATACTAACCTGTTTTGGCCTCCTCGTTTCTGGCTGCAAATGCAGACAATGCACCTTTGAGAAGTTCTATAAGCTCTGCAGGAGCAAGAGGTTAGGCATCCTAGGAGGTGTGATGTATAGAATCCCAGGATGCATATTAGAGCTATGTTCATTGACCAAAAAGGCTAACTTTTACCTACAAATCTATGTCTCTAGAAATCTGGAATTTTGTTTTGTCTTACTCTCTCTCTCTCTTTTTTTTTTTTTTCTTTTTAATCAAAATCTCCACATTTAATTTGCAGAAATGTCTGTGCTGGACAGACTCAGGTTTTGCAATCACTGAAACCTGTGAAAATTGTCTGGTTGGGTATTGCTGTGTTTGACATCCAGCGTTCAACCTGTGTTACTGGTGTCACCTCCCAGGCCTGGCTGCTGGATGCTCACTTCCCTTCAAGTGGTTTAGTCAGTGGTTGGTTTGTGCCTCTAATTTAGCTGTGGGAAACAGCTCTTCCTAGCAATGTGGTACTAGAAAAATCCCTAGAACTATTTCATGTTTTTTTCTTCCCACTCAGTATTATGAAACACTCATGCTAAATTACTGAACGCTGGCAAATGCTGTGCTCTGACCATGTGTGCAACAGGGCTGATAATATGCTTTTTATTGCGTATATAGGACTCTAACAGGAGCCTCTAAGAACACTGTCTGCTCTGGGTGGCACCTTGCTCTGTTATGTCTGCTTGTTCAGTCCATGGCTTCTGCTAAAGAAACGCCTCAAAGACATGAAGAGGGAGGAAATGGATTAAAAAAGGGATTGTTTGCATCACCTTACAGCTAAAGTAAAGATAACTCTCATGCCTTCATCAATGCAACTTAGCATGGCAAGTTAATTTAGGCCTGGTCTTTGCAAAGCACCTGCTCTAATTCAGTGATGTTCATGGGTTTGCATAGAGGTCTTTATGTAGAGGGAGCTGTATGGGTGTGAAAATACAAAGTGAAGTGATTGTATTAAGATAACTCTCACATCCTTCCTTATTCCTCCTTCTTGCTTCTTACAGCTTGGATGGGGAGTCAGTGCAGCACCACTCCTTTCACAGAAACTGCTGCTCTTGAGAGTCAGCAGTGTCAGGGCTGGCCCTGGGAAGCTCCCATTTCCCAGAGCGCCCACTGAGACTCAGGGGCAGCTGAGGGATGAGAAAGTTGGAGAATATGAGATGCTAAACTGTCACATTCGAGCTTAAGATAGTTTTTTCTGAAATTAGCACTGACTGAGGGAGGCCCTTCTGCAGGAACTCTCCCAATTTTATCCAGAGTCATGTCACAGGTAGCCTGGAAACATGGACTGCCTCAGAAGAGCCTCCTGGACAGAGAGGTGCTGGGGTGGGTCGAGCCTCAGCAAAAAGCAGTGATTATATAAACAAAGCATCCTGTCCCCTGCATTTGAGAGTGTATGTGAAAAGAATGTGTCAGAACCCACAAGAGGTGAAGGGACATGCAGAGCCGCCTCCACCCGCCCTCTTCCTCACACACAGTCACTGCAAAAACAAACAAACAAGACAGGACTGGCTTGGCCAAGAAGGTTTTAGAGACTGACTCAGGCTCAGCATGCCGGCTGTAAACAAAAGGAAATCTGCATTATTTGGGAAATGGAAGGGATTGATCGGAGGATCTGTGTGCAAACAAAGGCTGGGGAGGAGGGAGGAGCACGGCAGGGCAGGTCCGTGTTGGCACCGGCAGTGCCCAGTGTGGGGGTGACGCGGTGCCTGGCTGGGCTCAAGCCCGTGTTTGTGTGTTTGTGTGTGTGTCTGACTGAGCGTGACCGCCCACACACGGGACCCACCCCTCGCCGGGCACCGGCACGGCCCGTGTCACCCCGCCAGGGACGCTCCTCCTCGTGGAATCTGCTCTGCCATTGGCTCTGCCCCGCGCTCCCGGGGCTGCCTTGAGCAAGTCCTGGGCGTGTGCTCGTGTCCGTGTGAGCACACGTGTGTGAGCTCCGTGGGCTGCGTGTCTCAGCCTGCACGCCGGGGCTTGGTACAGAGGTGTGCACGGACACCCGTGTGCAGCGTGTGTGAATGAACACCCGTGTGTGCAGGGGTGTGTGTGATTAAACACGTGTGTGCACAGACACGTGTGTGCAGGTGTGTGTTCATACTCTGAGCAAATGCAGGGGAATCTGCACCTGTAGGTGTAACTTCTCAGTGCTGTTACACCTGTGAGTGTGCAGGAGGCTGGGTTTGTGAACAGGGGCTGCCTGCAAGTATCAATAACAGAAAAAGCCCTGTGTTTTGTTTTCTGCAGACCAGTGGCAAAATAATAATGCCAAGAGAAAAGCTCGTGCAAATCTGAGCTGCTCACTGGAGCAGGATAACTATAGTTCTCTAATACATCATGGAGTTTTTGCCTCACCTGCTTCGTTGAAACCTTGCCTGCACTGACATCAAACTCCACAAAAGTGGAAGGTGTCAGTTTTGTTTCCACTCACACTGCAATTTGTTAATCTGCTCTAAATGCACATGTCCTTTGGATACAGTTACACTTCAGATGTTAAGATAAGGCTGTATCATTTCTGCATCACTTATAATCAGTTTATTAAATTGTAGTGGTTTAAACACAGAGGTCCTGTAGCAACCCTAGAGCTAAAACCAGCTGGGAAACCAGTTGGGAACTCCGCAGCATTGGGCAAGTGGACAGTTTTCCTGAATGCCTCTTCATCTCATCTGGGACAAAAAGGATACCTCTATGGAAAGATCTCAGAGTCCCTGGGCATGGCACTTACAGAGCTTGAGCTCTGAAGGGGGCTCAGAGGGATATTTGGAGTTATGATTTTAACCAGGCCTGTAATTCACCTGGCCCTAGTAGTGACAGAACTGATTGCCCAGCTGGGATACTTACCTTTATTTCCCCCTCTTGTTGCTGACATTCTCTCTTGTAGGTATCTGGTTGTTTTAGTGTCTCTAAGAATCTTGTAACACCTAATTTTCAAAGAAAAACACCTCTCTGTGCCTAGCAAATCTCTTCTTCCCATCAGACAGCCCTCTGTGTGTAAGTATGTGTTTGTGTACCTATGAAACACCCCTGACTGTTGTGGGCACTGGCTGTGAGCTGCAGAACCCGGGTGTCCCATCCTGGCCCCCTCAGCAGGGGCCGCGCTCAGCACTGTCAGCTCTCAGTGTGGCTGCTCTGGCCTGGTGGCACTGCCATGCTGTGACACCCCTGGTCTCTCCTGCTCACAGGGGCAGTGCCATTGTGGTGGTTTGTGCCCTGACAGTGTTTGTTTGAGCAGTGGCATCGTCTGGGGCTGGTGCAGGTGACAGAGTTAACACAGTCTGCACTGGGCAGCCTGGTGGTTACAGCATCAGACTGTGGAACATGTGTTGGGAGTCCAGGTCTGCCAGGCAGTGATATCCCTGTCCAGTCTGGCAGTTTCTTATTGGAGCTGGGAATTCTTCTATTTGAGAAAGCGCTCACTGAGCTTCATTTGATCTGCTGAATCCATCAGTATTGTGCTTTATTTTCTGTGAGTGTACAGAGTCACTCTGTATCTCAGCACGGATCTAAGTGGTTTGGGCCTTTTTGTGCACTAGCTGTGATTTCTCTGGCAGAAGGGTTTCTTCTTGGTTTCCCCAACTATGAAATGAAACGAACCCTCAATAACAAGCTAATTGCCAAGGCCTGAGTAGTAACTAGGATCATTGTTTAATTGGCTTTAGATTCCAGACAATGTGTAACAAATTAGCTTCAGTCTAAGGAATCCATCTTTCTACAGGCAAATTAAAGAACTGTGCAAACAGATCCTAATGACCCAGCAGTGATGTGGTGTGTCTTTTGTGTCATTTAAGTGCACATTATTGTGGTTCACTTGTGACTTTGTAATTAAAGCAAGTCAAAATACTGTTTAATAATTTAAATATTTTACCTGACTATTTGTTCAAAGAGTGCCTGATTCTTGGGGAATAAAAAAAAAAAAAAGAAAAAAAAAAGACAGTTAAAAGCATGAGCATGTGTAGAAAGTACTTATTGCACAATTTTGCATGCACAATTACCCTGATGGCAAATGCAATTACACACTGCACATCTCCAGCTGTGCATGCACACATTGGCAAGTGCTCAGCTCTGGGTTTTTATGTAGTCTGGTGAATTTATTTGGCATGAGAAGACTTCAGGAATGAAGTCTCAGTCTGTGGACACAAGCATCTCACCTTCCTGTAGGATATGTCTCTATCCTCGCTTCTCTCAGAAGTGAGGACTGAGTTCCATCTCCATTGCTTGTTCAGCCACTGACCTATTCCCTGGAAAGCAGAGGTGAGTTTTGAACTCCCCAGGATGCTCCTGTGGATCACACAGCATCACTGTCCAAGTGACTCGACTGCCACAGGAGTCCCTGCTCAGAAGTGCCCTGGATCTGTTCTGACCTTTTCTAACTGCTCTGGAGTGTCACTAGAGCTCTTTGCATGGTTTCTCCAGCTCATGGTGTTTTTCAGGGTCCTCATGTTCCTTGCTGGTGTTTCACTCTGGCTTAGGACATGGCTTTACTTTGACCAGAGGAGCCTCTGTGGCTCTTGCCCTGCTGACAGGAGCAGTTCAGTACTGACAGTCCACACTTCAAAGTGGGCCAGATCCACATCTCCAGCGCTGGACACTTGCAATTAGAGCCCACCTTTTCAAAGTAGCCCCACTTCCATCCTCAGACTTTTGTTATTACAATTCAGTGCCAAAACAGCTGCTTCCTTGCAGCTCCTTCTGGGAGCTGGATTTTGTTATGGGCTTGGCAGCCTCTTGGAAGGCTGAATGAGGTCTCAAAATATTTGAATTCATGCTACTTTTGTTCCAGAAGGTAAAATATACTGTGTGGCAGCATGAGTGTCTGCAAAGCTATTGATTAAGCCTGTCTGGCACAAACTGGCAGGAAGCAGGCTGGGTTGTGGATGGACCTGCAGCTTGAACCTGTAGCTTTCCCTCCTCCCACAGTCTAAACTGAAGATCTGTAGCAAATCAGTAACCTGGGGGGGAAATCCTGTAGAAATTGCTTCTATCCCTTCAGCATACTGAAAAAGATGAGGTGGGAAAGCATAATTTTTATTATTATTAATTACTCATCTGTGCTAAGGTAGAGCTCACCGACTCTTGGTGACTGATTTCAAAGGGAATCCTCTGTAAGTACCAAGTGAGTAAGGAAGCTTTTGGAGAGTTGAACGCTCACTATGGGTTACACTGTGTGTGTTCATTTGCTGCCCATGGCTGGAATAAGCTGGAGAGGACCTTTTGCTCCATGAGAAAGCACTAAAGTTATTTTGCTGGGTTGCACAATAGATCTGATTCTCCTGTCACTTATGAAAGCTTTGTAATCTTATTTGAGCTGCTTAATTTACTTCGATGCAAGAGAAGAGAGAATTCAGGCTATTGCTGCTGTGAGAAGTGAGCAAGCAGGGGCAGCATGTATTTGTCTCCATCTTAGCCTTGTTCCTTGTACTCACCCTTTTGTTAAGCTTCTACTTCTTGAAGGCCTTCTATCAACAAAAAATTGTTTTCAGTATGTGAAAAAGAACGTGATGAAAGGATTCTTCACACAAGGATATGGTGGAAAGAAAGTCCTCCCATTTGTGAAATGACCTTAAGCAGCCTGGCCTAGTGATGGACTTCTTAAGGGAAAGAGGAAGGAAATTGCAGGGCTCCAGCCCCCCTCCCATGTTAGATGGTGAGTTCCATGTGATGGAAGAGCATCTGGTTGATTACACAACCTTCCCCACCAAAGCCCAATTCCTTGTGTCCTGCTGAGACCTTTACTGTAGGATTATTGCTGCAGTCTCACTGTATGGCCTTTATTTGGTCATTCTTCCCCTCCTGGCACTCACTGCTGTGATGTTTCTGCATCAGAAAAGCAGAAACACCCCAGTAAAACTGGAAGGGAGTTCCTGGGTAGGGGCAGTGGGAACTGGGGACTCTGGGTGTGCATCCAGCACACACAGGTGTGTGGTGCAGGTGACACGGCCCCTGTCCTAAGGGAAAGGTTTGCCATTTGTCTTTCTGCAGGGTGAGTCACGGAGCAGCTCCCCAGCTGACAGAGCAAAACACGGGGACAACATGTGAGAACACAAAATCTTGTTTAAAAGAAGCCAACAGTAGACAATCCTTAATTTAGCTGCAATTCCCTGTGCGTGGCAATATCAAGGGGGGGGGGGGGCGAGGAAAAGACTATTTTTAATGCCCTCCCAGCTCAGCATTATAAATCAGCAACTGCTCTGATGTAGTTACAGCACAAGTGGAAAGATGTTTTTCTCTTGTTGCTGTCACAGGGAATTCACTCTGAGATCTAAATGTCAGGGTCTGTCTTTTGTTTCTTACTTGAAATGTGCCCTTATCTCCAGATCTGAATGGGAAGTGTTTTGCCATCCCAACAAGTTTCTCAGAAATTCGAGAATGTTCCTGTATTCACGCTGAGCTGAAACTCATCTTCCCATGCTGTCTGCACAAAATCCAGGGCAGATACCCGTGCCAGTGAAAGGAGCAGCCTGGTGATTTTGGCAGCCTGGTGATTTTGGCAGCCCCTTGGGACAGGGAAGTGCTAGGTGCTGCTCTTGGCCCTCCCCTAGCAAGTGCTATACAGGGGCTGCTCTTCCTAATCCAGCTGGGAAGCCTTTCTTTACAAACACCTCCTTAAAAAATACCTACAAAAATGGAGCTTGATAGAGATCTCTGTCCTCTGCTCAAAAATTCTTTCCATTGAAGATTCCCAAGCAGTTGTAGATGACAAAGCTGCAGACAAATCAGGCACCAGGGGAAGGCTTTTCTGGCCCATTCACAGCTGGGTTTTGGTTGTACAAGAAGAGCCAGCAGCTACAGCAAGGTCAGCAGTGCTGGTCACTGCCAGGTGGAATCGCCCATTTTCCTCATATCTGTTTTCTTTTCTATATAATCCCACTGCTGTTGTTCTTCTGGGCAGGAGTGTGATGAGGTGTAACCCTGAGCAAGAGAGCCAGACTGACAAGAGTCCCTCGTGTAAACACAGTCCTGGTGGGACAGAGTTCCCAGTTCATGCTGGCCATGTATTACTGGCATGCAATGGCTTAGCTGTGCTAGTGAGGTAACAGACCCAGTTACTTAGTGCCTGAATCATACACAGAGGATTTGTTTACAACATGAAAAACAAAGTCTTTGCTTGTCCTTTTAGTCAAAGAAGAGGCCCTATGTAAATTGTATAATTTACCACTATTTAACTATATATCAGTTTTCACCTTCAAAGGCTGTCCAAGTGGTTTATTTACCATAAATTTAACCTTGGACTAAAGCTGAGATGCTTAGATACCCAACTGATAGGTACCTTAGAAATGCTAAGGCAGAGATAAAGAGAGCACCATCAGATTGAGGGAAATGAGAAGAACTGTCTGGCCCCTTCACAAATACTGAGGGTACACAATAGGGATCTTTGTGCTTGGGCTGTAGGCGTGTTGTCAAGGTAAATGAGACCTGGCAGAGGGCCCTATTGTCTCCTTTCCCACAACTCATTAAGATTTACTTGTTTTATCATCAATGAGTATAATAACCAGAGCTCTGATTATGCCACGAAGACATCCCAGTGCCAATGATTCATGAGACAGAGACTGCATTAGTCATCAGAAGGGTCTTCTCAAAGGTGTCCTCCTTGTCTGCTAGGAGGCAGGAACAACATTTTGGAGTGGGCTGCTCAGCAGGGAACACTAGGCTGGTATTGCACACTTGTGTGAAGCTTTTTATTCTTTATCCAGCCCTCACCCCCTTAAGTTTACCCACCACTGACACCCTTCCCTAATGTGCAGCATCAACACCCCCACACAGAGGTGAGTTGCAATAGGGCTGGAGGCTACTTTACCTCGGAGTCTTTGCCAGCAAGGATTGCAGCACATAATGAATCAGCTGGATTATGCTTACCTTGAACAGGTCTGCCAAAAACTCTGACCTGATTTCCTCTCCCCCCACTCTCATTTCATTGTGAGGAGCCAAATGGGCTCTGAATGCAATACAGTGCCACTAGCTAAGTTGCCAACCCACAAAATTTTGCAATAATACACCTTTGTCTTTCAGTAGCATCTCTTATCAAGCAGTTCAGAGTTATTGTTATAGACCTCAGTGCCTCAGTGCAGCAGATAAGTGCTGTTCCCCAAGCTACAGAAGGACCAAATGAGACACTGAAAGATGAACAAGATCTTGGAGTAACTCAGTAGTAAAAATAAGACCACGCTGGGCTGTTCTGCCACATGAGCTATTTATGAACATACACCCAGTAATTTCCAGGTGCAATATAGTACATGAGATCGCAACACTCTCATTCTTTGTGCTACTCCACAATTCACTTGTTAAGGAGGCAGTGAAAGATCTGTGATCTACTTCATGCAGTGGGGCTTGTTCCTCAGCAGATGGAAGTTTAAGTACAGCTGTCCCAGCACTTTCACCTTGAGCTCAGTTCCAGGGAACAATTGCCACTGGCCATGTCGAGCCTTGACAGAACCCATTATAGATGTGAATTTAGAATACATGCTTGGACATATAACCTGTAATATTGGAATACTGCATTTAAACATTGCTCTGTCAGCAGAAGGGGGAGTAGACCTGTGAAGCCTTTACTCTGTTAGCCTTTGTTTGTGTTCCTGGTGGTTGTTTTGCCGGAGATAATTCTTGAAAAACAGAATATGTACCATGCTTATTTCTCCTAGTTTCTAATTGAACTAATGGACACCTAATTATTGAGGAGTTAATTGCACAAGTTGTGTTGTAGGGCTTTGTCCTCATTCCTTCTGACATGGAAAACTGTGAGGCAGTGTCCTGTTTCATGTTTGTTTGGTTTTAATACACACGCAATCCATAACGACATTCATGTCCAAGACAGCAACATCAAAGGGGAGGAGAATGGAACAGAGTGAGAATTGGGAGGATTCTTAGTTCCCGGGGAGTTTTTTCCACTCTCTTGGACTCAACCACAAACCCCAGCATTTCAGGGTCTCTGCAGCCCTGCAGTCCCATGTCCCGGGTAGGGGGAGCTGGGGCCAGCGCTGTGTGTGACACTGCCTGGCACAGCACAGGGTGGTGTGGGACGGGATTCAGCCCTTCCCACACACCGGGGATGGCTGCAATCACCCCCACTTAATCCCTCCTCTTTAAACTCCGGGCTGTCCTTCACATGGCTGACCCCCGGGGCTCAGAGCTGGCATTGCCCTGAGGAGCACAGGCCAACGTGTGCAATCAAGTGTTAACCCCTGCTTGGGTACAGAAAGTCATTTTTGGACACCACTGCAGCATGGAGGAACTATGGAAGTAAATCTTACAGATGGATTTTTATAAGACACATGAAGGATATTTTTTTTAATGAAATGAGTGTAGGATTTCCTCTGGTGTTTCTTTATTCAGGGGAGATGTTTAATATGATGTACTGTGTACATCTAGCTCACACACTGAAATACTCTATGTTTTGTTAGATAAAAAACCACTATTTTTGAGGATTGTCTCCCAAACATCTTTAAAATCATGCAAGTATTCATAACTGAATTCTTTTCTTGAATAAGATAAATTGTTTATTTGCCTATATTTGGATTTTTATAAACAAGTTAATTTTTGAGGCCAGTGCTGCATAACTTTGCCAAAGAAAAAACTGACAAAGACAGTTTTTATAAGTGATTTTTACATCAGTTGTTTCAGCAGAAGTGAAGTAACTCTCTAAAACAGCCACTTGCAGAATTTTCCTTCCTGGAAGCCAAGCACTGGACACTTTCTTTGTAAGCATGTGCTTGCAAAGACTTTGGACCTTGTCAAAATGAATTCAGGAACTGAATGTGCATTTTTTTTATCCATATGAATCTTAGCAAGACAGTGCTTTTCAGAATAAATGTCACCCAAGACTATTTGCAGTAAAATCGCAACATGACATTTTTTCTCCACATACACTCTAAAGCTTTTTTATTGGTAAGACTCTATCAATGTTTTTTTCAGTCAGTTGAAAAACATATTTGTAATAATATGCAAACTATAAGTAGGCAACACCTTACACAACACAGTCTACAGCGCACCAACCGCCTCCCAGGATGTCCAAAAAGGCTCTATAAAACAGTGCAAGCTTGAGGAATGTTTGCAGGACAAATCAAGTGAAATTTTAGATAAAGAATCTGCTCAACATAGAAAAATTCCTCCTGTTTTTTTGTGGGAAAAGATGGCCTTTTGACCAAGAATTCTACCAAAAGTTTTAATCCTGGTGAAATATAACAATCAGTCTTAAATATCAGAGCTCTGGCACCTGTGTAGGTTTTTCCATTTCATCTCCCAAGTCAGATATATCTGTGCATGATTCTCCCCACTGGAGGGTTAAAAGGAGTGTGTTTCTGCCTGCAGATCACTTTCAAAATATTTGCCCCTGCTTAATTAGTGGTGTAATTGGCACTGGCCATCAAATACATGGCTCTGAACAGTTAAATCCTCAGACCCTTCGGTATGGCTGCCAGAGTATTCCTCATGGAATACACTGTGGCTGGAGTCTTACCGATATGGGAATTCCTGAGCATCCCCTCATGAGCCTCAGATGCTTTGCAAACTTCAGACTGCTCAAATAAAAAAAAAAAAAAAAAAAAAAAAAGAGGGCATTTCAGAGGGGAATGGGACCTGTTTGGCGAGGGACCTTCCAATCTGTTGAGTCCTCAAGGTTTTGCAATCCCCGGGATGCACCGCGTGCTCTTTTCACTGTCACCTTGTCCACCGACTATGGGTGTGAAAAACATGAAAGAGCTCTGCACTGAGTCACACTGCAATCTGCTTAGTCCATCAGGCTGGTATGCCAGGCTGGTTGAGTTCTTCTCTTGATAAGGGTAACAACAGAAAAATAGATAGCCAGAAAAATGAGGGATGGGGAGAGCCACAGCAAGTGTCGGGCTTGCAAGTGCTGTAAGACACCTGGCCCAGATAACCTGGAGCAGGCCTGAGCTGGTGACAGTCTGGCTCAGGCCGTCTCATCTATAGCCTGGATCACTGTGAACCCCAGCAAACGTAACAGGGTTTCATTTGACCCACACAAGTCACCTCTGTAAGTGGAGTGAGATAAACCACGTGGGAAGTGCTATGAGGCAGCAGAGCTGGGCAGAGGAAGTTAGGGTGGGATGACACCGACCCTGGTGGCAGCAGGTCACATCTGGGACCCTCTGCCACGTGTCTGGACATGGGTGTTAGTGCTGCAGCCTGGCAAACACTGTCCCTTCAGTTAGGCCATGTGCCTCAGACTTGTGCTTTTTATTCTCACTTTTTATTTTCTTTGTGTTTTTTTATTTGTGCTTTCCTGAAAACTACTGGGAAAATTCCAGCCACCTCTGGTAGCTGAGGAAGCTCCTAGCTGACATAGTGAGACAGAAATCAATTGACTCTTTTAGAGTTGTACTGGCTGATGCCAACAATGTAATTTGTTTTATTAGTCTGTATGGGCTTGATCTCTCTCTTGCTAAAGTCAAGGAGTGAATGCAGAGCCTGTCCTGACAATCAGCCTTATCACCATCAGGAGAGACGGGGCTCACAGCATTTTCTGTCTGCTGCCAAGAATTAATTGTGTTCAAGTTAATGCCTGAGTTAAGATTAAGCTCTGCTTGATTGACAACTATTGCTATGGCAGGAAGCACGAACCACGAGCAGCAAACTCAGAAATTAGCCATTTTGTCTGGATCACCTTCTGCACATGGGGAAAAAAAAAGAAACCCTGCTTCACTGGTGTGTTGAAATGCAGCCCAACATGTGCCAGGGCTGTGAGCAGGTGTCCCCTGCCCAGAGGGGCCATGGCTGGCACTGAGCAGCTGTTGGACAGTCAGGAAAAAGGGCTCCTTTGGTGCCCGCCAAGGAATGGGCAGAGCAGGTTGTCAGGGGCAGGGAACACAGCAGGGATCCAGCTGGTGTAGCCAGTGAACCCTCTGGGAGAATGGGACAGGCTGGGACTGACTGGTCATAAAGGGGCAGAGCAGCTGAGGAAAAATTCAAACTTGAGTCATCAACATATCTGTGTCCAAAGTCCCCAAGGGAGCCTGGCTGGGGACAGATTGGAGCCTGGAGAATGGGAAGATGTATCAGCAATGGTTTAGGGGTAGACAGTGGGTGATGTGAGCCTTTACACTGTGTGTCCAGTGAGATTTCCCCACTGTCTTGTAGGTTCTGTGATGCAAATTGCTTTGGAGTTCAATAATAATCAGAACTTTAACATCATAGCAACTTGAACAATGCAGCAGGTGGGTCCCTGCTCCCTGTTCTTAGTATTCTCTTGGGTTTGTGACAGGTTTAAGGTAGGTTGGATTAAGCATTCAAATGCTTCAGCAGCTCAATTCTTTGTGCCCAAATGGCCAGAGAACATTAGAACCTTGGAACACTGAGCACTGGAGGGATTGGAAACAGCAGCACTTCCGAGAAATGTTTCCTTCAGTGTAAATGTATTTTGTTGTGGGTTTTTTTTGTTTTGGTTTGTGTTATGAGTTATGAATATAGATGCAGGGACAGTCCCTGGCTCAGAGCCTGTGGCTGGTACAAACTGGGCAGGGATTGCTTTCTTCTGCTCAGACACACAAAGGACCTGAAATGCTCCCTGTCTTTGCTTTGTCTTTGTGCAGTTGCTGCAGATGCTCGGTGCTGGGCCTTGGGGGTGAGTCTGTCCAGGGGCTGGACCAGCCTGCCTGACACCCTCCTGCTACCTGAGCTGGCTCTATTGGAATAAGCAGGGATTTATTTTTTTCATTAGGGATTATTATTATTTACAAGTATTATAATTTCAATTCAAAGTGCAGCTTAGCAATTCCAACATTTCCACTTCTCCCTTGGCTCAGTATCTCCTGGCACTTCTGATTAGACTGTCAGCAGGGAACGGAAGGGACCTCACAGGCAGGAAAAGGCATCATTCTCACTGAGAAGAGCATTTGAGACCCCCAGATTGCCCAGTGCCTCGGAGCAGCCAGCTGTGCCAAGGCACCTCCAGGCTCCTGGGCTGAGCACCGCCAGCCCCAGGTCAGTCCAGCGGTGCCTCTGGAACACGCCCAGGGTGGTTGTCTCGGAGGAAGCAGGACGGAGCGGCTCCTGCTGCCTTTGTGCAGGTGGTACCTCTGCCTCCGGCTCAGGCGGAGGCAGCAGCGCTGATCAGCTGAGGGACAGCAAGCCCTGGCAGCGCCGTGAGGACTCCCAGGAGCTGGGGAGCTGCTCTCCTACCAGGGACAGCGCGTTCGACATTGCCTTCTGAGTGGTAGGTACCAGCTTTGAGCTGCAGCTGGTTGGAGACGCACAACCCCAACTAAATCCCAGTCCCTCCAGTGCCCTGCCTTATGAGTGTGACTGCCAGACACGAACCTTCTCCCCAGCTGGGGAGGGTTGTGCTGTATCTGCTGCTGCCTGGGCAGCTCTTTGATGCCACATCCCGTTTTTCTTCACAGCGTTCAGCCACACTGGAAAGCAATTGAGAGGGGAAATTGTAAAAGGGCTGTGCCTTCCCTGTCTCTCCTGAGGGATCCAGTTCAGAATGTCCAGCCGCTTTGAAGCCTGAGCTCTTCAGGCAAAGAACGTGTATTATCTAGTTTGTATTTTATGGCAGTATATGAATGTTTTGTTATAATAACAACAACAACAATAATAATTAGGGCTGTGAGAGCCCTGGAGGGCTGGAAAGGAACCAAGCCCTGCAGGTTCTCTCGGATGTTCAAGTTTGACGAGGTTGAACCATCCAGGTTTAACCCCCATGGCTGGTGCTCTCTCTCACCCTACTGGCTACCATTACCACCAGGAAGTCTGCTCCTGTCCTCCACATGTCAGCTGGGAACTGGGATACCCTGGGGCTTCTCAGGGAGGAACCCACAGTTACTGGGGAGGATGTGAGCGAAACTCACTGAAATTTCGTGAATGTGGGATGAGGGTCGTGAATCATCAGACCTTCAGCCGAGGCCAAGGCTGAGTGAAGCTGAGTGAGCCACACTGTGATCTGGGATTGCAACACTGTCCTTTGTCCAGGGAGTGCTCGGAGATCTCTGGGTGAAAGTCCCCCTTCTGTGTCACTCTAAAAGCACCGCGAAGGCACTGAAGCTGACTGTGTTAGGTAGTGCAGTAGGTAATAGAAGATGTCCTCTTCCAAGACCTCAGCCCGTGTCTGTGTTTCCACCTGCTGTCTGGGTGACAGCAGGAGCTGGAACTGATACTGAAACACGAAAAGGAAAATTTCTTCAGATCTCCACGCAGAAAACCTTAGTGGGCATGGAAGGTCAGATGCTGCTGATGCACCAAAGGGCAAGCACTGTTTGTGTTTAAGGGGCTGTGCTGAACTGAGGCACCACATGCACTTCCCAACGAAGCAGGCTGGCAAGCCCTGTGTGGGCCGGGGGTCCAGGCACTCCTGGGTTCTTCTGAACACTAATCCCAATTCCCACAGTGTTGCTTCAGCTAATCGCTGCCTCAGTTTTCCTCACTTGTAAAATGTGGGGGTAATAACTGTGCATACCTCAGAGAGGGCTGTGAGGATTCATTAATTAAACGATGTTCGGGAAGTGCTTTGAAGATGAAAAGCCCTATATAAGTGCTGGGTGTTACTAGTGCTTAGTGAGTACCTGCACAGCCACAAGCAGGGTGTGCCTGCAGGAAGCAGAGCCATAGGCTGAGGCTTATGGCTAAGTGCCTTAAAAATAAATATGATCAGTAAATGCACTGGGGAGGTCAGCTTCCCTCTCCTCCCCCTTGGGCTGAGCTCCCACCTCAAAGGAATTAGGGGTTTTCCTTGCCTCCAACACTTCTGGAGAACCGAAAGAGGTTTGGGGGTGCTGAGGAGAGAGTTGTACTTGGACTCACAGTGGTGATGCTGGGAGTTGAGACATCACAGGCAACCAGTCTTCTCAAAACCCAGCAAGTACAAAAATCTACATGTTCAATGAGAAGTGTTGTCCTAACAGGCACCAGAAGTCCGGGAGAGCGTGGGGGTAGGAGAACAGCAACTCTCACAGGTCCGCTTTGCCAGAAGAATGTGTTTCCATCAGTGGGAGTGTCAGGGCTGCACACACAAGCAGTGTCCCCGTGAAGACAAGCAGGTGGCCATCCCTGCCTGGAGTCCATGACTCCCTGTGCAGTCATGCTAATGACATGCATACTTTAGGGAGACAAAGGCAAATCCGTACTTGCTGCTTTGTGCGCATGTTGGAGTGAAAACACAGATGCTGATTTCCTCGTCTTCTCTGTGCCCCTGGAAAACCTAGTATTTAATATCCACCTGACTAAGCAGAAATAAGAGAAAAGGGATTTTTGATTAGGTTAATTGTTTTTAATGACAGCCTGCCACATTTGACAGATCCCGCTTGTGAAGCCTCAAGACAAGCAAACTTCTCTTTCAGATATACTGTGTGTGTTCCTGTATTTTGTAAGCTGTGCTGAAGTTTCATTTTCTGAATTGGGCAGGGAGGTCACTTTCACAGTTCTCCCCAGGTTTCTCTGGGAATGACATAAGCAATAATGTATGACCTAGTGGAGGTGTTCAGGTGGAACTAATGAGAGAAACTGGTAAGGTAAAAGCTGCATTTAATAGCCTAAACTAGCCTTGGTTATTGAAAATTGACAACTTAAGGCCAGACTTTGAACTAGACTTAAAAAGGTTCCTGTATGAGATTGAGGCAAAAGCTGGACGTTCTTCTGAGAGAGATGTGTAAAGTGCCTCAAAAGCACATGGTAGTTATTGAACGATTTATAACACTAAAATTAATCAGACCAAGTATCACTGGTTTTTTATATTATACCAAAAAAAAAAAAAAAAGTAAATACCTGAGTCATAACTGAGGCTGAGGCCAGAGGGTATCTATCACATCAGGAATCCTTACTGCTGGGCTGCTGAAAGGATCAACAGAAATAAGTAGATGTTACAAGGGAAGGACAGATGTTTGGGTTTGAGAACAATCCCTGCTGTAGGGAGCAGCCAGTGATTAACAGGTTCTGTGCAGTCTGAAGGGAGTTTTATTTCATCCTTCGTGGAATGCACTCCTGGTTTGGCCCTTATCATAAAGACTATCAGGCAGCTTGGGAACACACTGGAACATGCTGAGCACCCAGCTGGGACACAAGCTCACCACCACTGGCAGGCTGAGACTTTAAATCTTTGTGCCTCAGTTTACCCATTGATTAAAATGATAACCTTCCCAGTGTGTTGTGGTGATTAATTATTAATGTTTGTAAAGGGTTTTGAAGATGAAGAGTGCTACATGCTGGCTAAAGATCTTAATTACCTCAGCCTCATGATGAAATTTTTATATTTACATAATGAACCAGTCATGGAAGAGGTACAGAGATGGTCTGTCCTGGTGAACAGATTCTTATAACTCAGTTATCTCAGCCATTGTCATTATCTAAATCAAATCCTTTTTTTCCATGGGGAATCTACTTTTGGAGTGAGCAGAGCCCACATGCTCCATGTGAGTCTCCTGGGATGGCAAACAGCCACAGTACCTTGGCTAATTTCAGTCCCTGCCCATGAAACTCACCTCACCCAGAACTTGTTTCAACTTCTCCAGCTGTTCTTGGCATGTGTTGAGATTTCATAAAGTTGATGCCATCAACTCCCACACATATGGCAAGAGAGAGTGAGAGAGAAAACCCACACACAGTAACTAATATATAGGGAGAAGAGGTATTTGCATGGGAGAGCACAAACATGAGGCTTTTCCAGCCGGCTCCGAAGGCTCCTGACTGCTAATGCCGAGATGCAAAGGGATATGCAGATCAGGAGGGTGACTCAGAGAGTCCTTTCCAATGCACAACTCCAGGAAGAGGCAGCATGCTTCCAGCAGGGCCACTCCATGAATTTTATGGTCAGCTGGGTAATTTTTACTGCTGTCCACACTGTGATGTGGAGCAGTGGCAGTGCTTGGACTGTGCCAGGCCAGCAGGGAGCACGTGCTGGGCTCACAACTGGAGCTGCTGTGGCAGCTGCTTTTTGAGGGGCTGCTGAGAGGTGTCAAAGGTGACACATGTAGGCCCCTGCAGAAAAATGGGAAGACTTTTCTCATGGTCCAGATTGAGAATTCAATCCTCTCTTAGAGTTACCTTTTTTAAGACATTATACCTGCAGTACAGAAGTTTTCTTTTGTGAGCAAGTGCATGATTTTCCAGACTTTCAATGTTATTTGTTTTCAATCCATAATTCATTATCAAGTTGACAGCTAATTATTATTAATTTATAATCTCACCCTAATTTCAATAGGAAAAATCTGGAAACTGCAGGCAAGGGAGGGTTTGAACACAAACACAGGGTGCAGGCAATAATACCCATTTCCATACTCACTTTTAGATCTGGGCAGATTTCCAGGGGAATCCATGTTTGTCTCCTGGAGACAGGACTCCAGGAGAAGCAAAGTTTTTTTCAGCACTGAGCAGTCATGCCAAAGTTTTTGTTGGAGTTTGGTTTGCCTGTTATGAGGCAACAAGTTGAGGTACTGGGATAAGGCAAGACTGGGAACAGTACCAGGACTCAGAGCCACACACAGTTCCTTCTGAACGGGGATAAATCTCAAGTTCCTCTGCTCATCACCCTCCGAGTCACTGGGTGTGTGAGTGGACCCAGGATGTGTGGGAGACTCAGCAGCTATGTGGGGATGAGGCTCTTGGCAATGTCCTCCCTGGCCAGTCTCTCACCAGCTGAGACCAGAATCACTTCTTGGAGCTCCTCAGGCTCGTGCACCTGCCGTGTGCAGCTCTGGGGGATCCAGCCCATCAGCTGCAGTCGCACCATTAGTCACTAATGGGCTGCACACTTAGAAAGCATTTACATTTATTTTATAGTGATTGAAAGACTGCAAAGACATTTTACTAATTATCCCATTGCATACCCAGCGAGCCCTGTAAAAACTTGGCCACATTGTGGGGTTTATTGGACACCAAGTATCAGGCCCTCCATTTCCTCTTCTATTTATATTCTCTGTTCTAATGAAAACCACAAATCTTTCCAGGCGACTTGTTTATTAAGTGAATTTAGAACAGTTAACATTTGCATTTATTAATTTTCTAGAAAAACTGGTATTACTAGTTACTAGGACTCTAACTGCTATCTCAGATTTCACTGGATACCAGCTGCAAATCTTGGTAATAAGACTTTGGTGATGATTAAGCCAGTGACGTGATTTTCAGTGCCATGGAGCACCTGCATCTGCTTCTGGCTTTGCAGTGACCTGTGAGGACTCAGCACCTCGGACAACACCTCCACAGCTGCTGGGCACAACCAGAATAAATGCAAAAAACCTGTAGGACCATATTCTCATGCCTGTGTGCACAGGGGGGGACTGCTGGGTGTGCTGCTGGGTAACCTGGGTGTGCTGTTGGTGTAAACTACTCTGACTACTGAGACCTGCGAGGGAATGGCATGGCTGAGTTATTCCTAGGAATTGCATGTTTAAGCAGAATCCGAGAGCCAAGTCCTAAAGCTACTTGTGTCCCAATGAACTGATGAACGTGAACATGAACTGATTGTATTTTTAATATGAATGTTTGGGTTTCTGAGCTCAGGCACTGAATTCTGATATGCCCTTATCTGAAGAAGTATCTGTAGTACCTTCTCCCCAGGGTAGGACTCACATATCCCTCTCTGCCGTGGAGTTTTGTTCTGTGTTTCCTTGATTGCATGATCAGAAATGTTCTTTCAGTAATTTCATCTCATTTATTTTCAGTAATGACAGATCTTTTCTCTCTACAAAACAACCTTTACATTCTTGATTTCTTTTACTGGGTCACTGTTAACTCTTCTATGCTCTACATAATAATAATAGAGATTTTTTGTAGATAGGCATTCTGCCAGTCTCCTTCATAAAAATGAATTACATCTGGAGCAGGTATGAACTTGGAACAATTCCTACCTCCCAGGTAAAACTACTCATCTGATGCATGGGCATACCATGAATCCTGCACAGACTGAAGAGGCTAGGAAGGAGAAGGGAAATTTTTCTGATCCATAGCTGAATTTCTTCTGATGAAGGATATGTACAACCAACTGCAAGAAAACAAATGATTGTTCTGATTATTTTCCACTGTAGGAATAATTGGTAACATTGTTCTTCTTGGCAAAGATGAATAGTTGGAACCAGACTATTTCACAGAGACAAAATATCCACAGGGAGAGATTTTTGAGGTAGTCATAGGATGCACCCTACAGAGTGTGATTCTCATGACATTAAAGCGGCGCTAATGGCACTGCCATTAACTTCTAATGAAGAAAGAAATGGACCTGATAAACACAGCATAAATGTTCTATGCAAGGGGAAATAAAAATATCACATTTTAGGCAAGGTCTGGCTCTCATTGAAGCCAAAAGAGTTGAACTTACTGAACTTATCCAAAACAGGAAAAAGAATTTATGACCGTGGAGGATGAAGAAACACTGCTGTGAATCTGAGCCGCTGAATACCACAGAAGAGATCCCCAGAGTTTTGCAATAGTAACTGTTGTGTTACTTTGTGGAATTTTCTGATCCTTTGATAATGTTTCCTCCTTTTAACAGCAAAATCCACACTGCTTCTTGAAGGCTTTTAGAATATTTTTCTTTATGCTTTTATCCTAGAGAAGACAGGACCACATTTGGTATTTAGGACAGGGAGCTGGCAATCTGGATTCTTTTCAGCTTTGTCACTACCCCCTGGTATGACTTTGATCTCCTCACTGTGCAGCACCACGAGGAGAAGCCATGGGAAGTCTCTCTGTGCCTCAGAAAGGGTCCTGTCTGTGCCCAGCAGAGGGACTGGCTGTGCAAGCTCAACCTTCCCATCTCCTGCACTGGTTCTTTGCAGCCTGGCAAAACCTATTCCCGCTCACAGAGACTCATGGAGCTGTGCTGAGGTTCTCAGGGTTGCCTACATGTGGTGCCTTGACAGCCTGTGATCTCCCTGGAGCTGTACCACCACAGCCTTGGTTTCACCCATCTCTCCTCCTGGCCAGGCAAATCAAGTGTTCCTTCAGAAACAAATAAAATCGAGCATTTAGATACTAGACTGGGAGGAAGTAAACAACTAAAATGTAAAGTAAACAAACAAAAAAATTCAATTCTGGCTTAAATTTTGCAACCAGAGGCCAGTGTTTAAAACTTTTCCCTGGAATCTTTCCCTGGAATCTCAAGTAATGCCCACACATTCAGGCACTGGGATCCATTAGTCCAGTCTTGGACACACACTGTGCTCCGTCCTTCTTTGGACAACTCTTTGAAGTTCTCCAAACTTTTATTTCCCAGAAATTAGGTTTTATAATATAAATGGGTCTCTAATTGGCTTTTACCAAAGCCAGCAGCAATGGATATTTTACCAGTGGTTCCTCTGGGTTTAGACCTAATTGACCAGAAGGTGTGTGACTTCTATAAACACACCTCTGGCCATTCCTGGCAACCAAGTGCCTTATTATTTCTCCCTTCCTCCTAGCCAGCCTTCTGGCTACTGCTTCCCACCCACTCTGAGCTGCTCCCTTTATTTCTTTATACAGTTATTAGTCTTATGCAGGGCACTGGTTATAGGCAGATTCTATTAACTCATGACTTGTGATGGTACCAGTTTCCTACAGAGACCTGTATATGCTAATCTATATGGATTATTGACTGGTAACAGGTTTCTCTGAGAGGAGTTGTCTATGACAGCAGTAATTCCTCAGCTTCATCCTCTGTCCCAGTACCTTAGGCTAAAATCTTCAAACCCTTCAAAGATCCATCATTTTTAATGTCTGCCTTGAAATGAGTCACTGAGCACCTCGAGGTTCAGTTGGCCCTGTTTGGTTTGGGAGCTTGTCTTGATGTGTGGCAGCTGTCCCTGGGCACCTTGAGATTCCCCTGACTGCTTGGATTTGGGGCACTTGCTCTGGGGGATGTACACACAGAAAAAAACAACCTAAATAAAAACATGGGCTTTTTATCAATGCCTTCAACTTTAAAATGGGACTTTCAGTTTCTAAAGACTGGCAGGGAGTTCGTTTTGAGTCAGTCTTTGTGTGGTCATTTTCATTCTGGAATGAGTGTTCTTGCACAGAATTACACTAAAATGTGTTGTTGAGAGACATTGTCTTTTGTTTCCATGAGTTTGCAAATATCCCAAACAAGTTTGATGTAAGCCAGAACATCCCAGCTTTTATCCCACCGAATAAAAGCATCTCCCTGAACACCCCATAAGCCCTCGGCTGACTGGGAGCTCCGGGAACTGCTGGAACGGAGCACATTCCTGACCTGACAGTGCCAGGCTCCTTGCCATGGCCCACACAAGGTAGGTTACAGCTGCTTCAGGGGGTCTCCTTGTAATGCTGCCACAACACCATGTCTTGATGAGAGTTTAATGAACTCTCTAAGCTGCCTGAATTCCTCTGATGAAGGGCATTGTATGTGTGCAGTTTGTTTGTATTGTTGCCTAATTATGAACAGCAGTTAAGACTTCACACCTACAATTTGTATCCACAATTTGTAAAATTCCCTTGCCTGGAGTTCTCTACTACTGCTGCCAACAAGGTGCACAGCAAATTTGATTCTTTCCCCAAGTGCCCCAGAACAAAGCACAGCATCAGTCTCACGTCTCCAGCTGACAGCACAAGGGCCCAGAGCTGCAGGAGCTGACTTGAAGCCACTGTGTCTGACATGTCCCGTCACAGGGGTTGAACACACCTTAGCACAGAGAATGGCGGTGACAGTGCCCAGCGTCCAGCACGTCCCGCCAAGCCTGATCTGTACATCCTCAGCCCACGAGGGAGCTCTCCCACAGGAGTGGGCCCGGCTGGGGACTCCCACTGGTTGCAACACAGCAGGGAGATGATTTGATACAGAAAACTGTTCAAGTGGGGATGCTCTTGTGTTTATTCAACTCTGTAGTCCCCAGGTACCATCAATTCTCAGTGACCTTCCCAGGAGCTGACACTGTTTAGGGCTTCATCGTGTCCCATGCCTCAGCCCTAATCCATCTAACTGTGTCAGTAGTGTCCATTCCCTTTAAATGATTTGTGGAGTGGGTAACACATCAGTTATATTTATACACCTCTAATCTACAATTTACTTGTACTTTTGCTTTGAAGACAATTCTCCTGGTGAAGAATAAACCCAGTGCTATTTTTTCTCCATTTTTTTCCTGGTGCTGCTAGGTTGGGTCAGGTTGGGCAACCCGTGTGCAAGGAGGGAGCAGCAGGAATGAGCAGTCAGTCCAGCTTGGGTGATGGCACTGTTTGGGAGAGCTCCCCAGCACTGGGTGACACAGCAGCCAGAACACGCAGTTACTCATGGAAGTAGTTACCTGGGAGCCAGAGGGACTGTATTATTAATTTTATTGCTGATTCTGTATGTTGTGAATCAGAGGCAGAGGCAAACCAGAACAAGGTGACATTGTTTGCACAACAGTCACAGAACAGCAACAGTCCTTCCTTCGTGGATGCATCTCTTGAAAAATGCACATTTTCCAACTCTGCTGGGGAGTTTTGCAACAGTATATAGGGAATATATTCAAATGGGAAAGTCTCCAAATGGTGACTGTAACGTTAGTACAAAGCATTGTTAATAAATTAATTGACTTTGGTTTTATTAGCTAGAAAAATAAACCTAGGCTCATGTCGTTTGAGTGAAATTCAATTCAGGACAGGCAACATCAAGAACATAACTAGTATAAAAACTACCACACAATAAATCAAAGAACAAGAAAAGTACAAGGCTATTAATGCTCTACTATAACATTCCTCACGGCCTCTCTGCAGTGTGGGGAACTGCAAGCCAACATTTTTTCAACTGTCCTAAAGAATGTGAAATGTAAATGTTTAGAAGAATGTTTTTGTGCCAAGCTGAGAGTGATCATAAACATCGGCTCCTAATAGAAACATTTTAAAAAGATGCACTCCATGCTGCCAGCTTTTGAGAGCAACACCATGTAAATTAGATCGGAGTCTCCTTGGATTCTTGACACTCCATTGCTGCCTCTTATTTGCCAAAAAAATTGTTGGATTGATGTTATGTTTGAATTTAAAGTATGAAGTGCAACTGTGTTAAATATGCTGCTTAAATGTTGTGTGGATAAACAATAAATCACCTGCCTGGGATTCACTTTGGGGACAGGCCTGAAGGAAATCTTGTAGGAAAAAGAACCACTGCTTTAATTGTGACACTGTATTTCTGTGGCAGCACAAATGTGCCTGGTATTTTCCTGCCAAGTGCCGTTTATGGGTTCATTGAGATGTAACTTTTCCACAGCTCACAACACACTAAAAGCGAAGCGTGACTGACTCCTGACTGTACCCACCCCACCCTCCTGCTGGGAGCTCTGTGCAGAGCAGGGGTGGAATAGTGCACACCTGTACACCTGTAGGGGTGAAACCGAAACCCTGCTTCTGACAGCACAATAATTTCCTCCCTTATTTATCACCAGAAAACCTTGGCCAAAATGTTCAGATCTAGGAAAATTTAAGTACTTTGGGAACTATGACCAGTTTCAACTGATGGGTTTAGTTATATCACCCTGAAATTCCAAACAAATCTAGCATTTTCTAAGTGAAACTTGGGATTCAGTTTCCATTTTAGTTCAGTGCTTGATTATATTTTAGAAACTCTTAAAGCAAAATTAAATATGTGAATCAAAGCATTTCCTTATGAACCAAAACATCTCTTTTGTCACTGCTGCTGGTGAATAGAACTGTTAGGAGACAGAGCCATCTCTGATCACAACCCAAACCATCTCCTTGTTTAATCAGTGTTCATATTCTTCAGCCTCCCTCATTTTGGCCCATGACAGCAGATGGTTACTGATGACATAATGGTTAGAGACAACATTAGTGGATCATGGTTATGTATCTTTGCAGCTTCTATTTTGATAAAGGCTTTGAAATAATTCAGGGAAACTGTTCTTATTATAAACTCTCCAGGTTTTATGTGTAGCCTGCCACTTGTTTGGAAGAGGATTTTGAAAGGCAGATAGAGCAGTTGTAGGTACCAACCCCAGGGATGTAGGTACTCCAGGAAGGACCACAAAGTCAGTGCTGTTTTGGAAATCACTGCTATTTTGCTAAAATAGCAGTGCAGCCAAGTGCAATCATGGGATTTCATTTTCCAGAACAGTAATACATTTTCGGTTCTTTTTTGTGTGTGTGTGTGTGTGTGCGCTTTGGGATGATCACATGCTACATTTACAGACTACTTCTGCAAGTGTGGCAGCCAGGACAGTCCAGGTGCCCCGTTGTCCTCCCTAACCCCATCTGAACCTGACTGTAAAGCCTTTGGGGGAAAGCTGTCACTACAAGCAGATGTTCTGAATGGATGAAGGGGACAGGGTTTGAATTCATTTCCCCCTTTTCTGCTTGCTACAGGAACAAATATGATCTTTAGGTGGAGTTAACAACTGTTACCTGTGTCAAAGAAACAGAGACCAAGAACGAGCACTAGTGTCCTTGACTTTGCCAGCCAAGCCTCACGGAATGGAAAGGTGGGAAAGGACACAATAGCGGAGAGTAAGAGGATGTGAGCTGTGCTCATGATGAAATCACTGGGAATTTTGCCATGAAAGCAGAACTGAGTAGTTCTTTCAGGTATGGAAAGTACTGTGAATGACAAACCCAGAACTCCCATTAAGAGGTTAAGATGGGAAGCTGTTTTCTTCCAGGGATGAACCAAGAAGCTGGCAAAGCTGGGTCCCTAAACTTGTGTATTCTAGCAAAGCCTTGACAGGAGTCTTGCTTCCAGCATCCCTTGAGGGTGTTTTTAACTCCCATTAATATCTATCATAATTCTCCCACAGCTTCCTTGAGTTCCAGTGGGCTTCCTTCTTTTTTCCATCTGATCAAGGACTGCACAGTGATCTGAAGTACACAGGAGTCAGAAGATGTCTTTGCATTGTCTTTAGTAGCCTTTGAGTCAGAGCAGGAAGGTCACAGTTCTTGGGTTTATGGTTTGTTTTGCAGATAAATCAGGACATTTTGCTATTGCTTTGGTTTGAACCCTGAAAACAACAGAAGCAGCAAATACACAAAACAAGGTTCATGCCAATGGGACAACCAAAGGAGTTTTTGTGTATCATCCCAATACAAACAGGATCTTGGTGGCAGAACCAGGAATGAAGGCTGAGTCCTGATTTCTCTCCTTGTGCTTTCACCATTCAATCATGCAAACTCCCCCAAATTATCATAAAATTGTGCAAAGCACAACATCCAGCAGAGACCAGCTCTGCCTGGCTCCTATGAGCTTGCCAAGGCTGTTGGGATAGCGAGGGAAGAGACACACAATTCATTTTAAGAAGGTTTTTTTTTCCCCTGCTTTGTGGTGGTTTGTGAAATGCTGGGAAGGAACAGTACAATGAACAGAAAATGTTCCAAGGAAACCAGCCTTCTCCATGGCATTGCCCAACAAGCACCCAGTGTACCAACCACGGAGCTTTGCATGGGAGTGTGGGACACACATGGGGACTGTGATTGTTGCTGGCATGGGGCCTCTCCTCCCTTCTGAATTCCCAGAGAAGAGAAAGGACAGAGAATCAGAGCCTATCCGTACCTGGCTGAGGCTTTCCCTCACCTCAATACAAATGCAGGTGCAAAGTTACCGAGTCCATAATTTTTTTGCATAATTTAGAGCCATAAAATGGAAGCTGCCTTTGAGCATTTGGCTCTTCCTCCCTTGCAAGTTAGGGCCAGATGCAAAAGAGGACTTAAGCACCTACAACTCCATAGGTTCCTCCCTGCTCAGGATAACATTTCTTCCAGTACCATCAGCTTTATGTTTGGACATGCCCAGAACTGCTGTGATCTGAGCAGCTTAGTGCACAGTTCCCACCTAAAACCCACTGGGATCCCAAGAGAAGTAAAGGAGCATTGATTTTCTCAGTCCAGCCAGTTCAGATGGAATATTACCAGCTCAATACACACCAGCAGGGCAAGTCCCTTCACATGACACAGTCATAGCCACTTTCTTTTACCCTTGACCAGGCAGGAGAGGTGCAGTATAGCCAGAGGGTTTGCACTGAAGAGCTGAGCAGAGTGAGAGTTGTCCTCGGCCTTTCTGCGTAAGGTCCAGGCTGGTGGAGTTGCCCAGGGGAATGAGCATTCCCTCCAGGACTGAGACTGGGAATCTGAAAGTCTCCAACACAAAGAAGAAACAAAAACTCAAACCCCTTTCAAGGAAAACATAAGTGTAGTGAATTAAAACAAAAACAAAAAAACCCCAACCAACCAAAAAAACACACCACCAAAAAACTGAAGAAACCACAGTTATTTTGCTGGCTAATATCGTAAAGACATGATGGTACTTGCAGCTTCCTGCTTGGACCTGGCTTGCTCCAAAGTTATTTTGTGTGTTAATCCTGTGGTTTAGATGATGAAGATTAGGTCTGAGTGAGCTGCTTCAGATAAAAGGGGAAATGGCAGCAACCAAGCCTTCACCCAAACTCCAACCTAAACTTTTCTAAGCTTTGAATAAAATAAAAAAGTATTAGCTTTTCTTTATTATTCCTTTGTTTTGCAATTAAGATCTTATTTGAAGGTACTATTATTCATCAGCTGCAGTTATTCATTCAAAGCTTTGGAAGTCCCAGTGCTGTGAGAAGGTACACAAAAGTACACACTCCAGGTTCACAAAAGTACATTTCTGTCCCTTTTCCTGAACTTGGCTTTTTAATGAAACTGGTTTTTTTTAATCTGTGTTACTTCTTCCAGTGTAACTGCCACCATACCATACAAGTTTCTGCTCAGTTTTGGTTTCTGTGCATCTTGACCTGGAATGTTCAGTTACAGATTTCCTGATAAAGATTCCAGACAACAGCCAGTGATTTGGCCAATGTTCCTCAAAAAACGGGAATATAAAATCATGTTCCAAAACCTAAACGGAAATGTGTGAGTGGTTGATTCTCAAAGAAAAAAAAAACCAAAACCAAAACCAAAACCAAACAAACAGGAGCTGCCTTCTGCTTGGCAATTTTGAAAATTGAAATTAAAACGATGTTCTTTAGCACTTTACTACGTAATACTTTTAGGTGCCTATTTTTAAATGGTTGCCTCAGCCAGTGGCATTCTTTTGTGCTTGATTAGCACATATTTGGCATGCAGAGCTCCAGGGGAAAACACATTTACTCCATTTATTCCCAAGCTGGACAACTCTTTGCAGATGTCAAATCCATGCATAAAAAACCCAGTGTTTGCTTATGCAGACTTAGGCACATTAGTACAGTTCTTGTAGCTACTGGCCTTGTCCTGCACTGCTCTTCAGTCACAGGCTGAGAGCTGGAGGTTCCAGATGTGCTTGGCAACACTTTACAGATAACTCATGGACTTGCTGTGAGCCCATGGGTCTGACTGCACAGCAGGGAACTGGGCTGTAGCAATATTGTACATGGACACTATTGCTGAGAGAAATGTTTCCTCTGTTACAGTCCACTGTAGCACACCAAGGGGCGGGAAAAGTGCCTGGATACATCCCATAATGGAGTGGCTGTCGGAGCCAGGTCAGTGTAACATCGGGCATTTCACAAGGCAGCTGGACCCTGAGCCTTCCAACGTGCAGGCACATCAATGAGATACTCAAATTGGGAGTCTGGCTTCTTCACTGCAGTCACTGACCAGACTTGGGGGCCTTCAGAAAGAGGCTGAGCTCCCCAAATGTTAAGGAAACACAGATTCTAACAGCTCAGTAGATTAATCCAAGCCTTCCAGCCTTAGAGCCGAGGATGGGTATGCCAAAGTAAAGTGTCACAGGAGGATACAAGACTGTGGGAAGTGGTGTGTGGACAGTGCTGCTCATACCTGCAATGACAGACTTTGGGTGGGCACGAACAAGCTGCTTCTCGTGCCAGCTGCTGTTTGTGCAGTGGTTCAAGCCCAGCTTCAGCCAGGATACGTTAAAAACGGGATGAGTAAGCCAGCTCTGGAGAAGGACTTCCACCAGTATGAACTAGAGAGGCTTGGATTAACATTTGAACTTTCTGAATGCTTATTCTAATTCAACCACAGAATCTTCTGAGAGTTCAGCCATCGCTAATTAAGACACGCAACAATTTATCTGTGGTTCATCTGTGCATTTGGCAGCTTTTGCTTTAGTGGGACTGATGCTGCAAACTGTCTGTGCTGGGAAATGCCCCTCAGAGGAACACAGGGACTAAACAACTCCACACTTTTAGGTTGACTCTCATGCCCCTTCCATAGCTGGAAATACTACCATGGCCTCGGATTTAGGGTGAAAACAAATAACCCACTTCAGAAATAAACTGCCCTAGGAAGTGTCTTTGAAAAATTTTTTAATGTCAAATTACAAAAACATAACTTGTGAATGTAAATCATTTTCCCTGCAATAAATGCAGTGCAAACATCCCAGTGTTTTCCTAATACCTGAGAGCTGGAATATAAAAGTGTCTATAAACAACAGTAAATCAGAGAAGTCTGTTTTGTTCCTCTTCCTCCTCCATCTCACCCAGTGTAATTTAATAAATATTCATGAAAAAGAGCACCAATAACACTGATATATTAATTTTTCTCCTTTTATTTTCTGATAATGCTTAATTTTAAAGTGTTTTGGGGTTACATTTAGTCATATATATGGTTGTTTGAGCCTTTTATTAGCCATGATTCATTCCACATATCAGCATAAAGTGGTGCTCATGCCTCCAGTCTGTGTCTGCTCCATGATGCTCAGTTATCTGCCTGCCCCAAGCTATTGGTAGGGCTGGATTTGCATGCACACTGTTCTCCTATGGCAATAGTATGCCAGGAATGGCCGGGCTGGTATTACCTGGCCAGGTGAGGTTCCATTCAAATAATGCATATGCCACCAAAACAATTCAGATCAAAGGTCTGCCTTTCAACAGAATTAAAATGTAAGGACTTCTAAAGCAATTTTAGCAGTTGGCTTTACAAATGAACTTATGTCAGCTGCTCTGTATGATGACTGCCTAAATTACTTCCATATCTAATCTTATCTCACTATCTGTCTGTCTGTTTTTCAGCATTTCAGTGCCCATCACCATATTATCCAGGCGCCACGTAAGATTAAGAAGCTCTGCAGCGACATTCTCAACATGGTCTGCTCAAAGGTCATTAGCAGAGCCTTTCACACTGAAAAAGACTGGAGGAGAGTACGGAAGTGACCGCAAAGGAGAGGAAAAGGAGCAGGAGGCAGGAGGCAGGTGGAGCCATTTCGGTTGTGCTCACACCATGTGCTTTGCTCAGCTGTGCCAGAGCCCAGGGACCTCGGGGAAACTCCTCTGTGCTGCTGCAGGGCTTGCTGGGCACTCCTGTCACCTCAGAACGTTGGCCCACATGGCCTCAAGATTGCTGTCCCTGTGCCATTGCCATGCTGGGGCTTTATGAGTTCTGTATCTTCCAGCCTCAGAGCGGGATATTCCTCTCACAAATCCCAAGTAGAGAGCAAGCCCTGCAACCCGGGAACCACCTTCTCCAGGTGAACATATACTAGTTAAAGTTTTATTTTTCTCATTGTGTGCAAATCCTCCCAACTCTTTGTGTTTGAAGAAGCCAAAAAAGGGTGTTTTGCTATGTACACAAAGCTACACAGGACTCAAGGAATCAGGAGAGGTGATTTTACCCCAGGGGGCCCCGTCCTGCTCTCCCTGTCTCCAAGGACGGCCTGGGAACTCATGTTCCAGAGAGGTGGCACTGCCTGGACCCTGCTGCTCCCGTTTCAAGCAGCACGCTGGTAAGTGAAAGATTTGCCAAAGTTGTTTTCTCAGAGCTGCAATTAGGGAGCCTGGCTCAGTCCTGAGGAGGCCAATGACACCAAGCTGACGTGTCACTCAAACAAACCCTGAGGTCCTTTGTGCCCCTTTTGGTACAAGAACAGCAGGGGATTTACGCTGGGGGATAAATACGTGGTTCCAAAGTGAGAAGGAAAGAGCCAAAGTTGGAAGCTAACCACAAAACGTGGGTGTAAACGATTACCAAAGGCTTCCAGTAACTCTGCTATCATCAGAGACTGGCTTTATGGGTATGGCCTCAAGAAGTTTCCCTCCACTTAATTAAAGAGGCAGATAAGTATCTAGGTGGAGTGTGCAGATAGGTTCTGAATGAGTTATCCACTAAGGCTGGTTCACTGCACCTATTGTTAAAGCCAGAATATAATATCAGATTAATGCATTATATTTGCCTATTATAGCACTATGTCATCATTATATGACATGTTATAATTAAAGCCCTGCATTAGAAACAAAACTATTTGGCTTGGGATAAGTTGCCTTTATGACTTCTGTGGTTATGATTTCCTCCTTTTCTTAACCCCTTAAAACTGCATAATATAGTTATTTGTAACTGTATAAAGAAAGTTTCTAGTTTCAGATTCTAATCTCAGTTAATTCAATGTAAATAAAGTCAAAATCTGGCACAAGGTCTTTTCCTGTGTCAGAATATTTGCTAATAGGGGGAAATCCACATTATTTGGGTTGACAGAGCCTCAAGGATGGGCAGTAAAGTACAGGAGATCATGTCTGACTTGCCATCCCTCTCAGCTGTCCCTCAGCTGTCCCCACCAGCTCCTGGTTTTGTACAGTTCCCCAGTACTTCTCAGGAGAGGAAGCCCCTCAACACACTCTCACTCCTCTTTTCCTTCCTGGAACTACACGAGGAAAAATTGGTTATGAGACCAGTTTCTGGACGGAGCTCCCGGGAAACCACGCTCCCAAATGCAAACCTGCCCATGGGTGTGGGATCTCCTGCCTCACTCAGAGATACAAAGGAGATTACAGTTTGGGTAACTGGCTATGCTAATTCAGTTAATTAGTGATTTGCATATGCATGCTGTTAAATTTCAGGAGTTGGTGATTCATGCAGGGAAGTGCCAACCTCAGCCTTGCTGTCAGATTCAGACAGAGCATGCCAGCAATACCCCCTCTCCTCTTGCACAGAGCAAGTGTTGTCACCAGGCAAGGTGCAACTTCCCCAAAATAGCCAGGCTGTGCCTGTTGCAGAGACAAACCTTGTAGGGCAGTGAATCTTCCTGCTCTTGTTTGGAGGCAGCATTTATTATCTAATATTTTGCAATGCCCTTATATAAATCTAATTAAAGTCTTTTTTGTTCCTGACTGAAGCATGCATTTGTTTGGTTTGGAGGTGACCACCTTAATGAGGGTAATGACGAGGGGACAGCTGCCAGTATCCAGGGGTGACATCCCACTGTCCCAGTCAGTCCCCTGGGGAGAGTTTATTCTGTTGCTGCAATGCTGGTAACTCAGTAATTTTCTTCCTGATTTGCGATGACCTTTCCCCTGGACTTAGAGAGAGCTGGATTTGGCCTTGGAAATTGGCTTGTGCACCAGGAACTATTTGGTCATTTCTGTTTCACTTGGATGTTGGAAATGTGCATTCTCTTCCCGGGGCAATTTCTGCCATGCGGGAAGGCCCCGAGTGCGAGTGCCAGATGTCTCAGATCATCAGTCTGGGGCACATACAGGCTTCTGATGGAGCTGCTGGAGACACAGTTTTAGCATTTCATCTAAAATAATAAAATTCCTAAAGCGAGGAGTAGAGAAGTGAAAATAGTAACACGCAAAAATGTGATTTTGAGTTTTGCCTAGAAAGGTTATTTCTCTGGCGTTTGCCACCTGGTACCCTGGCACTGCTCAAGGGAAATTCCTGTCCCTGGCTGTTATTTACATGAGTAAGTCACTAAACCTGATCCCACCATGCTGCTCCTGCTCCCACAGAATCGGTGGGATGACTCAGAGGGATGTGATGGGCCACCCAGGGACATCCAGTGGTGTGTTCTCTCCAATGCCAATTCATCTTCTGCTCTGCAAAATCCTAAACAGTCTAAAACACTGCCAATTTCTCTTTTCTTTGGACACTTCCATCATCCTCTTAAAGGTGCTTTTATGAACTCCCCTCAGTCCTTTTCCATGCTGACTGACGAGTCCAGCCTGATCACGTGGAGGTTTATTATCATGGCGTGGTGTCCCTGAACAACATATAATTACACACGGAATAAATCTGTGACAGTACCCACCAACATCAGGAATTACAAACTGTCAAAGGGGAGGGACCCTGACAGGCAGTGCTGAGTCCTCAGTGCAATTCGATGAAGGCAGAGCTCAGTTTCAAGGGAGAAGAAGGAAGATGCTATTCAATTCTGAGGGTGATTTTAAATACCTTTGGATTATGAGACAGGATAAAAATATGGCCCCTGCAGAGAATTTCCTCGTGAGGGACAGGCTTCTCTACTCACTGGTGAAAAAAATTACTTTCTAATAGCATGTCTATTTTACATATATAATGAGCCAAAATCTGTGTGGTCAAATTACTGTCTGGGAAGTGCTTGGAATGAGGGACAGTTGTGCTTTAAGTCATTTTCTCCAGAAGACTTTCCCTGCTGAATTAATTAACATTTTTAACTTTCAATATAAACTTTAAATAATTACTGTATGGCATTGTCAAGGTCTCATACCTCACATTTCACACTCCTTTAAACAAATAATACCTGTCAGGAAGTGTCTGTATGTGGATAAAAGAACTGAAGCAAAGAAAGGTGAAGTGACCAGCCCAAGATCCCCAAGGAAGTTTGCAGCAATGCCAGATCCAGGGCTTTGCTCTGCAGCAGGGGTGCAAGGAGTCATCTGGACTCAGCCTTCAGCATAGACTCAGCCAGTGCCCTCCTGCACTGCCAGGTTCCACTGGCTCTGCTCAGCTCAGCAGTGGGGACAAAGCCCTGGTGAGGTCCCCAGCTAATGTTTAATCCTTGGGGGGAGGCTGGAGGAAAGCACAAATGAGCTGAAAGAGGTGTTTATTTGGAGGTCACCTTTCCCTCCCTTCTCCCCTCAGGACACAGGGGCAGATGGAGGAGTGAAGGACCTGGTGCTGTGTTTGTAAAGGAGCTTTTCTGCCCCAGAAAAGTGTGTGAGGGTGAGTTAAGTGCAGACAACTATGGATCCAGACAAGCTGTAGATGCAGAAAGCTGAGTTGATTGTAGCTGCCAGGACATCAGGAAGTAAAAGGCAGAACTTTATGAAATGTTTTTTACATGGATAATTAATTTTTCAATTTGTCCTCTTCAGTTCCTAAAAATACCCTCCACATACACAAGTGCCGGTGACAAACCCCTCTCAGAATAAAGCCTGTTTTGAAGCAAGTGAGAGTTGCAAAGGTCTGAAATGCAGATATCAGAAATGCTTAGTTTGGAGCAGCAGGGACTAAATGTTTGAGTGGTGGGAATGTTTCATAAGAAAGGAATAGGCGGGTCTTGGGAGGTGATCTTCACCCTCTTCTTCAGATGCAGGTGCGGGTGAAGTCAGGTTGTGCTTTTCTGTGGCAGCACAGCTGTACTTTCACAGGCACAAACATGTGCTGCACAGGTAACTTTTCTTTGAGGAAAAAAAACAACCCCATCGTTTCTGGCCTTTATAGGAACCAAGATAACTCTGAGAGAGGGAGCAGTGTGGAAAAACAGAACAATGTTTGCTTCAGTCCACAGAAACCAACAAGTGACAGAACCAAAAGGTCCATTTTGCTTCTTCACTGTAGGAACCTCTGGATCCGAAGATTAGGAAGGCATTAGCTGAGAGCACAGGTACTGCCTTAATTAGCAGTTTCGCTGTCTTGTGAAAGCACCTCATTTTTCTCTCCCAAGCACTTTGTTGGCAGGTGGATACTAGGAAAGGGTTACCACTATTTTTGTTTCCCCGAATCTGATGGTACCTTGAGTGCTGAAGGGGAGTCATTGCAGAGGAGAGGGTTCTGTAGGGGGCTGCAGACACATCCTCCAGTCCTGCTCCAGGGGCTTCCTGGCACACAGGCACTGCTGGGAAGGGTACACGAATATGTGAGGAGGATGTGTCTCTGGGCTGCTCTGTGTCAGCTCCTGCCTGTCTGGGACTCCAGTGCACTGAAGCAGGATTTTGCTTCTTTTTTTAAAAAGGGAAGAATGTTCATTTTCCCTATCACAGCAGACTGGCTCTCATGCCAGTAAGGCATGCCTAATTGGCAGGGCTTAGAGACTGATCATTTCAATTTATGCCCAGAACAGGTAGGGCAGCAATGAAAGCCTCTCCCACCCAACCCCACCCCTTCTCCCAGTGTGCCTCAACCCTGCCCTGGAGGGACCACCTGGAGGGCTGAGCAGGGAGTTCCCTGCTCTGCGCAATAAAGAGGCACAGTCCTGCAGTAAATACCATGTTAAGCTTATGGCTGTTTAATAGTCAGTGTCCCTCTGGTCATAAAGCTCTTGCAGGGCTCGTGCAGAGGAGCACCTGCCAGTGAATTCATGCAGAAGCAGGAGCCATTTGCTAAGATTTTGCCTTTAAGGACTTGGCAGAAAACAGTGGAGTGAAATTTTCACGTTACCATGAGGTCAGTGGGAAAATAGTCCATTGTGTGGCTGTTGGAAATGGTTCCCACCACTGCCACAGCTTGCAACAGCCTTCCCAGAACTGTGTGCTCTTGGGTATCACTTCCTTCTTTCCAGGCCCCTTCACACAGGGAGATTTGCCTCCTTGTCCTTTTTGCCACTCCCTTTCCAATCTGACAGCCTTGCTGGGGAACTGTATCCCCTACAACCAGTACAGGCCTGTATGACAAGAGGATTCAGGGCATCATTCTCATCTTTTCTGATTTTCCCATCCTTCACAAGTAGACTGTAGGAAAAATTACCTAATTCTAGGGAAAGGCATGGTCAACCCATATTTGGTTTTGACAGAAGAAGAACTACCAAGAAGTAGTGGATTTCTTCAGAAAGTGGGAGCACCTATTCATCTAAATAAAATGCTTTGCAAAAATAAAAACTAAACCCAAGCACTGTCCAAACGGAGAGCCTTTAGCAAATCAGGCTCCTGCAATTGCAGAGCTAAAATAAAAATAACATTTTCCACTAGCCATTGGTCGCACTCAGGTTGCCCAGTGCAAGCATCTCTGCTTTTCTCAGCATCTACTTTATCAGTTGTCTTCCAGCCCAGAGAAGTCCATGGTTCTTGGCAGCAGCTCTTGCTGATGTGCAGTGGGTTATTGCTCAAGAGCCCTTTGATCAGCAGCCAGGGCCTATCACACTATGCTCTGAGAAGTGGCTGCCAGACCTGGCCAGCACAAGCTGGATGGGCTCCCGAAGTGCAGTAGGAGGAAATCAGAATTCCTTTGGGCCTGTTGGAGTGCATCTCATTCACCATCTTTCTGGACATCCAGACTTTCCATTAGGTTTTCTTTCCCAGGATTTATGCGCATGCATCACAGTGTAATCCCGGGGCCAGGCAGCTGCAGGCTCTAGAAGGATGTGTTTCAGCAGAGCACTGGGCACATCCGAAACTTTAAAGCTTGTGTTCAGCATTGCTTTGCTCCTGCCTAGGTAGCACAGACACTGGAGTACTTTATTGAATTGGGACCCAACAGCAGCTGTTAGAACACAGCTGTATCCCAGTTCTCGGGTGTTTTGGTGGTTGTGGTTTTCTTCCTGGGAAATGCAAAAATGCCAAAGCCACTGTCATCTCCTTTTGCACAGCAAGTGACAGCCAGATCAGCCCACGTGCCTGGGTAGCTCTCTTGAATTTGAAAACACATGAAATGAAAGCGCTCAGAATTTTCCAGGGCATGTGCTGTAAAACTGAGCAAGGCACAAAAATTTTCCCAGAGACGCCGTAATCTCAGATCCATGTGTATACAGATCCATGCAAATACATCCATGTAGGTACAGATCTATGCATTTATCATTATTCATTACAGTAATAATAGTTCCACTGAAATCACTACAGCTACATGTGCAAAATGAAGCACATGTGTAAGATCAGGATATAAATATGTAACAGGCAGATCCACCTGCAGCTATGGCAACTGCACCTGGAACTGGAGCTGCACATACATGCGTGCAGCCTGTTACATTTATGGGCTCACAGACAATATATAGATATATGATGAATTGGTGAAAGAGGTAGGACTAGAAACTGCCTCTTTTGTTCCAAAGCTCACTATTTATCCCTTGCATCTTAATTTCTGTCAGTGTTCTGGCACTCATTAACTCTGTAGCTCTGTAATTTGCTTTGAAAGGGGTTAAGGGCACTGCACCCAGTAGCTACACTCAGACATCAAGGCCTTCTGCCATCTCTCCTATTCCTTCAGATTTGGGGCTCAACCCAACAATCAGCACTATTCTTAAGTTTAAGCACAAAGATGTTTTCTGCCACTCTGAGTGGTCATCCATTACTAAGCAGCAGGAGACCAGCCCTGCATGGAAGTTGTGTTTCTTCACAGAGCTGGCACCAAGTGTTCATGGCTGGGGGCCAGCTTGCATTCCTTCAAGCAACCAAACTCCTTGATAATTACTCCTGGGTTTTTTTTTATAATTCTACTGATCTCGTTGTGCCAAGTTATCCCACAGATATTATTCTGTTCCTTGTACACTGAAGTGTTAGACATGCTCGAGTATCTCAATAGGTTACATTCTTGGTTTGTTTTCTGGTCTTTGGTGGTGCAAAAAAGCGATCGAGACAATCTGTATTTTACTGTTTCAGGACACCTAGGCTCAGGGAAGCGTGGCAAATCCCTGCCAGTAACACCCACCCCCGAGTTGCTGTCTGGATGGCAGAGGCTGGGGAAATCAGCAAAACAATGTTTCTGCTCGAGCGTCCACGCTCCTTCTGCTTCGCAAACCGGCTCCAGGCACTTTCTCTTGTTCTTGTGATTCCCTTCCTGAATTACTGCAGCCAAGTAATTGTTTCATCATGTTGCACTGAAATATTTTCCCATCGTGTCACCGTAACATTCATTTCTCAAACCAAAGCTCCTCCATATCACAAAAGTATCGAAAACATATTGCAAAGCCCCCGCGCCCCAGGGCCCAGGGCCCAGGGGAGCTCCTGCAGGGGGGACACGGCAGGGGAGGCATCGGAGGGAATTTTGGGCTGTTGGGAGTGTGTTTGTGATTCCTGTGACTGTCATTTCTAGGCACCACCAGTGAGTTCCTTACCACAGGCTTAATGAGCTGCTGTTGCAATAGACTGGCAAACCCGAGGTATTTATAGCAAACAAACAAGGGCTGAGGTGGGTCTGTGTGGGGATGGGGACCGGAGCTCCCTTCTTTCCAAAGCTATCTGCATTCAAGCCCATCTAAACCAGGCCTGCTGGCTGAGCCAGCCCTTCTCTGGCCTGAGTTTGTAGAGGATTTATTCTGAAAACTGTGTGAAATGATGAGACCTAACTAAAACCTCTGATTAAATACCCTGAACTCTGGGAAGGTGCTTTGATAGCTATGGAATGTGTGATACAGGAATCTCAGAGGCAAGAGCCAAAGGGACAGGACATGGTAAAAACCAGATGTAGATCATAGTCTTTCTTAGCATTTAGTTAGCTAGAAAATATTACTGGAATTTATTATCATTTATTATATAAATAATTTCCATATTAAATTCATAAATTTTTGAAAAAATTATAACAAATTAGAGTTAAATTTGGCACTGCTTTGTGAAATTGTGGCACCCAGTTGGAAGGTTTGGAACTAAATGTGTCCCTACTGCAAGTGCAAATCAATTATTTTCACTGACTGCTAACTCATTTATCCTCGTCGTGAATTCTCCCCTCTTGGTTTTCACATCCAGGCAGATCCAACCACCAGCATTTCTTGGAGGGGAGAAAAGCCTTTCATTCAAAACAAAACACTTGAACAATCGAGCAGATTGAGCAGGTGGGGAAATGACCACAAAAGGCATTTGGTTTCCAGTTGAGTTTCCAATTTTCAGTGGATCAAACGGAGAATATCAGAATCAGGGCTGTGGCAGGCCTGAGAGCTGCAGCTCCTGAGGATGGGCTGTGCCGGGATCAAACCCCAGGGCCGGTGCTCCAGGATCACTACAAAGAGAAACTCCCCAGAGTTTCACATAGTTCCCATCAGGCAAACACGGCACCATAAATTTCACATGATGCTGATGGCAATCCGAGCTGTATCTAATCTTTTTAGGTGCTTACAGACCCACCACAGATTGTGCTGCTCGTCTGCCCAGGCTGGGGCAACACAGCTGCAGTTCACATGATAGAATCAGGAACCACAGAAAACCTCAAGATATAGCGTAGAGTTTCTACCAAAGTTTAGCTTTAGGTTGCAAATATTAAACTCCCAGACTATGTTTTGGGTCCCAGCAAAGAGTTAAATAAAACTTAATTCTTTTTGTGATTTCGCTTTGTTTGTTCAGTGAGTGTCCGTCAAAAGAGAACTAATTCCCTCACAGATTTAATGGTTTGACCATATGGTTTCATTTTTACTTGACTGATTGATTGATTGATTAAAAAAAGTGTTCGGAATTCGAACATAATTGTTTCTTTGGGAGTAGTAAGTATATTTCTAGTTTTGTTTAAATTTCTTATTTAACATATTAGGACCCCTTCAACATCCAGGCATATGTTTAACTTTTTTTTTCACATGCCACATTAGTATACGAGGTTCGCCCTGAAATTCTGACTGTTAAACATTTGTGTAGGACATAAAGAGAAAAAGGCCAACACTCAGGAGAGTAAAAGTAATTATTTGTTTTTCATTAGAAGTTGGGAGCAAAAAGAATTAGAACCAAATTCTACTCCAAATTCATTCCCCCCATCCACCATATAATCATCTATATCCAGCCCAAACTGAATGCAGAGCCCTGCTTTGGACTCACTTTTTGTCATTGGAATGACAGGCAAATGCAAGGCATTGACCATTTTCACTACAAATAACAAAAGAAGATATGTAATTTGGCCTCATATACAGCTTTTCTCTTTATTAAAGCAGATACAGAGTTGCACTGACTTTTATTCTGGTCACAGCTAATGAAACATTGCTTGAAAACCAGCATGAGACTAACTTCATGTTTTTGCACACACCCACATCAATGACAGTTGTTCTCACAATTCAACGGCAAAGGTAAATTTTGTGCACAAAGCTTTTTTTTCAGGCTCTAATTTCGGGCTATTACAGGATTTCATTGAGAAAAAAACACACTGTTATCAAATGTGATCAAGTCTCCCATCCAATAGCCCTTGGATGCAATTTGGGTGATTTTATTTGACAGAGGAGGAACAATTAGTATGGAAAGATGCATAATTTTTCTTGCATCTTGCAAGAGTCACCAATAGAAGGTTGTGGGAACAGTGGGAAAACAACACCACAGTGTCTGAGCTGCACACACACTCTGGGCAGCTAAGCAGGGAGTAATAATTTGAAGAACCACTAAAACCCCTGTAATTGTATTCTTAAATATATTTTATAAATGCTACATATGATTCCTTTTGAAGAACTAACACAACTGAATTCAAACACCTTATAAACCAGTGCCAGGTGCTTTGGAATGGGGATGTTGGTGCCAGGGATTTGATCTTACAGACTGATGACTCTGTTATTTTAGTAGCAATAGGAAGGACCTTTAGGAATCAGCCAGTGTAACACAGCATTTGAAAAGAAAGAAAGAAAAAAAATTTAAAAAGCCCAAATGAAATGCTATTTAAAAACTTCCATAAAACTCAAAACAGATCTCTGGTGCCTACACTTCTCTGCATGGTTTGCCTGTACATGGACTGCACAACCCTACCACAAGCTGTCCTGAGTGGTTTTGGGAAGAGCAGCTCAGGAGACCCTGTCAGAGACCAGCCCAGATGTCCCAAGTCCTGCTCTTAGCCAGCAAAATCTTATTTGTTATGGGAAAATAAATCAATATTTGGAGCTGAGCCACTGTTTGGACAGGGATTTTCCAATTCCCCCACTGCGATTAGACTAGGTATTTGGAATCTTTTGTCTACTTTATGCTTGGAATTTTCTCAGATTCATTTCCAAACTACTTTTTCCAGACTATTTTTTTCTAGGAGATGTTTTAATTACAGGGGCTTTTTCATATGCTGGTTTAGAAAGCAGGGTATTTCATGACCTCCCTGCACTACAAAGCTCCTACAATGTAAGTTATTAGGGTAATACAAGATTAAGAATGAAGGATTCGGGAATTCTCTTTCTGACTCTTTCACGGATTCCTTGTGAGACTGGTGTAAAATTGGTGCATTTGTGTCCTCAATTTTCCTGTCTGTAACTGCATCTTTCTGACAAAAAAATCGTTGCTGCACAAGGTTCCTCCTGAAGGAGAAATCTGTAATCCTAATTAGGATTACATTGGAATAGAGCAGTAATTTAAACATCATTCTTTAAATTGCAGCAACACCGCCCTGGCTCCCCTGCGCCGTGGCAGGCAGAGTCGAAGGATGGGGATTAGCTCCTTCATGCCTGGTAGAGCTCTATCTCCAAAACTGGACTATTATTTAAACAGAAATAAATACCTTCAGTACATCTTATCTTTCAATCTACCCTGCCTTCCAGCCCCCACAAACTGAACTCTTGTTGGAAGCTTTGTTATTAAGAAAGCAAGCAAGAAAGCAAGAGAGAAGGCAAGGAAAAAAAGAAAAGCAAGCAAGAAAGCGAGAAAGCAAGCAAGCAAGCAAGCAAGAAAGAAAGAAAGAAAGAAAGAAAGAAAGGTAGGTATTTGAGGACATCTTAAGTCCTCCAGCAGTTCCACCTTCGGCAGCACTGGGCTCTGACTGGGAACACTGCTTGTAACTTTGGGTAACATTGCATGGCCTACAGCACAACAAGAAAATAGGATCTAATGATGTGGATAAGTTTCGTAACTATACCAATAGTAGAATAAACAGCCACAGGAGGCTGGAGTAATCACCGTCACGAGGGACAGTCAAGACAAGATCTAACGTCGATCTTGCCTGCAAGGACTTGAGTCATGCTGGTGCAGGAGCTCACCCAAGAAAATCTATTTTAGGGTCTCATAAAAACAGCTGAACTGTACTCTACAAATTAAAAAGCAAACGGGGGAAATCTGTGTCAGGACCAACACTGCCCTGCTCATGACGGCACGGCTCCTGGGGGCGCAGGGAATGTGCAACAAATGTCAGGGAGAGCTCCAGCTGATGGACCTGCAGGAGGCTCTGATCTTGAGAGTCAAAAAAAGCAGAACAGTTCTTTTCGTAGAAAACATGTTTTGCTTAAAGAAACACTAGAAACAAGCAGAAAATTGCAGATTTGTCCTGCAGCCCAACTGCTGTTTGTATTGGAATGTATAGGAGCAAATTCAAGGCCACTGTCTTGTTACTGGAAACCCCTTTTGTGCTCAGCTGTCAGAGCACAGGCAGTTAAGGAGTTTCTTTCCCAGGACACAGGGAATCTGGATCTAAAAAATTCATGTTTAAATTTGGCCTAACAGGAAAATGGAAAATGCTGAGTAAGACATGATCATTTGCCCGACTCCCTCCACGTAACCAGCCTGAGACTGTTCGCTTCTTACAGACCTTGACATGGCAGCACACAGTAGGGAATAACAGAGCTGGGAGCCCCAGCAGGGCCGACCTGTTCCAGCAGCAGGGAGAGCCTTGGATCTCTCCAAAACAAAGTTCCGGCCTGCTGTAAACTTCCTCCTCCTCTGCCACCCCCCACTTATCCATCACTTGCCCCCAGCAAACACACACATACAGAAGCAAACACTCCTCATCAGAGAATTCTATCTTCAGTTTTTAGAAAAATGTCTCAAGAGCGAAGGGAAGGGAGTTGTTCAGGAGCCTCTCACCTGGCGGGGTCTCATGGGAGCTTCCTGAGCAATGACCGAAATTACCGACATCCAACAGAAATGCTACTTTCTCATGTTTATTCCTGTAAACTACAAACATAAGAAATGCTGAATCACAGAGAATAGAAACTCTGTAAAGAAAAAAAAATAAAAAAAACAAAAAAAACAAACACAAACAAAAACTCATTTGAAGCTTCCTCCCTTTTTCTTCCGCCCTCCCACTTCAGACTTGGTGTTATTTGCCAAGGATTGGTCATGGTTTGGATAGCACATCTTGCTCTACACGTTCAGAACAGCATGAAGTGCAAAAAAAACCCCAACACAAACACCTCCTCCCCAAACGACACCCAAGCGGCAGCTAAACCAAGTGATTAGAGGAAATAAAATGAGGCAACAAGAACTGGCTAAAGCTTCCAGCTCTGCTCTTTGCTGGGTTTCTCTTGGGAGTTTTGGTTTTGGTTGTTGATTTTTTTTTTCTTTCTCTGAGTCAGAGAAAGCTAAAAGACCAACAAAAATCCCTATCCCTGATCACAGCAATGAGCCAGAATCAGCTGGAATTTCAACCCTGTGTTTAATTTAACTTTAAACGTGCCTTCAAAATAAAACAAGCTACTTTTTTTTTTAACCTAGTCATAAAGTTTATTAAAATTGTTCATTAATGCTTCAAATGTAGCAAGAATGCATAGATCCCAAAATATACATATGTATTTTCTTATAGAAATAGATTATTCTTTATAATAAAAAAAACTGTAAGAACATCTTTAACAGATTACTCAATCCATGACTGACAGTTACACGAGATTGCATCATGTACACAGCATTCCCAGCCATGCTTAAAGGATTGCATCACTTTGCCCTTGCTCTCCTCTCGCTCTTTTAAATAACCCCAGCGCCCAGCAGCCTGCAGAGCCCGCCCGGGGCCGGGGCCGGGGTCCCCCCGCGCCGCCCGCCCCCGCAGCCCCCGGCCCCCGCTCAGAACCCGCGTGGCGGCGGAGCCTTCCGCCAACATGTCTGTAAAGACACACACGCACACGAAAAAAATAATCCAACAGCAACAACACAAATTAAAACCAACCCCGCCCGCCCGCCCGCCGCGGGCTCTCGCCCCCCCCCCCCCTTTGCCCCGCCCCCGGGAGCGCGGAGCGGGGCCAGGAACCTGCGGCCGGGGGTCAGCAGCGAGGCGAGGAGGCGAGCAGTGGCTCGGGCAGCTGTTTGAACAAGTTCCTGAGGGTGCTCAGCTCCCGGGAGAGCTGCTCCACCTTCTTCTGCAGCCGCTCGTTCTCGGCCGTCAGTTCCAAGACTTTGTGCTGCGTCTCCAGGTTGCGCATTTTGGCTTTGTCGCGGCTCTTGCGCACCGCGATGTTGTTCCTCTCCCGGCGGAGCTTGTACTCGTCGCTGTGCTTGTCCACGCACTTCTTGGGCTTGTTCTTGCCCGCCGGGGCGGCGGAGTAGCCTCCGCCGGCAGCGGCGGACTTGGAGGACTCGGAGGGGTTGGGGGTGCCGGGGGGGCTGGAGGAGGACGAGGTGGACAGGTTCCCGCTGCTGCCGCTCGGCACCGACTGGTAACCCAGGTAGGAGCGCACGGTGCTGCCGTAGGGCGAGGACATGCCCCCCGGTCCCGGCCCAGCGCCCCCTTCTTCCTTACGGGGCCCTTTGCAAGAGTCCAGGGTCTCGAAGACCGGCTCCACTTTGGTTTCCACGATCTGGGGCGGGAAGCAGCCCGGCAGCCCCCCCGGCTTGTGGCTCTGGCTGGTGCAGGGGTGGCTGTGCCGGGCGAGGCTGATGTAGGTGTAGTCGGGCTTCTTGCTGCCGCCGCTGCCTTTATAGTCCTCGGCGAAGAGATCGGAAAGGAAATCTTGGCCGGCGCCGCTGCTGCACGGAGGCTCAAAGTTGCCCCCTGCTGCTGCCGCGGGAGGCGGCGGCTGCGATGCCAAGGGCTCCAGGTACGGGCTGAAGTCGATGGCTCGCTCGTGGTCCCCGACGGTGAGCTCGGTCATGGAGCGGCCCCCGGCCGCCCGCGGGTGCAGCTTGTTGAGAGCAGCCAGACAGTCCGCCTCGTAATAGAAATTAGCCACTTCCATGGATTTAAAGGCGGGCGGCTGGATGGGGAGGCATGCTGCGTCCCAGGCCACCAGGCGTTGCATTAAAGCAAAGGGGGATGCGGGGAGGAGGAAACGACGCAGGGGGCCCCCCCCGGCAGAGGGTCAAGCTGCCGCCGTCGGGGTGGGGGGCTCCAGACCCTGCCGCAGTCCCTGGCGTGGGCACGGCCCCGCGGCGCTGCCCACCCGGGCTGGATCAGTCCCTGCGGCGCGGCGGGGCTTCACCGCTCCGGCAGCTGCGGCGGGGGCTGGCGCGTCTCCTCCGGACCATCTGGTTCTGGGTCCCGTGTCCTAAAGTCTCTGACTTAGGAAAGTTCCTTTCCTCAGTTATTTATAGGGGCGGTGGATCCCATAGCAACAGGCGCGTCACCGCCTGGCCGCCTGCCACGCCGCACGCTCGGCAACTGCTGGCCCCGGCCCCGGAGGAGGCTCCCGGGGCGGGTGCGCCGGTGCGGTGCGGTGCGGTGCCCGCCGGGCCGCCCACAGCACACCCGGCGAGGGAGGGAGGGAGGGGCGGCTGAGGGCCCGCAGGTGCGGGAGGTCGAGGCTGGCCGCGGCCAGGTCCGGCGGGGACAGCGGCGGGGACAGCGGCGGGCAGCGGTCGGCCTCGGGGTCACGCGTGTGCCGGGCTCTGCTGCTGCCCCCGCCGAGCCGGCCTGGGCTCCGCTCTGACACCGGAGAGCGGGGCACTGCCCGGGGCTGGCAGCGGGGCTGCGAGCAGATCCCCCTGGGTCTGGTTTCACCCTCGGGGAAATCAAGGCAGGAGGGATTTTTCCAAGTTCTGTTGGCAAAGCAGGGGGAAAGCTGCAAACCAAAGACGGATCCCGTTACTCTCCATCCCGTGCTTGCCTTGGTAAATCCCACTGGCAGGCAGAAGCGTCCCCAGGGACGTGCACAGAGCTGCTTTCCAGCGGCGAGCCCTGGGCCGAGCAAAGAGGAGCTGAAGCAGGGCACGGCACTGCTCCGGGCTCCCTTCTCGCCGCTGAGAACATCCACAGTGCAGCGAACCCAGCGCTTCGTGCAGGGATCGGGCCCTGAGAGTTTGTCTTGGCTTATTTGCTTTGCAGGATATGGTGTATCTGTGAGGGTACAGACGCGATAGGGGATCCACACACAAAACCAAAGGGGACCCACCGGGCGGGACGTGGCTCAGGAGGAAAGTGAGAGACGTGCAGGGCAACGTGGAGCCCAAAGTTTTTCGATTTGTGGGGTAAGTTTGGGAAGGAAGACTGAATCTTGATGTCCATTTTAATTAAAGACACCCACCCTGGGAATCAAACTTATATTTTCACTCTCTTACTCCCACATTTACCTGTCTACAAGCTGGTGATTCATCCCCAGAATAAAGGACATTAATTTAAAACAAAACATATAATTAAAGGAAGTAGGAGTGTCCTCGCCTCAGTAAAGAAGACCCAGCACTGCAGGGAAAATGACACTGCCTCTTAGAATAATGTGAAGCAATCCTGCGGTGTGGGAAATATTGTAACGTTAAGCCAGAGGAACAGGTATTGCATTATATGATTCAAACAGTCAACTGTTCTTAATGTTCAAACCTCAGAACTCTGAAAAGAGGAAGAATTCAAGAATCACTCAGTGGATCATTGGACTTTTTTTTCTATTTGCTTTTTCTTTTCATGTTTTAATAGGATTTTTTTTTTCCATAACAAAAGCCCCCTAGCAGGTTTTCAGGCTCCAGATATTTCTAGTTCCATCTTTATCTATCAAGTTAATCTTTGGTGAAGGCACCAGAGATTAAATTGGAGCTGGGCCTGGCCAGAGAGCTGGGTCTGGAGGTTGTAGTTGGAGCCCATACCTTCATAAATACAACCATCTGTATTGGGTGCAAATACTGGCAAGTTCCAGTGAGCCAGGGCTTGTTCTTCTGGCTGTTTACTCCCTCATCCTGCACCTTTATCCTGCATTCTGATCTGGCAGTTACATCCAGTGGCTGCCCTAACTGGCCCTTCCAACCGAACTCTTAAAATCAGTCTCATGTGCTTCCTACTTCCAAACTGTCTCAGGGACCCACAGGCAGAAGGTCTCCTGAGTGGTGTCCTGCTACGTGCATGGTTCGTCTCTCTTGGCTAAAGTCACTGGGATTTTAGTCATTGGCTAAAATCAAACACTAAAGCTGGTTGGTAAAATTCCCGAACACCTTCTCAAGATATTTTTGGAGATTTAGATTTGCCCTCTTCAAATTTCTGCCCTCTTCTCTGCTGCTCGGCAGCAGAAAGTTGTATTCCTGCCTGGGCTGATCTTCCCTAACAAAATAAAATGCCTGTGCAACTGTCATGTGAAACAGATTCTATCAGGGATGGTGTGGCCCACACCTGCTTTCCCGGCCAGTGCTGAGTAATCCCACAGTCACCGGGATCACATGGCAGCTGGGTGGTAATTCAGGTTGGATGCCCAGCTTGTCCCCTCCTTCCCTTCTCCCCTTCACCTCCCTGCTGTACCTGGATCTCTTTAAACTTCCTCCAGCTCACCTCAAATCCCAACATCCGCTCTCAGGCAGCCAACGTCCGTTCTCAGCTTCTCATGGGAACCTTGTTGGCGGGACTAACCACTTATCCAAAATCCCAGCATTCAGCAAGCAGGTTTTGAGCTAACCCTGGTCTCTTTTTAATTGTTTCTGCACTTGTCATAACAAATGCACGGCCAGAAGTGGGGGTTTTGAGATGGGAACAGGTGCAGAGCAAGGCTCGCACCACAGGATTGAGCGGAGGTCCGGGCACACCGAGCTCTGTCCCTGCGAGTGCCTGGCTTGGCCTGGCCAGATGTCCAGAGACTACCAGTAATTGTCCTGGAAAACCTCCTCAGAGATGCTTTAGATAGGAAAAGAGATGCAGACATTCCTGGCAAAAGGATGCAGGCACTGGCAGCAGCTCTTCCACAGCTTGTCTCCCAGCAGAGCCATTTTCGACAGAAAAGCAGCACTTCTGTGAAAAGCTCCTTCCCACTAGTGATTTCATGAATTCTTTTTTTCAGAACTATTCAGCTGAGGAAGGAGACAGCATAACTCACAAATTACTTAGTTAGATCATAACATTTTCGAGGAAAAAAAAAATCTGATGCAATATCATCCAGATTCCTCTACATTCATGGGTGAAACAATACAGATGTGAGGAGGGGAACAGGAGGAGACCAGCATGGTGAAAAGGTGGAGGGAAGAATCTCATCCTCACTGCTCATCTCTGTCATGAATTAAATTCTGCTCTGCAGTTTGCCTTTTGCACTGTAGAAGCCACAACTTTTCAGCTACAGCATCAGACCTACAATAAAGCATTGCAGAGGCATTTTCTTCCTGGAAATTGTCTTTTCCAGGATTTCTTGCAAGCCTTCCATTTCATGTGATCCAGGTCTGCAGCAGCTGTTCCTGGAATGACACCAGCTTTGGGGAGATGCTGTTAGTTTAATGGTGATGGCTCAAACACTGAAGTGTTCATCAGAAGGTCTGTGGACTGAGGGTCGTGCTGTAGAAAGAGGCTGGCTGAAATTTCTGATGCTTCTTGGTGCAATTTTGTCCTATTTATTATTTTTTAATTATTATTATTATTTCCCTTGCACTAGCTCTTAGCAGGTCAGTAAGATCAGAGCTACGTCACACTGAAGCTGCTCAGCCACAGGGCTGCAGCCTGGAACAGCACAGAGGGGCAGAGCTGGGGCACAGGGAAAGGGAGGTGATGCCAGAAGTTGACAGTTGCAGCAATGCCCAGGGTGCTGTGTGCGGTGTGTTGGAGGGGAGCTGAAGGAGAAGTGAGGGGTTCCAGAGCAGAGTGTCCCTGCAGATATGGTGGTGTGGGAAAAGAGCACAGAAATGGTGTGGGAAGGTCTCCGGGAAGCAGGAGGGGACCTTGCCTAAAAGACTGACTGAAGTAGTGTTGCAATAAAGGCTGCTAAATAGAGAAGTAAAATTGAAATTTATTTCTGAGCATGGTGAGTGCTCTCTTTTCCTTTCCTAGCCCCAGGTCCCTCTTTATTCGGCCGCACACCATGCGCCAACAACAATTCACAAGTTGTACCTGGCAGAGGCCAAGTTTGAATCTATTGCTTTCCACTTACTCTTACAAAATGTCAGACAGGGACAATGTCTCAACTTGGGGAGAGGTTGGCTCTCCTGTCTGCCCCAGCTCTTAGACCAGGCCAACACTTTGCTTCATTTTAACATAAAAAATGATTGCCACATGCTTTCCGCCTCCTGAACCCGCTGCTGGATGCTCTGCCTGGCAGTCCCAGGGCCCAAAGCTCCCCAGGCTGTCCCAGGCTGTTTCTCCTGGACTCCTTCGCTTCTTTTGTTACAGACCAGAACGCTCCCCCACAAATGCTCCATCATCCTGTTCCCATGTGACATGGTGATGCTCGGGGTTTTTGTTGGTCTTCTGCTGATTTTGTGCTCACCTCTGACCCAGCAGGCTTGGCCTTTGCGGCGCTGGGTTGCTCAATCCCCCTTTATCTGCACGTTGGTCTTTGCCCTACCGAGAGCCGCAGAGACGACACCTGGAGATTGGCACCGGTGGGACAACATGAGCGAAATACCTTCCCTGACCACACGGAAAATTTTCCAGAGTGAATCTGAGGTCAGAGCACCCACTCTGGGGCTCTGCAAAGGAAAGAAAGGAGGGAGAGCCAGAGCACACAAAGGCCCGTGGAAGGGAACAGTGACAGAGCAGAAGCCACGGTCTCTGTCTCTGCGTGCCAGACGGAGTCCATGCTGGAGCAGTTTTGCTGGCAAGATGTAGGCCATCAGAGCAGGGACAGGGAGAAGTGACTTTATATCTTACAAAGCAATAAAAATGGCAGAGAGGTTGCTGTCCACTAACTTTCCAGAAGTTCTCTGTAGTTGTCTGATATTTCCTAGGTAATCGCAGCCTCCTGCTTTGATGAATTTGGTGCAGATCATGTATTAATGACCTGTTGTGTAAGCATTTGAATGATCCACCAGGGAAAGAGGAATCCTATCCTTCCAGAGTACCCTGCCAAGTGTCAGAAGCTCCCAGGAACAGAACTCGATTATTCCTTTTGAAAATTCCTGAAAGAGGGGAACTATTCCAAGGTCCTGAGGCTGCAGGACGGGTAGCTGGAACTCCATGGGGTGTATGGCCAGGGGAAACACAAACCAAGGAAGTCTGGGAGGGGAGTGGGCTTAAGTGGAGGATTGGAAAATTTTTTCTTTATTAAAAGGATTAAAGATCTGTGTTCTAGACTGTACAAATACTTGTTTTCCATCTGCTCTCGTACTGTTTGGAGCACCATGGGGAAAGCGAGGCTGCCAAGGAATCAGTTCGGGCTTGTCAATTGTGAGTCCTGGCAATGGAACAGCGCCGGGGCTGGTCTGTGTCACCTGGCTGGGCTGGGTGACGGGGGGCCAGGTGGGGTAACCACGGTGTCCCGTCCTCCTCATGCTCCTCGGTCCCCGTCATCTCCCCACCTTCGCATTTACAGCCTTGGACGGGAGCCGTGGGAGTGGCTGTTCCAGCTCCAACACCCACTGACACTTTCCCAGGCCGGCGAGAGCCCAGCGAGGAGCGGCCCCAGTTGCTGCTGCCGCGGGACCTCGGGGCTCGGGCGGGCACGGCGGGGCGGGGCCGGGGGAGCGTGGCTGAGGCGGCCCGGGGCTGCGGGCACCGGCGGGGGCTGTGAGTGCGGGGCCACAGGGGCCGGGGCCGTGCCGGGCGACACCAGCGCGGGAGGCGGGCGGACTCAGAGGAGGGGTCCCGTGAGGAGCGCGCCAAGCCCCGCTGTTCGGGGATGGCTGCGGGACCGCGGCCCTGCGGGGTGTCCCCGTGTCCCGGCCGGTCCCGGCGGGATGGGGGAGCGGCGAGCCGGGACCGCAACGGCACCGCACCGGCACCCCGGGCCGGCCCACCGCCACGCCCACGCCCGCCGCCATGGCCCCGCCCACCGAACTTCTCGCCCGTTGCCGTGACCACGCCCACGGCCACGCCCACTCCGGCCCCGCAGAGCCGCCCTGGCCGAGCCTGGAGCGCCACCTAGCGGGGAGTTCCGGGGGCGTTCCAGGCGTGATCCAGGTGTGTTCCGGGTGTGTTCCGGGTGTGATCTAGCCGTGTTCCTTCTCCCTCCTCCCCAGGCAAGGAGGAACACAAGGAACAGTCTCCAGCTGTCCGCTGGTTTGGCTCCAGGGAAGGACCAAACCTTCCCCTCGGTGGTCCTGTCACACTGAGGTGAGGTGAGAGCCGCTGACATTGCTGAAATTGTGGCTTTGGTCCGGGGAAACTAAGGCAAAACAACCATTTTCCAGGAGAATTCGATAGTCCATGCAAAGCCCAACTTTGGTAACAATTTGCTGCTTTTCCTTCCTCCCGACAGCCCTTTTGCCCTGACAAACCAAGATCATCAACATACCTTGGAGGTCACTTGGGAAACGCTCCCAAGAACGTGCTTCAAATAGAATCGGTTGTATCTTCTTCTGACTTACACATTTGAAATGGGGACATGTGGACACGTATCTCAAACCCACTGAGAGTGTCCCGGCACCCCCCAGATGAGTAACTTCTGTGTCAGCAGCAAATTTATAGTTTCCAGAGTTTTTGAGATATATTTGTCTATATCTATATAAAACTATTTGACGAGTCCAAGACGCACTGAATTCCTGAGCCACGATTTCAGTGCTATTTTATTTGATATTCAAATAAATCTGTTGCAGAAACTATTTTTGATATTTTTAACGTAGTACTTGGGTCCTGCTGCGGGGGGTTATCCACGGGTTTTGCCGTGTGCGTGGGAATGTGTTTATCTGGGAGCACTGAAAGCACATGGGTCACCGCATGCTATTGTGAGTTTTTCATCAGTGACCGTACTCAGACTGTGTCAATACAAACTTTCAGGCACAGCATACTCCCTTGAGATGGTTCCTTTTTATCTGCACAATAATTGCATTCGTGATTAAATATATGGATTCTTTTAATTTTGACTGTCTAGTTCTGCACCGGCGGTGTGATTATTGTCGCGATTGTCGCGGGGCATGCTGCGGGAACACCGCCCACGCCGGCGGGGAGCGCGCGAGGCACCGGGAACAGGGGGCGCGGCCGGCACCGCCCCGCACGGCGCAGAACCGGGACCGCCCCGCACGGCTCGGAAACGCCCCGCACCGACCGCCCGGGCCCGCCCCGCACGGCCCGGCACCGGGACTGCCGGGACCGCCCCGCCTCGCTCCTCCCGGCTCCAGCACGGCCCCGCCCGGCCCCGCCCCGCTACTCCCGGGCCCTCACGGCCCCGCCCGCCCCGCCCCGGCCCGGCCGCCGCCTGGCCCCGCCCCCGCTGCGTCCCG
>JAWWES010000051.1:13790864-13809382 GCA_035583135.1 Lophotriccus pileatus
GGCGCCCAGGGACGAGCCCCCGGAGGAGCCCGAGGGCGGCGGGCGGCGCTGGGGCGCGCAGCACGCCGGGGCCCGCGAGCTGGCCGAGCTCTACTCGCCAGGTGAGGCGGCGCGGCCGCGCGGGCGGGGCCCTCGGGCCGGGCGCTCGGGGTGGCTCCCTCGGGCCCGGCTCCCTCCGGGGCCCCGCTCCCCTCGAGGCACCGCAGCCCGTCCCGGCGCGGCCCCGGGAGCCCCGAGGGGCGGGGATGGGCCGGGCCCTGCCGGGCGGGTCCCCGGGGCTGTCGCTCACGGCCCGGCCCGGACAGCGCGGGGCTCCCGGGGGGGCTGGGACCGAGCCGGGTGTGCGGCCCCGAGCGTTTCGAACCAGGAACGGCCCAGAACGGGGCGGGGGCAGGTGCTCTCTTTAAAAGCTGGCATACAAAAAGCGGGGCTTTCCTTCTAATAGTGGGTCTGGTCGCTACACAAGGTAACGACAGAAGCTTTGGCTGCAGAACGAGTATTCAGGGAGCTGCTCTGAGATCTCCAGGCCTGGCCCCTCAGAAAGGGGCGGAGGGATGCTGGAATTCCTGTTCTGGTCTTCCTGGAACGTGGTACGCATCAAGCAGGCTTCAATTTGTCGTTTGAGTGCTTATTGTGTGACTATTCGATCATGTTGTGGAAATAGCTGCAAGCTCCTTATAATTAGGTGTAGTTTGCGTTTAGCTCACAGTGTGAGCAGTGCTGGGTGTTCCTGCCGTTCCCAGTGAATCCATTTGCAGGGATTAGGAAAGGGAAGACACATTTTCAGCTCTTTGTGGTTTCCAGCAGGTCAGCTGAGCTCAGCTCACACAAGGCAATTCCTGCACGAGTAGGTTCTTACTCACACAGAGCCAAGGGACGATAAGGAAACCAAGGCCTTTGTTGGTTTGTCTGTTTGGGGCAAGTTTGCCCACTTCAGCTGGTTTTGGTCACCTCGTGTTTGCCTTGAGAAGGTGCTGTGCGACGCCTGGACACACAGTTCTGGTCCAGCTGGGTCTGGTTCCTGTTTTACACAAAAGCAATCCCTGGCTTTGGCTCATGAGGAAAAGGTTTTCCTCCCCAAACAACTCGCTGTCCTTATTGTTGGCTGTAGAGGGATGTTCCTGGGCAATCTGTGAAGCAGGACATGTGCACTGATATTGTGTCAGAAAGCTGTGAGGATGTGTTGGATGCACAAATGTTTTCTGGCATTACATAAATAATTTGCATAAACAACGTCAGAATATGTATTATGGAGGAAGCACATGATGTCCAACTTCTGAATTCATAAGAGCAGGGATTACATTTGATTGTGCAGAGTGAGTATGACTGGAATATCTCCCTGATTCCTTTAAGCACACTCTTTGTGGCTTTGTCACCTCATTCCTTCAGGCGGGACACACTGCTAAATTTGAGTGCCCTTTAAACACAAGTTATTGGTGCTGACTCAGCTCCTTGAGTGATTTGCCTTCCCAGTGCAGAGCTGAGGTTGCATTTTTGGACCCAGGTATCTCCTCAGCCATGCTGGGATCCCGGTGTTCAGAGTACAGAGGTGTTTGCACACACTGAGCGCAGGGGACTTGCCAGCGAGGAGCCTCATTTCCCGCAGTCAACTAATTGTACCCACTTAGCTCTTCTAATCAGGGTGTGGTTTTCTTATGCAGGAAGCGAGTGTTAATTAACTCTTACTTTCATTACTCCAGGGATCTCTTTATAGAATTGCCCACATTGTCACCTGATGCTGCTGTCAAATATGGCTGTTCTTGTGTCTTAATTTAATTTTACGATTTTCCCCTCTGCTACTGCAGGGGATGTTAATTTGTATACTTGGGGTCCTTGTAGAGCAAAACTGGCCTGTAAAAGTCTTTGTTCACGCTTTCAAATATTGCTTTGTAGGCACATTGGAGGTAATTCTGATCCTCCTTTTATGTTCCTACTTCCCTGTTTGCTGTATGGTACAGTTGAGAGGGAGGACTTGATTTAGCATTTAGGAGGAGAAATTTGATCAGGCAGTAGGTCAGGAGGGAGGAGGAGTAGGACAGAAGCTCTTGTCCGGAACACATGCTAGGCCTGAGTGTGCCTGGCAGAGCACGTGCACCTCCCTGGAGTCCTCACTCAGTGTTCCTTGGGTGTGGCTTTGCCTCAGCAGGAGTGGGGAAGGGGCTGCTCTGGAGAGCCCTGGGCAGGAGGGGGCTGTGCTGGCTGACCCTGAGCGTGTCAAGAGCTGACTGCAGCCCGGGGCCCTTCTGGTCACGGTGGCAGCTCAGATCTCCTGCCTGGCCTTGGGCATTAAAGGTCTGTTCTTGATTCCTTAATCCACATGAGCCTCACCCTGAGCATCCCCTGCTCTTGGCCTCGGAGCCTCGTGAGGATCCAGCAGTGATGAACAGGCAGTAGCTTTCTGCTGCTAATCTGATATTCAAAGTGTTACTGTACTCTGATCTGCTTGTTCTCTTTCTATATTCATTAATGATTTTTTTATGGAGGTACAAAGTAGTACAGCAAGGTGCAGGAGATAATTTGTGCCGGTTCTTTCTCTTTGCTTATTCTGTCCTTTGTCATCTCAGAGTGGCTGAGAGTTCCCAGCCTTTGCCTGGGAGCAGGAAGGCTAAAAACAAGGCAGCAGTTCAGTGAGAGGCTTCAGGGGGTACACTTGCAATGTTAGACAAGTCATTCCAGGGCCACCAAAATACAGGATGGTGCTTTTTCCTGTTAGTGCAACAGCTTTATTTAAAATCTCAGAGCTTGTAAATATTACAGATCACGAGGAGATTTAAATACGTCTGAGGCCAGAAATTTGTTCCCAGATTCAGCCATTCCAGCAACACTGAATATTGGATGAAATGCAAATTGAGAAAAGGAGGAACATTATGCCAGCAATCTCAGGGAGAAGGAAACTAGGACAATGTGAGATGATGTCTGATTTGTCCCTGTTATTTGGGCAAGGGCAGAGGGAAGGGGTTAGTGGTGGCTCAGAGAAGAAGAATGTCATTTCACAAAATGATGTACCTCCCATGGATAAATAAGTTTCTGTTTCAGTTCCCTGTCAGACAAATGGAGCGAGTCATGCAGGCAGTAGAATGGTCTGTCTGTATTATTTCAGACTCCAAAACGTCCTCTCGGATAAAAGTAAAATGTGCTTTTTTTCCTTTTTTTTTTCTTTTTCCCCAACAGGAAAGAGACTACAAGAATGGATCTCTGTCATTTTATGCTTCTCTCTGATCTGTTTCAATTTTTACAATCTCCTCTTCTATCTGCGACTGGAACACACACCCTCGGTTATCGTTGGGATATGTAAGTAGGAACTGCTCACTGCCCCAAACCAGGCAAGACTGTTGGAATGTGGGAAGCAAGTGTGTGATCCTTTAGGTTTGACTTGCTGCTGGAAAGGGAGAGGGACAGCTAGTGTGTGTGCAAGGGCAGAGCCTCCGAAACTGAGATCATCTGCAAAGTTTGTTACTGCTTTGTCTTTCATGTCAGTGGCTTCTCGGTATCTCAAAGGGGAAGTTTTTGGCGTAGCTGTGTAAGTTTGGTGGTTTTGGGTAGTCACTGCAAGTGTAAGGACTATTGAGAGTGAAAAGAGCTGTCAGGATGGTCAGAGATGGAAACGAAATACACCGATAGACAAAAAACATTTACAAGAACTTTTCATAAAGCAAAAGCTTGAGAAATGTTATAAAAGGTGGTTAAGGCATCAAACTGGCTTGATTTCTGGGGACTGCAAAGTGACCATGAGAATTTTGGAGAATTGTGCTTTATGTCAGGATGTGACATTTGGCCTTTATCCTCAATGATGACTTTTTTCCAGCAGTATGAGACAAGTTGCTGCTTTCTTGTGGTAATAAGTGTGACTCTTGATCACTTATTACTTCAGTTGGTAGGAGGTCAAGGCAGACAAGCCCAGCAGCTGTCTCATCTCTGTGCCTTGGTCTGTGGAGATGTCTACATTGGCAGGATCTCAGTGGGGCAGAGCTGCAGTGGGAGCTGGTGATTCCCCCTTTTTCATGGAGGAGATGAAGAACCAGGGAAGACTCTAGTTTGCTGCTGTACAGCTTTTCTGATAGAATCAAGAATTGCATGGAATTAGCCACAGGAAAAAACTGACTCAGAATGAGCAGGGTGTGAAAAGGGACTCCACAACATTCGTTACATCAGGCAAAGCCTAACCCTGGGTACGACTGGGATACTCCTTAACACACAGAGCAGAAAGTATCAGTGTTTACATGAGGTTTGTGGCACAGGATGGTATTGTGAAGCAACTGCACACAGACTTTGTTGAGAAGAGGCACAGAGGGCAGCGGAGCAGGCGGGCACTCACCTGAGGCTGAGTTGGTCTGTGGGCACTGCTGGTCCCTGGGTGGGAGGAGATGTGGGAAAAGGAAAAAGGACTCAATTTAGAAATCTGAAGTCAGCTATGCAATGCATACCTTTCATAGCTCTCTGGTAAACTTCTACTATGAGAAGAAGGAGGGAATAGTATGCAAGCACTTCACCAGTGTCCTCCCATACTTGCAAAGAATACTGAACACAACAGTAACTCTTGTGTTGGGTGTGTAAAAACATTTGCATGCTTTTGCATGAATTGCCTGGTTAGCTGAAAGGAGAACACATGGTGTCATTCCTTAGGGCACTGTCTGAGGTAGTACAGCTGTTCACTCCTGTGCTTTAGAATAAAAACACATTTTCTATAAACTGTGAGGTGTATGTTTTAGAAGAGAATGGTGCTTGTTTATAATCACTGCTGTATATTGCTAATGAATTAAACAAACAAAACCCCACCCAAACCACAGCAGCAGTTTCAAGCAGTGGTATGTGGTAGAAGCTATGGATTTCTCCTAGAGCTGGGAAGTGGCAATTCCTGATGTCTGTGTAAAGGGGGCTGGGGGGGAGCAGTGTCCTCCCACTGTGAATCACACCAGCCCTCTTGGCCTCATTCAGTCTTGCCAGCTCTCAGCTGATAAGGTGGAGGTGTTGGGAGGAATGGAGAAGAACGTGGTCTGTGAACTGCTCCTTAATGACAAGGGCAGATGCAGACAAGAGAAGCACCAATGGTGGTTAACCTGTAGTGCAATCTGTTTGTTGCTGGCTTTCATCTCAAAGTTAATGCTGATAAAAGCTTGAGTTCTCTGATATCTTGGTTACCAGTTTAACTGATAAAGCAGCCAATTCACTGATAGTGTTATTTAAGTAGTAGTGAATGATTAAAGTAGCAGAATCTGGATTCTGTGTAAATAAAATAGTGTGGAAATAACTGATAGTGCATACAAAAATGAGTGCAATAAAATAATAAGTGCTGCAGGCTATCTTGTTTTGTTGTCTTCAGTACATTATTTCTTCAGGTGAAGTGTGAATTATGTCTGTAATTCACAGATTTTATTAGTTTGGGTTTTTTATATTAGGTTTTATTACATTTTGTGAAACTCATCCTGATTCCGAAGTCCTGCAGGTGGTACAGTGGGTACAATTTGGAACACTGAGTCACAGGCAGCTGAGGTGTGTTCCAGTGAGGGCCCTCCTCAATCTTAGTTTGGAATATTGACCTTTGAGGTGAGGTCACAAAATAAACATTCTGCTAATAAAGATGTAGCTCTGGATCGAGTTCACACCAGGCCTTTGGAAATCTGGAAGGGATCAGCGATCCAGTGGGATGGATCCGCTCTGCTGCCCAGACCTGTCCACCGAATGCATTGTTGGCACCCCTTGTGTGCTCTTATGCAAATACATGTCTTCTTTTAAGAAATTGAATAGTTTGAACATTCTGCATTATTCCTCTTTGCCTAAACCCTGTATCTGTAATTAATTCTTTTTTCATACTTTTAAAGGAACACTTAATTGTGACATGAGTAATACTGTGAATACTGTAATCCAGAGATTCTTGGGACAAAAAAGGTCTGATCCTGCTCAGGCTGGCAGGAAGCAGGTCCTTCCCTGTGTGCTGTGGGAGGCAGGTCTGTGCTGCTGAGCTGAGTCACCCACGGCGCCGCTGAGGAGAGACCTTCATGGCCTTGGTTAGAATGGCCCCTGCTCTGGGGTGTTTCCTGCTGACTAAGGATGATCTTGCTAGAAAGGAAGAGGCATGGGAGTCTCTTGTCTTTCAGGCTGGTTTAGCAGAGATGAGACAACTTCCTTCCCTTCCTCACTGTCACCAAAAAAAAAAAAAAAAAAAAAGTGGCAGAGGATGGATTTCTTTTGTTGCTTCTGTTAAATCCAGTCATGCCCTATTCTGAATATCCTCAGCTGCTGAGCAGCCATGGAAATGTTCCTCTCTCTGCAAGCTGCCAGTCGTGCAGATTTCAGTTTGGTATTTTATTGGCACGCACACACACGCACCCAGTTAACTGTGGGCAGCCCTGGCTGGGGGTGGGGTGTGGTGGAGGTTCAACACCCCTCTCTTTTCCCACTGCAGCAGGACACCATCCCAGCAGTGTCACACAACCAGAGCAGCCTCAACCACTCTAATAGATGTTTGGTAGTGCCAGGGATAAGGTTGGCAAAGGTATTATTGTTTGATAAGAAGAAAAGCCTCACCAAAACACATAAAATCAGGTTTGAAAGCCCTTATACCTTCAGGTGAATTTGTGGTGTCCAGCATATTTTTCAATACATTTGAGTTGAGTATGTAGTTCATATATTAATAGCATCTAGAGAAAAAGTTTGGCAAGTTAAACATGGATGCCAGTTTTAATTTCCTCTCCCTGCTCTTGCCTTTGTATAGGGGTTTAAACCCTCCTTTCCAAGGTGGTTGTTTCAGACATTTGACTTTCACATGCAGCCACATTTGCTCATAACAGAGACTGCATTGCAGTCTTAAAAAAAGAGAAAGTTAACTTTGTGTTGTAACCTGTTTATATTTGTAAGAACTGCCCCACATAGGACAGATATCTTTAGGAACATCTTGTGCCATGACACAAGGTACAATTAATTGCTGCTGGCTTGAGAGCTGGGCACCTCATTTTTTTTTTTTAACTGATTTGAGGTCCACGTTTCATTCCTGCAGATGTTGTGGGTTAGGCAGAGAGAGCACACAGAAGGAAATCACTTAGTGAGCTTTCAAAATAGAAACTGGATCTCATAAAGGCCCAGCAGCTCCTTGTTCCAAGCTCAAGAAGCTCTGCAGGGCTGCACTTCATCAGCTGCATTGCAGAGCTGAAGGATGAGTGTGTAACACACGAGAGCCCTGGCACAGGTCTGAGTGAAACCACTCCAGAGACATCAGTGGTGAACGAAGGGAGTGCTGGGCAGGTGCCCACATCATCTGCCTCACAGCTGTAACAGTGTTGCTTCATTTTGGGGTTACTTGGTGCACTAAAATGAGTTTCCGCTTGTAATTTTGTTTTAAAAGGTCTTTGAAATTACACTAGAAGCCTCAGTTAGCAACAGAAAATGATCTTTTCCTTCAGTGTTGGTCCAAATAAGCCGGTTCTTTGTTACCTGCTGTCCTACCCCCCCTGAAGTACCCAGCAGTTACTTGGTAGCTGTAGGTAACTTTGTGTTTCCACACTAAACTGTATCACCTCTTGAAAGTGGAAACTCCACAAGTAGTTAAACAGGCACAACTTTGATTCTGAGTTGCACTTTGCACAAATGAGTGTGGCTTGCATTAGAATGTTTGTATCCTGTGTCCTGTGGATCCACTGGGCACTGCTGGGGTGTTCTCTTGGGAGCCCCGGTCTGGCCCCCATAAGGAGGAGAAGGAAGAGTTGATCGTGAAAGTGGAATTATGTGGTACAATTGCTGGTTTGCACTCGGGCAGGTGATGCTGACACCGGTTATCTGTTCTTCATGTCACTTGGATTAAGGGATGGATTTTCTTGGCAGCTGTTGGACAGGGTGGGGGGAGAGCTGAGCCCTTTTCCCCCGTGAGGCTCCTGCCCTGGTGCTGGAGGGACACTGGTGACATGGCCCCTTCTCTGTCCCCACTGTGTGTACAGGGGACGTGCTGTCACTGTCTCTGGCAGCAGCAGGGACAAAGACAGCTCTGTGTGCCTGCCCAGTTGTCAGGGGCTCTCTCCAAGTTACAGGGGACTTTGGCTGAGGATTTAAGAGCTCTAGGTCTCGGTGGTCCTGATCCGCTCAGAAAACGGCCTCTTGCTCCTCAAACACACACACGTGTTGGGTGTTGCCCTGCTGGAGTGTGTGGGCACAGTGCAGACCCTGAACAGAGCAGTGGGATGGTGGGTTACATCCCATGCCAGCCGAGTGTTCAGGTGCTGGGGCTCTAGGTGCCAACCGGCAGGCACAGAACTACCCAGTGCTCCCAGGGACTGAGCTCACCTTGCTTCAGTCTGGGAGTGTTTTAAAGGATGAAACTGGAGGATTAGTTGATTAATCATACTAATGAAAGTATTGGATTTTTTTTAGTGGAGAAAATTTGCTCTTGATTTTCATTTAGTATCCATTGTTCTCTGTACCTTTAATCACCACCTTCTGGGATGGCATAAATGCTTTTTCTAATAATGCATTTACAGGGAAAAGAAGTTCTCACAATGGTACTTCTTAAAGATCTTGAGGCCTTGGTAAAGTTGTCAGGACTTTGCCATTTAAATGTTTCAGGTGCTTTACAAGCCCTCTGTCAGCTGGAGAAATAGCAGGAACAGCTTGCTTCGTGCAAACACACTAAGGTTAAAGACATGAGAATAAAATGTGGCTGTTCCTATCATTAAGTTTATCAGGCAGTGATTCTTAGCCAAGCTGTGCTTTGGTAGATGAGTATTTTCTTTAGGAGCCACTGCTGTTTAGCCCCAGGGGAGACTGTGCCCTAATTCCTTGGGGATCTCCTTTCCCTGGCAGCTGGCTCAGCCCCAAGGCCAGGTCGGGTCTGCTGCAGTCAGGGCTGAGCTGAGAGGTGTGGGGTGTGCTGCTCCCGGGGGGCATTGCTGGGACACAAGGATCACACGGCTCGCAGAGCAGGGATTCACCAGAAGGAGAAGTGCCGGCTCCGTGAGAAACGTGCCAGTCCTGCCAAGAAGCTCCTGTGACATAGCACAGACTTTTCCTGCCTCTGGAGAGCTACAGACAGGACTTGTTTGAAACTGCAGCTATAATGGGATAGAACTACTCTGTATAATAATAATAATACTAATAATAATAATACATGTGCTATCCCAGCCCTTCTTGTATTTCACAGTTGAGCTGCATTCCCTGGTTACTGCACTGTGAGGTCCATTCTCACTGAATTCTTCTCACCTTTATTAGCCAAATGATGAACTCTTCTTTTTTTGCTTTCAAGCTGCTACACTTTATACGTTTTGGAATGTCCAGATTTTGCTTTCTTAGCCTTGTAATTTGCCATGGTATCAACCCTCTGCCTTTTCTGTACTGAAAGCCACTACATGGGGAAGGCAGATGACTAAGGCATTTTATTTTTATAAGCATGTAAGTGTTCACAGGGTTCAGAGCTTTCTGAGTTGGAAGGGACCCATAAGTCCAAATCTTAAGTGAATGGCCCATACAGGGATCAGACCCACAGCCTTGGCTTTATTAGCACCATGCTCTAACCAACTGAGCTAATGACAAACAACTGTCACTTCAGCTTATTGATTTTTAGAAAACAAGATTTTTTTCTGTGTGGAGTTAGCCACTCCCCTGACCCTTTAGTGCTGTAACATTCAACTCATTCATACAGTCACTGATTAAAAATGACTGTACTTCTCGATGATGTTACACAACAGCGTCAAGTTATTTAATAACACCTTATACTGTTTTTTTTTCTCTCCAGTGACTAACTGAATTTTTACAGTAAATACAAAACCTTATATGCTCTGCTGTAAGAGCTCCGCGTTACAATTTGGTAATTATACCTGTGCAAAGCCAGGCTTACTCTCAGCTCGTAAAATTTCGGCAAAGTACATCTTTTTGTTGTAAACATGTAAAATAGCTTTGTCTCTTGAGGCCCTCGTAGTGCAGTGCCTGCTCTCGTGGGGCTCCTCCCGCTGGCCCGGGAGCAGGAAGCGGTTTGTGCTCCCTGCGAGAGCAGCCCTTGGGTGAGGCTGCAAGTTGTTGTGTCTCAGTTTGACTCTTAAACAACGAAGAGGTGGAGTGGGGCCTTTTCTGTGGCCCAAACCCCGACAGCTTCCTGGTTTCTGAGCAGGACACCAGCAAGACAAAGCTGTCTTGTGTTAATGGTGTGTTTGGGGCAGTTGCTCTTCCAGCCCTGCGGCTGAGTGGTGACTGAATGCCAGGGCTGCTCCAGCATGGCCCTGACCCAGAGGAGGGTCCTGCTTCAGCATCTCCCTGACCCAGAGGAGGGTCTTGCTCCATCGTGGCCTCTGAGCCTGGGGACAGGACACGCTCCAAGTATTATGATGCTGGTCATGTATAATCTTAGTGCAGTTGTAGCTCTTCTATTATTACTCATCCTGCACAAGTGCAGAAGAGTGAGCAAGCCCTTCTGCAGCACAGCTAGAATGAGATTGCTGGTAGTTAGGTTTTTTCCAATTGCTGAAGTATAATGCATTGCTCCAGGCACCCTCCATTCTTTCCTCTTAGCTTTCCACCAGCTGACATCAAAGCAACATGTGAAACATCTATTGAACTGTCAGTATTTTGCCTCAATTTGTGTTGCTGCTCCTGCAGCCATTTCAGACTCTAATGGTGCAGCTGCTGGAGGCCATGAGGGCTAATGGGGGCATTAGCTCAGTGAGAATGGTATTTTAGTTGTTGCAAAGAGAAGTGTTGTTTGGATATCTTCCCCTGAACCCAGGCTGCTTGCCCTTTCAGCTGCTGGGAGCAGATCTAAAAGCTATTGTGTCCCACCTGGTCTCGCTGGAGCTTGCATGTGTGGTCTGAAACAAAAACAAATGTACACAATTTACTGCTTATAAAATAAGCTGTCTCCAGTACAATAAGGAGATACATAAAGAATGAAGTGTTTCCTGCTGCATTTAAGAGTTTGGGCCAACTGGATAATGGATTCAGCAGTGAGGGTTGATTTATGGTATGAAAAGAAGGCTTTCCGGGTAGTGGGTGCCACACTAATCGTGCATTTATTTCTTCTCCCCATTTGAAAATGAAAGGTGAGAAGGACTGCAGAGGTGAGGAGTCAGCTAAGCAAAAGGTACCCAGTGGAGTGGCCTATCTGTTCTGCACAAGATCGGCTAAACACAAAATCCTGCTATAGATTTAATGAGGATTGTTACTGTCCAAACTGTGTATTGTTAACATCTTTCTTACTTGGCTGACCTTATGTTTATTCAGACTGGGTAGATCTCCTGTGGGTGCACATATGTAAGTGAGAGGTAGATAAACAACTTGTAAAACAAGTATAAAATGTGAATAAGTCAGTAACAATGCTGTGTTTCTCTAACTGTCTCTCTCCTCATTGAAGTTGCAGGAGTTATTACGGCTGACTTCCTATCAGGATTGTTTCACTGGGGAGCAGATACCTGGGGATCTGTGGAGCTACCCATAGTTGGAAAGGTTTGAGATTGTTATTCTTAAGCTTGAAAAAGTTACGAAATACTTTCCTGAAGCGCTTCCAGTGTTCCCGGCTGAGTTGGGCAGTTCTAGGCTCTGTCTTCAGTCCTGCCAGTGTAATCAGCTCCACGCCCCAGAGCCCTCCGTGGAACAGCACTGGGCTGTGCTGGGGCAGGGCTGTGTTTGCACCTGGCTGGGTGACACGTGCAAGGTGACGCTGCTCCATGTTATCACCTTGTTTGAGGTTTGCACACAGTTTTGCAATACCAGTGTTTGCAGACCTTCCCGAGGTTCTGTGGGAACCACAAATGGAGGAACCTGGCTGGACACTGTAGATCCTCAAAAAAACAATGTCTGTAGATTTGGAGAGTTGTCCCTGCAGCTGAACTCCTAAAAACTTGTGAAACACAAGGGTGCTTTGCAGCTCTCTGTTCTACTGCCCCGCTGTAGATGTAGTAATATTAGAATGGTGATGACTGAAGATTTAATTAGAGATGTATTATACACCTGCAGATACAAATGCCACTTGTTTAGTCGAAGGTGCACTGGCTTCTATTGTAAGCAATCATCTGTTTTCTTAATTAAATTTCTATATAGCTACCAGTAATTACTCCTCACAGTGGAATATTAGAAGGATCATGACTTTTTTAAAAAAGAAAATGCATGTGAGCTATTCCTTGTAATTATTCAGAAATACATAAACTACTACACAGAATTCAGACTGTTGGTTTTGGTTTAGTTTTGTTCACCTTCACTTCACTTAGTAGTCTTTGAATCCTGCTATTTCTGGACCATAGTTTATATTAAAAAAAAAAAGCTGGAGACTCTGTACTAAATGACTGTGAGTTCAGGCTGCTCAGGACACCTTTGCACAGGCTGTATGTGATGGATGTGGTAAAAGGCAAATCAGTAACTGGTATGACTGTCACACACAGTAAAGCAATTGCTCTGTCTCCTCTGGGACTGTGTGTTCTGATGTGATTTCAGCTCTTAGAGGTGACTTTTGTACAGTCTGTTTGACTTTCATTTCCTTATCCAGTCACTTAACTTGCATTTATTCTGATAGTGCTGTCATCTGTACCCCATACAAAAATGTTAGGCTGAATTTTAATATTTTAGTGTTTTTTCCTTGGTTGATGCTGCTCAGCGAGCTAATTATATTTGTGATTTTCACAGGCTTATTTTGTCTGTGAGATTAGGATGCTGAGGCTTTGTTTTTGAGCTCTAGAGACTACAGGTTCTAATTAAAAATTAAGAATAAAACTGAAAAGCTGTGAAAACCTGGATTTGGGGTTGGGAGCTGAATTGTTTCTCAAATGTAAATCAAATAATCTGAAGTGTTGTCATCACAAAAATTTGATGCTGCTCACATGCTTTGTACTCTGGAACTCTCTTAAACTCAGTCATCAGATTAGAATCCATGAGAGGGGGGGTTGGGGTTTGTTGGGGGGGTTTCTTTGGTAATATTTTCTTTCCAACACCAACACTGAGCTGTGGTGTTGTTTCTTTTTCCAGGCTTTCATCCGACCCTTTAGGGAACATCACATTGACCCCACAGCAATTACCAGGCATGATTTCATAGAGACCAATGGAGACAACTGCTTCATGACACTGGTCCCGCTGGCAAACATGGCATACAAATTTGTTTCTTTTTCCCCAGGTAAGCTGTTACTTCTGACTTCTGTGGATTTAGTCTTTTTGCTATTTAGATGAACATTTGTCTGTGTGAAGGTAGGAGAAATCCATGACTGTGACATGATAAGGAAAAGCTGTTGCTGCTCCTGGCAGGAGGGAGGGAAGCTTTTTTTCTTGCAGATGGGGTGGCAGAAGGTGGCACAGAGATATTCTCTAGCTCAACAGAGGATCTGGGGCTGAAGAGCTGTGCAAGGAAGCATTAGAAGTTAATGCTAAATATCCTTTTTATAAGAAGGATCAAGGTGTGAGCATATATGGCAGCCTTTGTTCTAAAATACGTAACGTATAACAACGTTTCATCTCTGTGCAGAAGCACTTTATGTGCAAATTACAACTCAAGAACTAAATGATTAAATTAATTTTATAGATGGTCAACTCAGTTTGACTTCCTGTTTATGGTGCATTCACGGATGTTGGCACTTCCCAGTCTGTCTTGTGACATTTGGGAATTGCTTATGGCTCACTGGCTCTTGTGACACTTCTGCCAAAGCAGCTTCATTGAGGACTTTGTTGGCTCCTGTGGCACCAGCCATTGTCCCAGTAGAAATTTGCCTTTTCATAACTGGTGTTTAAAGATGCACATCTTGTTTTGCAGAGGCATTGTATGAGGCATGTCCCTGGGAGTGTTATGTCTTTGCGCTCATCATCTTCATCACCATGACGAACCAGATCCACAAGTGGTCCCACACGTACTTTGGGCTCCCACGCTGGGTCATATTCCTGCAGGACTGGCACATTATCCTGCCCAGGAAGCACCACAGGATCCATCATGTGTCTCCACATGAGACCTACTTCTGCATCACCACTGGTACTGCCCTTGGGATCGTGCTGCAGCCTCCCTGGAGTGCAGTTCACCTGATGAGATGTAGCTTAGGGACAGCCTATTAAACTGGAAAATGGCATGAAGTTAACTGTGCTCTTGCTGCACAAGCTCTTAGTAAAACTGGAGTTGGTTTTGTTGCATAAAAAATGTGGGGGGAAGGTTTGTGATCAGCTAAAGGTAACTTGCAGCCTGAGGGAATAGTCAGTGGTGCTGAGATCCAGTGGACTGGAGTCTTAGTAAGCTCGTGCCTGTAATGGGTTTTGATCACTGAAGTTTTAAAGCCTTCAAGAGAGCATTTCATCTGCAACTGGTCTGGAATGCTCATTTCTAAAGCCAGGCTTCTGGATTTTCAGCATCCACTCATTCTGACTCAGGGTAGAGGAATGGACAGGCTTTGCTACCTTTGACTTCCTTTTATATCCGTGGTCAATATTGTGCCCACTGGACAGGTGGGAATGCCCAGTGACCAGTGTTGCACAATCCTAAATAAGTTATCAGGTTAATCAGACAGCAGGAAATAAACCACTCTAGTTCTTCATTCTGTCATTGGCTTTGACAAACAGTTCATGTGGGTTTTGAAACCTCTGCCAAGAAACAAATCTAGTTCTCATTAGCAGAATGTAATGTAGGAACATGATACAATTAAGAAGCCTGACTTGACAGATGATGGCAAAAATCTTGCCACTCAAAAACCTATTTCTTAGTCCTACTATGTCCTGAAAGTTAAACCTGACCATTATTAGCAGTCTTGGGCTAGTTGAACTTTGGATGCTATGACAAGCTAATCCTCTTTTTCGTTTATAATCCCTTAGGTTGGCTGAACTATCCATTAGAGAAGATAAGATTCTGGAGGTGTTTGGAGAACATCATCCAAGGACTTACTGGGGAGAAGCCAAGAGCAGATGACATGAAATGGGCTCAGAAAATCAAATAACTTTTGCCAGCCTTCTGCAATCCTTAACTTGTTGCCAATGTTGTTTTTAAAAGAAAAAAAAAAATAAAGCCATCAGCCAAATTCAAGACCTGCAAAGAAATAACAGACTCTAAAGCACAAACTAAAAAGTGCTAACACAGACTGCAATGAAAAGAACTAATTCTTAAAACAATACTTGAAATGAAGATGATTACTCTCACTGAGCACCTTTTTGTTTAGCCATGTCTGCTTACATATTAGAACGTGCTGTGTCCGTGAGCTGTCGGGCAGCCCGAGGGCAGGACAGTCACTCCAGTGGTACGTGGTGGTGTAGGAAACATGTGTTGTATCAACATTATTTAACACTTCCAAAATAGCTTGTTGCCTAAGTCCTATAGGGAGAGCGGTGACAAGGGTTTGTCACTCTGTGTCCAAGTGCTCTGCATGAGAGCAGTGTCAGGGCAGGGGGAGCCCAGAAAATCATGACTGTTCAATGCACTTTGTGATTGATCGACGTGCAGCTCTGTCTTCACTATCATGTTAAATCCAATTGATGTCATGTGGAACAGACTTTGAGAATCCTGCTCCTCCAGTGGGCCACGAATCCTCAAGTGTCTTCAGCTTCCCTTAAAATTTTTCTACTCTCCACGTGGAATTGAGCAAACCATTTCTACATAAGCCTTCAATTTAAGGAGCCTCTGAGGAGGGAGGGCACCCCGTACAACACCTGCTCGTGTGGAGTGCTCACTGCTATTAAGTGTTTCCTACCCTGACAATAAATGTTTAAACTAGTTCTAGCATTGGGCACACTGCAAATAGCTGTATTCAAGAGCTCAAGGTATCAAACTTGTAATGTTAGAAGGGAAATGTCAATGACTGGTGTTTTGTTCTTTTTTTTTTTTTAAGGTGCTTGCTTGTTTCTGTAAATAATATAAAGCCTTAATCTCTTCTGGTGTAATGGAATAATATTTTAATGTGATGTTTGAATGTATATAATATATTTATAACAAAGCGGTTGGATAATACTAATCATGTTTAAGTCTTGTTGCTGTTCTTCATTGCTACATTGTCAGCACTTAGTCCAAGAACTCAATCGCTGACCACAAAACACTTTGTGCAGTTCCAGCCCCCTGAGACACCTGTCAGCCTGTTATGTCCTGTTTAGGTGGGAGTGAACATTTGTCAGTGTTGTAGGAGCCTGCATTATACCACACTTCTACACCTTTCAAGAAGTGCAAGTAATTAAGTAATTCTGCTTTGGATGCGAAGGAGTATCTCCAACTGAGTGCTTAGAAACAACACCTCATGCTGTGAGTACAAAGCACTGCAGTGGATGGTATTTATACCATCTTGACAAAAGTTTATGTTCATACCTGCTTCTTTCTTGAGACTCCCATAATCCCTATTCTAACAGATCTGTGGTCCTTAGTTGTCTGTCTCTCCTGCCCTCATCCTATTCTTCCCCTTTCCCTCACCCTCGACCCCAGTTTGAGTTAACTATACCAGTGTCAAAGCCCAGGACAGAACTGGATGGGTGCTCAGGGCTCCTGTGTAGAACAGCCTGAAGCCCTGGGTCCTGTGAGAGCTCATTTCACTGCAGATTGAAACGCCAAGTGAACAGCAGTGGATGTAACAAATGGATTTGGGACACACAAATTACAAGAATTTGTCCGTCCAAAGTGCTGTTAAAGGCAGTTGCAGCTGCCCAAACCTCTTTTGGCCCCTTGAGCCTTATTGGAAACAAATCTGAGCTACTCATACTGGTGGCTGCTGGGACTATTTATCTGTTAATCTTGCTTAATTATGAGAAACTGGGACAGCAGTTAATCTCCGGATGCAGTTTTCCATGGGATGCTGTCCCGGGCTCCAGAGGCTGAGCTGGCTCCATGACTCTTCACTCCTGACACAGCTCCCAGGGCCCCTATTTCACCCATTTAAAGACGTGGATCTTTCCACAAAACCAGTATGGCAATTCTGGAGCAAAAGGCTACGTGGATCCTTCTTAACAGCTGCAAATCTGGCTTAAGATAAATTTATCTTAAGTTGATTAGGAACAGATTAGAGCTGAAGCAGAATAAGGCACTCCTGTTATACTCCACAGAGAGCATTTCAGTTTAAATGCTTTTAAAAGCTCTTTCATTTCAGTCTCACCTCCAGAGAAAACTGTTCTCAGGCTCCAGCTCTCTGCCCAGACTGCAGCTGCCCCCGGTGAGCTGGTGGTCACATCGGGCCTTGGAGGAGCGGGTGGGATTCCCAGTGTGGATCCATGGTGCTGCAGAGGCCCTACAGACAAAGCTGTTTGGGGGGACAGCTCCAAGGGGAAGTGTTACACTGCAGTAAATTGAGGAAAATTACTGCAAAGAGCCTTAAAATCCCACTCAGGGATTTCTTGAACCAGGACAGACTGAGGGTTTGTGTTTGCTTTGAGGTTCTTATAGACACAGGTCAAACTGCTCAGCTTTCCGAGGACTCACAGTTTCTCCCATTTTGTTCCATTTTGCTGCTGGGCTAATTATCCATGTTCTCCTACCCACCTGTCTGCAGCCCTGACCTGTCTCCTGCCTCTGTGATATCCTGGGGACAAACATGGAGCCTGCTCGGAGCTGGTGTTGGCTGGGAACAGGCAGGAGGCAGTGGTGGCAGACAGGGAAAGAGGGGATCCTGAGCAGTCCCCAGACCACAAGTGCAGGGACAGAAATGTTCTTTTGGCATGGTTTTGTTCTGCAGAGCATTAAAAAAGGAGAAAAAAAAAAAAAAAACTCTTGAAGCAAGAGGGGGCTCTGGCTGCTCGGTGCCAAACCTGGTTCTCCAGGTCCGCTAGTCCCTGTGCCCTGGCCGGCTCAGCTCTCGGCTCTCCTGTCCCCGTCCAGCTCGCCTGGGTTCTCGTGCCATCTAGCTGCCCTCCTGCTGCCTTCCTGCTGCCCTCAGCCAGCGCCGCGCTCAGCCGTGGGCAAAATGAAACGTTATTCGATGAAATGCAATCCAAGCAGCGAGGTCAGCGCTGCCGTTCTACAGCAGCTTCAAGAAACAATGGACCGGAGCAGCTCCTCGGTCTCGCTGCTGCTCCAGGGTGGATGCGCTGCAGGAAACGGCTTAAACTGCGATGGGTCTCCAACACGTTTTGCTTCGTAGCTGTTTCTGCAAAATTTTCATTCGAAGTTTTGGGGCACAGCTTTTGGAAGACGCGTGCCAACGCAAAGCAGAATTCATTTCCTTCCTACTTTTTAAATTCTTTTTTCACATTATGTACGAAATGGAGCGGGCTGGGGGAAGCTGTGCTGGAGTGTTACGGGTGTTAAGTGTCCGACACCGCGCTGGTGTTTGGGCACCACGGGCTGGGTGTCCCGGGGCGGGGCGGGCGATAACCCCGGGGGCGCCCGCCCGCGTCTCAGAGCTCGGGGGCGCTGTACGTGCACCACAGAACTGCCCGCGCAGACGCCGCGCCATGGGCTCCTCTTAGCGCGCCCGCCCGCGCCGCACTTGCTGCCGCCGCTGTTCCCGCGTTGCGGTGACGTCACGCGGGGCGGGGCCGGCGGCGGCGGCGCAAGATGGCGGCGACCACGGGCGCGGGTGAGCGGGGCCGGGCCGGGCGGCGGCGCCGGGGAAGGACGGGCCGGGCGGGGCTCCCGAGGGGCCGGGCCGGGCCGGCGGAGCGCAGGGGGCGCCCGGCGGGGC
>JAWWES010000051.1:13809482-13850390 GCA_035583135.1 Lophotriccus pileatus
GGCGCCCGGCGGGGCGGCGGCCACGGGAAGGGGTGGCGGCCGCGGGAAGGGGTGGCGGTGCGGCCCCGAGCGGGGCCCGGCGGGGCGGGGGTGGAGCCGGAGCCGGTGCCGCGCCGTGCGTGGGTCCGCGGGCCCGGCCGGCTCATGCGGGGTCGAGCAGAGGGAGAGGTCCCGGGCCGGGCTGGGAGGGCGAGCGGGGCCGGCTGGGCCCTGCGGGACGCGTGTCCCGGCCCCCGGCTGGGAGCGGACACTCCGCGCCGGGCCTGTGCCCGGGGGGCAGGCCGGGATAGGGACAGGGATAGGGACTGCCCCGCGGGGCCGGGGCCGCCGCGGCCGGGACAGCCACCCGCACCCCCCGGGGCCCGGCCGGGTGTCCCGGGGCCGCCGTTCGGGTGCCTTTCCTGCCGCGCTCCCCCCGGCACGTTCACGTGTCCGGGGTTGGCCCCGCTCCCTCCTCTCGGCACTCACCGGTCCCTTGCTGGAGTTACCGGAGGGAAATCGGCTGTCCTAAAAGCCTTTTTCGCTCCCGGTGTCTCCCTCTTCCACTAGAACTGTGCAACTCCCGTGTCAGGACGTGTGTGCTCCGAGCAGTTGGTGTGTTTTTATAGCCTTTGAAATTGTTCCACGCCTGCTCTGAGTAGTTACACCTTCTGTTTGCATTTATCACTGTACATTAACCAGCAGTGCTGGAACTAGGTTTGGAGTGGTTTTGTTCTCTGCTGACATCCTCTAATGAACTTCAACAGGTCGAGTCATTCAGAGTCACTTCTGTCCGGCCATTTTCATTGTCCGGTGTTCCTCAGTCCATGTAGGGTCTCACGTGCTTTGTTTTCAAATTCCTCCCTCCCGAGTTTGACTGCAGGCTGACCAGAAGGTGACCCTTGGAGATGTAACAGAAATATTTTGGAATTCTTTTTAAAAAGATAGCTCTCTGTCCATGATCACTTTCAGATTTTAAGGATAACCATCACAGTGCACATAATTCATAGTAATCAAGTTAATAAAAACTCTTTTAAAGTGCAGTAGGTGCTGTCCCAAGAATTATGTGTTACAGGTCTGTGTTTGGACACGTGTGACTGTGAGGCGTTGATTAAAGACAGAAAAATCTGTAGTGGACCCTCCTTCCCTGTTCTGTCACATTCTCTTGGCTGCTGTGTGTTCTCAGGGATCCTTTCAAGCTGCTGACTCTGCATTTTGTACTTGGCTGGAAGAACAAGGCCAATATTTTTGATGTTAAGCCTGTGCAGCTCCTGAGGTAATTGTTGGGTGGTCATGGAGGGGCCTGGGCTGTGCCCACAGTCCCAGCACAGCACCGAGACAGGCTCTTGTTACCCATCACGTGCTGGCCACGCTGTGTCTCTTGGACTGTTCCTGTTCTTCCAGAGGTTCTGGCAGCTGTTGTATTCCCCGGTGCTGGGAGCAGGGAGCGGGAGCAGGGCCCTCAGTGCCTGCAGTGCGGGCACAGCCCTTCAGCTGATCATGGGGAGTGTGACTTACAAACGTGCTGCAGGAATGCTGGATTTGTGCAAAATTCAGTCTGGAAGACCCTTGGGATACAGATAAGCAGCTGCCATGGGTGGGAGCCTGAGAGCTTGGGCTGTAACTCATGGGCTGCCCTCGCAGCGGTGCTCCCTATTCTGTTGTGTTGGGAAAGGATGGAGATTTCCCTCTCCTGACAGCAAGGACATCACAGTGTCCAGGTGCTGGCAGTGGCACTGCAATGCAGGTTGTTCCTTCATTCCCAACACTGCACTGAAGGCAGAGAGGCCTGGAGGTGACACCTCCTCACTCTCCATCACTGGGAGACTTGGGGCAAGTACCTTCACCCATCTGGAAAACAAAGCTTGCTAATACTTGTTTCGTGGAAATCTTAATGTGTTCCTATTTGCTTATAAGGCACTGGAATATATGTGGTATCCTGAGTTTGTGTTCAGCAAAGGATCTTAAACAGACACTGAAGATGAAAAATACTCTGTCTTCAAAAGCAGCCACTGGCCCAGAGGAAGAAGTGGTTGCAAATGTCCCTGTGACTTAAAAAAGCCACAGGGCTGGTCCTGGCAATTAGAAGGTAGATAGATTAGATATTTGTATCTAATAAACAGGTAGACATAATTAACAAGGGCAAAATCCCAACCCTATGTAGCTTGCTCTATATTGCTGTCCTGCAGATTAAGGTTTTATAATGGGTCAGAATCCAGCTTCCCTAACTTTCACCCTGGGAAGAGTTTAGTGATCTCATTTAACTCACTTTTCTCTCATAGGTCAGTTTAGTGGGTATGTTGCAGGGCTTTGAGACACCGTGTTTACCAACAGCCTGGAAGAACTCAGTAGTAAGATGGTTTGCCCAGATTTAATGTGTTCCAAGGATGTGAGGAACTGTGGAAAAACAATTAATTCGGTGTATGGCCATGATAGTGCTGATATACGTGGCTTAAAGCTCCTAAGAGAAGAGCATGGATCAGGTTTGGTGCAGTGTATTAGCAGTATATATTTGTAACTGTTGAGGGTTGTATAAAATCACTATAAACTCAAAGTTATGCTTGTGGAAAGCAAATGAGACCTTACAATAAGAATAAACTGTGTATTGAAGGATACAGGTGTAGCTGCCCCTGGAAGTGCCCCACGATGGCTCCTTGGAATGCACAGCAGACAACAGCCTTTCTTATCTCAAAGGAAATATTGCAGCCACCAAGTGCCCTCTGAGCCTGTAAGTAAAATACTCAAGGGTAGGGGAAAAGTAATTGAAGAGAAAATGGAAGATAAATTATGCCTTCTTAAATAAGATGGGCTGTAATAGCAGCTGCTAGAGGAATGATTGCAGAGCTCTGTGTACTGTAATAGAAGGATGCAGTAGACTGAATAAAAAGGTAAATAGTTCACAACTCCTACAAGAGGATACTCAGTTGAATATTTTCATGTCCAATGATACACATTACATAATATATTTGGAGAACACAATTCTTGCTGAGAACTTAAAAGTATTCATTAGTGTATTAAACAGATAAGCAGGTGGGGATCATGGAAGATGCAGTACTGAGAGATTTGGTGAGGGGTGGGAAGAGTGGGATTTTCAGGCTGTGGGGGTGTGTGTTAATTATGCCAAGTTACTGTGTTTCTCCCTGCTGGTGGTTTGTGCCCCGTGCTCCCGGGTGTGGGCAGGGCCTGGGGGGCATATCCTGCCTGTGCTGGTGTGGGCAGGGCCTGGGGGGCATATCCTGCCTGTGCTGGTGCAGCCCAGCCCAGCAGTGCCAGCGCTGGCTCTTCAGCAGACCTGTGCTCTGCCCTCACCTGTGGGTGGTGTGAATGTGGGAAACCCCAGCCATCCTCAGTGGCAGGAGGGCCAGCAGGAGAGCAGCTCTTCCTCAGTCCCAGCCATTTCTTCTCGCAGTGCCAAAGGAAATGGTGGCTTTTTCCCTGGGGAGATGAAGCGTAAAGATTTGGTTCAGGACACCAGTTCAGGGTGACTTATTTTCTAGAGTCACTTGTAGCTGTGCTGGAAGTGTTTGCTTTCCAGCTGTGATACACGCACAGAAATCATCTGATTTTAACTCTGCTGCTGCTGGAAAGCTGTGCTTGGCCTCAGACCTGAGTGGTGCTGCCAGCCTGCCTCAGACTAAGTGATGTCTTTTCAAGTGGTCTGCCTAAAGTACTGAAAGGTAGAACCAGCGCTTAAGCTTACACAGAAAGGAACCGGGTTGTTTCAAGGGCACAGGAAGTTATTTTGGGTCTGCAGAATACCTGTCTGCATTTTCCGAGTGGAAATCGTGACTATAAAGATGATGCAAGAAATGTAAAGCTCCTGTGTCCCGAAAGCTTTTGGGACAATTGCTTTTATTCAGTTTTAAATATTCCATCACTTCAGAAACCTTATATACCATTGTGACAGGGAATGTTTACATATTTTTTACAGTCCCAGTGCTGCAAGGGTAAACTTATCCAATTGGCAGTAGTTGCAATCTTTCCAAAGAGATGAGACGTATATTGGAAACGATGTAATTAAAGCTGAATATCAAATACACAGAAACAAGCAACAGAAGGACCTTTAATGTATTAAGCAACAGAGGTGTTTAAAGCTGTTGGATTTCAGCTCCCTTGAGTTACTGTAAATCAGGAACAAGTACAGAAAGCAGAGTTTAAGTTGCCCATAAAGACCAGTTTGATAAGTTGCTTGTTATTGGTGAAGATATTGAGAAACCTTCAGCAAAAGACAGTTCCTCCCTTTGGAGCCCCATGAGAGTGAAGTGAATTTTCTGGGTACTTTGCTGCAGTGTGCTGTGCCCTGTGCCTGTGCTTTAGTCCTGAAGAGAAATGCTTGTCATTGAATTTCACTTCAGAAAGGAGAAACGTGTTCTTGAAGTTTTTGAGAGGTGTGTGTTTTGTTCTACTGATACTGATCAAAAATGCTTGAGAAGAGGATCTGCTCCCAAGGCACCTTGCCCACCTGGTTTCACTGTGCTCTTCTCAGCTTCTAAGGCTTCTGGATTTGGAATTGCTTCCGCTGTATAACTGAGGAAAATGGAAAGATGAAAAAGTGTGGTCTGTGATAAAGTGTCGTTTTTAGCTTGGTACAAATGTACTGTGAGCTTCATGGGAATGTAAACTTGAGAAAAATATCAGGCTGGTAGGATCACTCTTAAAACTGTTGTAAGAGTATCTGTGTGTCTTTAGTAGTGCTGTGATAAAAAGTAAATCTGAGGGTGCTTTAAGCTCTGTAAAAGTCCAGGCTGACATTTAAGTGTCTTCCACAAATAATTCTGTTCTTCCCTTAGTGATATTCTGGCCAGACATGGTCACGCTCCTTTTGTCCCCATTTCAGTGTGCTGGCTCTGTCTTGCATTTCATTGCTTTAGCAAACAGCTGGGTTGTGAGGTGCCAGGGGGGTTTCTGACCAGGAAAACAGAAGGTCCTGATTCTCTTGAAGGCTGAAGAGGATGTCACATCACCCAAAACCAAGCAGCTTCTTAACTGCAACACTAAGGTCTGCAAGGTGTAAGGTACATTTCCTGACTTTCTGGAAGGCTCAGTCTGTGGTTTAGTTCTGCTCTTTAGTTGCTATAAAGTGATTTCATTACTTTTGTGTAACTACTAAACTAGTGTGTGGGGTTGAGGCTTCGCGAAAGCACGTTACTGAAAGGTGAACTTTTAGAAGGACTGTACAAGTCTGTCATTGGAGATCTCCCTGGTCAGTAGTTATGATTTAGCTTTCACAGGTTTGCTGTTGTGATTAATAGTAAATATCTTCTTTTGCTCTGAAATATGTTTTCAGCTCTACTTCTGGGAGTGTTTCTGTGAGGTCAGGCAAGCTGCAAGTGAAGCAGTTATTGAGATATTACTGTATTTTTGTTTCAAATGAAGCAGCTATTTGAGAGTCATCTTGAACCGTAGTAAAGACAAAATGCATAACTGAAAGTACTTAAGACAAGCTGATTAATTACTTCTTAATTGCCTCTCACTTCATGTAGGTTTTCTTGTGTTAAATGAAGGGCTCTTAGAAAAACAGGTTCGTTTGGTTGCTGCCTTGGAAATCTCCATTGCTACACTGAAAGGGTTATGCAAGGTATTTATTGGGGGGTGGGAGGAGGCAACACAGGCGGCTCATGGTTGTGTCAGCAGGCACAGGACATCTCCTGGCTCTGCATCTGCCATGGTTTAACCATGGAAGTCATTTTGCAAATACTGTGTGTGCCTAGAACAGATCCAATCACTCTCTGGGAATCTCGGTGGGCAGCAAACATGATGGTGATGTATTTGTGTAGGACCACAAGTGATGAAGTCCGTGTGGGTTCTGAGGTTCATGTCCTGGCAGGATGTGGTGGTGGACCATGAATGCTTCAGGCCTTTGCAAGTGAAGAGGAGCTGGGCTTGGCTTAATGGCCATGTGCATCTTTCCTGGCTGACCAGAAGGGTCAGTCTGGTCTAGTATTCTGCCTTGCTTAAGGGCAGGTTGTTTAGAAATTATTTAGAGCATAGTCATGTATATGTGTGATTTTCCGTCTGCTGTGTGAATCTCCTGAGAATGTGTCAGGGAGGGAGCAGAATTACCACCTTTTGTGGTGGCTGAGGTGGTGATCCTCAGTATTACACCTCTGAACTTTAGCACAATCATTGGTTGTAAAGTGACCACTTATCTGCCATGATCGCCTTGTTTTCTGTGAAGTGCATAAAAACTCGAATGTATGTACTTCCCTTGGGTACTCCCTTTGCCATCATGGCCCTGCAGTGCTCCCAAGTGAGGAGTTGCTGTGGAATTAGCACTCATTTATGGTAAGGATTTCCATGTGATAGGAGCCAGCACACGATATGACTCGCCAAGCTCTCTGGAGACCTCAGACTTGCCAGAGAACTGTAAAGTCCTGTGTGACTCTTTTATGGCTCTGATTCATGCTGGATTCATGCTGAATCAGAGCAGCTGTATCTGGGGAGAGCTCAGCAATAAAGTTGCCTTCCCTTCCCGTAAGGTTGTAAAGCCAAGCCCAGCTCTGGTTAGCAAATGTCAGAACTGAGGCTGCCTTTCAGCCTTGATTGTGGCCTGCTCGAATATATACATGATGATGTCATTTTTAATTACATGCTCACTTAATTTTCTTCACGGGAATTCCTGTCTCCCTTAGTGAACGGGGTGTGATGCTCAGAGGAGTCCCTCAGGTGATGTCCAGAGGAAGAGTAGACAGGCAGTATTTGTGGTCTCCTTCTTTGATGTGTGGCCTGTGTCTGCCATAAAGCTGATTCCTCCTGGGTTGTTTGGTTTGGCCTGAGTAAATATCAGTAAATTGTCTTTGCATCACTGATAAATATGAAGGGTTGTAAGTCAAGGACTGAAGTGCTGAGATGATGCTTGTTAAGCATCGTGATGTTGTGGTCTGGAAGAGCACTTTTTTGGCTCTGTGACACATTCCAGGCAGGTGTTTGGGGCTCAGGCTGATTGCTGGAGTTGGGGGACTCAGGCTGGGGGTCTGGTAACAGCCTCTGTGGCATCACCTGCACTGTGGAAGAGCTGGTGTGTCAGATTGAAAGTGCAGTCCCCCTCCACAAGGACCCTCTGCTTGCCCCTCTCCCCTAGCCCTTCCTTTCGTGGGGCAGGGCTGAAGCCCAGACAGTGGCTTCGGGCACTGCGTGCTGTGAATCATTCCCCATCACCAGCTCTCCTGTGCATCCACTGCAGCAAAAACAGGAAAATAGGTGGGATGTATGTCAGCAGAGGTGGCACCTTGTCCTTCAACTCCTGCTCCATCTGCTTCTCTTGTCCCCCAGCTCTTGTATCTGCGGTGCTAGAGCTGGGCTACTCTGCCTTCCCAAACTGCAGCGTGGAGAGTGTTGGGAATAGAATTAAAAATGGGGTGGCTCATCTCTCATGGGTCAGGAATAACCTGCATACTTGAACCTTCATATGCCTGAGGTACACAGGATACACACTTCATATTTCTAAGACTTTCTGGCAGAGGAAATGCTGGAGTTCATTGTGCAGGGGATGTGAGAGTGGTGCGCAGGAGGTCCTGTTACCACCCAGGGTTTGGTGCTCCGGGCAATCTCTTGGTGATGGCTTCACCAGCCCCAACTGACTCATTTCCTTTTGCAGCCAAAGACCTGTGTTCCTGAGCAGCCATGGAAACAGCACGGCCTGGCTGGGAGGGGATTTGGCAGGGAGCTGTGCTGGAGTTGTGCTCGGCAGCCCCTGAACAAAGTTTGGTTTAGTGCAGGTCTGGTGTCTGTGGACACTGCTCTTCTGGGTCTGGGCTCCTCATCACACTGCTGCTGCAGCTGTGTTACTGAATCATGTTTCCCCAGAATGTTCTTCAGCATGATCACGTTAGGTGTGTGTCAGAGTGGCCAACAAACTAATTTCTGTAGTAATTTGCTGGCTTGGTTTCTTTCATGCATGCTTTGTAGTGAATGAGATTTGGACCACACCGATTCTGCAGCAGAGTCATCTCTGACATTTAGTTTCTTTAGGTCCTTTATGTATTGAAAGGAAACTTTAATGCTACTGGAGTTACTCAGTTTTAAGCACTGCTACATTTTGTGATGCCTTAGATCCTCTGTATTTTGTACATGGGGCCAAACACGTGGCCCCACAAACACAACAAAAAGAGCAGGGTTGGCCTCAAGTGTTTCTGTTTTGTGATGCCCAAGGTGCAGATACCTTGAAAAAGAGCGAGTCATTAAGTCCACTGTGGCCTGGGTTTGAGATCCTCCTTCACCACTGACTTAGTGTGTGACCTTGGATATGCCAGCTAGGCTCTCTGTGCCATTGTTTTCCATTACTGTAATGGGGATAAGAAAATTTCCCTGTTTTGCTGTGTGTTTTGAGGATAAATGTGCCAGCAGTTACAAAGTGCTGAAATTCCTTGGTGGTGGAGGTCATAAGGACAAAGGATGCTATTGCTGCTGACAAAGCCCACTTCAGTTAACTTCAGATTAACCTACTGATATTATGAAAGAGTTTTATTTGCTTTAAAAGGTATTTTAAAAGCTCTGAGTCAAGTGATGTGAAGCCTCTCATGGTGTCGTTTTGGAGAATGTTCTACACTTTCATGCTATAAATCATATACACAAGTGCTAAATTAGAGCTCCATAATACCAGGTATATCTTTGAGGGAACAGAGATTTCTTTTCATTTCACTGCCTGCCATATCATGTGGCCTGTCAGCCTTCTGGCAGGTTTATTTGGGGATACCTTGATTTTGCTTGTAAAATCCAAGCTAAATATGGGATAACTTTTTCATAATGTTGAAATATTGTCATTCAAAAAATAGTGATATTTTTATGATTTTGCCCAAAATGTTTTCTGTGCAGTGACCACAAGTATCAGGGAAATTACTCTAGCTTTGTTTCTTTGCTAGATTTCTCAACTCAAAATGTTTTTCTGATTGTTTCAGGAGTAAAAGTTCCTCGTAATTTTCGTCTTTTGGAAGAACTTGAAGAAGGTCAGAAGGGAGTAGGGGATGGAACAGTTAGCTGGGGCCTTGAAGATGATGAAGATATGACACTTACAAGATGGACAGGAATGATTATTGGGCCTCCAAGAGTAAGTATCCAGTTAAATCCTAAAATAGTATAGTTCTTTTTTCTTCCCTCTTTTTTTCTCCTAATTTTTAACCACTGAAGTACAAAACAAACAAAAGACGAAGGTTTAAAATCTTTTGGCTAGTGAGGTTACATGTGGAGCTCAACAAGGGGATGTTCTGTGCAGCACTGCTGGTCTTCTGCTGTTCTTCGATGAGTTTATGGGTTGGTTTTTATTGCAGCAGATCTGACTTGCTCTTGTAGAATTTCAGTTAGCTCAGGAAACTCCAATTTTAATGAATTCAGTTCTTTCTCTGAATGGTCTCTCCCAAAGCAGCATCTTAGAATGCAACTGGTCTCTGTGGGGGTGTTGTTGTAGTCTCCCTTCTCCCCCGAGGCCCTACTAAACTGTGGGTCTACACTCCAGTAGTGAACTTGAGGACTTACTTGTGTGTTGTATGTGTGCATGTGCTCTAAAACCAGAACTTGTCTGTTGTCTCCAGTTTCACTGTTTTGTTTCCTTAATTCCTTTTCATGGAGTGCAAGGAGCTGATTGTCCTTCCTGCAATAACAGGTGTTGTCTGCTACATCTGGCCTCAGTATCACTTCCCAATAATTCAGGGGTCATTATATGCAAATCTTTACAGACCTTCAGTCATGCCACTGCCCTGTGTGTTCCCATTCTGTCAGTGCCTTTTCTGACATACGAGGTTGTACAAGAATGTACCTTTAATGGCATTACAAATGCAGCGTTTTCCATCTCATCCAGAAGTGTTGTTTACTTCTTGTCTGCCTTTGTTAACATCTCCCCAGTCACGATCATTTCGTTTGTTTATGATATGCCCAGATTGTTTTCTAGAACAGCATTTGATTTTAGAACATTAGGAGAGTGCTAATGAGCCTGCATCAAGGTTGTGAAGAAAGCTCACTGTGTGCACACACTTTATGGAAAATTTAAACAACCTTGAAATCTAATTTAGAGAATTAAATGGGAACTGAGATGTGCAAACAGGCGTGTGCTGCCTTGCCAGCAGCAATGGAAGTTTGTCGTTCATGTCATGCTGCAAACCAAGGCTAGAGGACCATCACAGGAGAGGATTCAGTTCTGCCTCTCTTGTCTTTCTGGCACACTTAGGAATACAGATTTTTTTCCAGAAGTGTCTTCTTTTGAGCTTATTGCTTGAAGGCAATGGGCTGTATTGAGAGAGATTCTGGGAACTTCCAATCATTCTTGTTTGCTCAGTGGCTGTCCTGCTTTTATCACTGCTCTTACTCAGTTATGACCATTTTGTTTCTTAATAGGATGTGGGAATACTGGCTGTGGAAAGTCCTATTTCCATCTGGGCAGAAAGCAGTCATGCTTGCAGCAGGTGGAAGAATCTTATGTTGAATATCCTGGGGGGGGAAATGAAAAGTGGTGCAGAGCTCCCCCTGTGCTGCTGCCCCAAGTGTCCCTGCAGCCACACACGGGGCGTGTTCTCCCTTCCCAGGCTGTGTGCAGGTGGTTCCACAGCCAGGGATTCACCTTGCTGATATAGGCTACTTAGAAACAGTGGCACTGCCAAAGCTTCAGCTTTATCAGCACATGTTTTACGTTGGCTGTTCACAGCCAAGGCTTCCCACTCCCTCCTCCCTGCCTGGGGCAGGTTTTCGCAGAGTCCCCAGAGCCCTGCACGAAGCTTGGGGCTGTTCCTTGCTCCATGCACAAGGCAGTTCAGGGACACAGTCAGGAGATCTGGGCAGGCCAAGCAGAGCTGATGGATGACTATTTTCCCCCAAAACTTTGTGGCAGTGCCCAGTTTGCCCCTGCCCTGGTTGGGCGTGTGAAAGGCTGTGTGGCTGAGGAGCAGCCGGAAGGCGCCAGCGCTGGCCAGGGGCTGGTCCCACTGCTGGTGGTGCAAGGGGGATTGAAGACACTTCCTTGGCACAGATGAGGAGCAGCTGGATCAGGAAGTTAGTTCTTACATTTTGGTAGTGCCGTGCATCAAAACATTCATTAATACCAAGGGAATTATTAAGCTGTTCAGAGTCAAACCAGGCCTCAGAAGGGATTGCACAGAGTTTTCCACTAGGAGGGTTTGGACACTGGGCAGCCACTCTAAAGTCCTGATAGGACCATCATGCCGTGGTGCCACAGGTGAGCAGGAGCTGCTTCTGGACTCCCAGGTGCACCTGGATTTTTGTTCGTGGTCACTGCCCTGTGAGTTTAATGTTCATTGCAACGTTGAAGGTGCAGGAAATTGTGTCAGAAGCTCTAAATGTGGAGAGCTTGTCTGCCTAAACTTCCCTGTGGTGATCCTGTTCCTGTTGTGTAAGTCTGCCAGCTGCCTACATTGCCCAGCTCAGCTGGAGCTCTGGGCCAGCTATGCCAGAGCAGCACAGCAAGAATAGTTATTCTCAGAATGCAGAGTGACATTAACTGTTGTCGTTCCTTCTGGTTACTTTGAAATATTGAAGAATCAATGTAGCCATGTTACATTTGTATCTCTTTGTACCCACGGGTCAGCTAGTTACAAATCCAGGATCCAGGATTTCTGCTACCTGGGCGTGGGACAGTGTTCCTGTTGTTTGGGATCAGGGTGTCCTTTCAAACGTGTTGAATCTCAGAGCCTTCCCCCTTCTAAGAACCAGCAAGTTTATGACCAAAGAATACTTTCCAAGAGCAGTTCTAGGATGGGAAGATTCTATAGATCAGAAGCTAAAGTTGCGGCCTTGGTTCCAAGGTAGTGTGTGGGATTAGGAAACTGATAATACAAAGCTGCTTTATAAAGATTGGTTAGAAAGTTATATCTGAGCTATATGATGATTAAAAAAATCATTTCAGCTGGTGACTGGGAAGCAATGCCAGCTTCATTTCCTCATATGAAAGTTTGATGCTTAAAAGAGCAGTAGAATTTATTAGCCTGAAGAGGAAACATTTGATATTCTGAATGTTATAAAAGGAACCCAAAACAGAGGTAGCCAGCATAGGATCAAACTGGCTGCCCTTATGTTTAGTAGTTCCCATGTTCCTAAAGTAGCCACTGCTTTAACCAAATGCTTATTGAACTGCCTGATGTAATTCTTTTCCCCTTTCTTTTCCCCTCAGACAATTTACGAAAACAGAATATACAGCCTTAAAATAGAATGCGGGCCTAAGTATCCAGAAGCACCTCCATTTGTAAGATTTGTAACAAAAATTAATATGAATGGAGTAAATAGTTCTAATGGAGTGGTAAGTTTTTTGCTTTTGTTCATTTTAGTGTTGTTTTTATGTGCAGTTTACAATGCTTTGTTTATACTTGTAACTTGCATAACTACTCACTGCTTGTGGTGCTGTTTGTTGGAGGAGGAGGGAAGTGGACAAGTGGAGATTTATTATGCTTTTAGGGAAAACACTTGCTTTTGCTTGCTTTGCTTTCTCCAACTCAGATTTCATGTAGGATCTTTAGTTGGGGGTGTGGGTGGAGTTAAGTGTATCCAACATGCCAATTCTGACAGGAATGGTCTTTTTGTCTATTTTAGGTGGACCCCAGAGCCATATCAGTCCTAGCAAAATGGCAGAATTCTTATAGTATCAAAGTTGTTCTGCAAGAGCTTCGGCGTCTAATGATGTCTAAAGAAAATATGAAACTTCCTCAGCCACCTGAAGGACAATGTTACAGCAATTAATTAAAAAAAAAAAAAAAACCACAAACAACAAAAACCAACATGCCCCCCTTATTCAATTTAAGCTGTCTTCATTTTCCACAGTAGTAAATTTTCTAGATGCATCTTGTAGACCTCAAAATACTGGAAGGGAAGTTCCCATTCAAAGGAGGTTTTTCTTGAGATACTGTAAATGATACTAATTTTTTTTTTTTCATTTGAAATATAAGTTGTGCTATAACAAATAATCCTGTCGTGTAACCACTGTCCACGTAGCTGAACTTCTGGTATCAGGAAAAGTCTATTTAAATTTATTACTGTCAAGACCAGTGTGGCACATTCAACTTAACTGTGAAAGGATCCATCCCACAATCACCTTGCTGTGTGTCTGGCCTGGGTTATTTTTTTCTTTCTCTGTCTTTTGCAATAGAGTCGAAGCTCAGGGCTATTTATTAGAGTAGACACAAAGGTTTTTGCTTCCAGTGCTCCACTGGGCTGTATGGACTACTACTGGGGATGTGTGCTAACCTCAGTCATCCCTCCCTTTGTGCTCGCTCTAGTAAAGGCTGAATGTGACTGTGGTCGTTTTTGGGTTTTTATTATTTTTTTTAAATGCCCTGATAATCTGGGGCAAGCTTTCCTTCTTTCCTTTGGCCAAGGCATAGATTGTATTTCTCTTCCTGGTCCCCTTCACCAGTGACATGGGCTTTGGGTGAGGGATTCAGGGTTCTTTTAATCTCTTCCCTCTTCCCCTCTTTTTAGTGGGGGTGCTGCTTTCTTTTTGCCCCTTTTGGTGACTCTTCTCACCCCTGGCCCAGGGGTAAGTGTTGGGGCAATAACTTGACCTGTTCCCTCTTGCTTATCATTTTGGTTTCGCAACAAATTTAGTCGTCACCAGCCTGGAAAACAAGAGTATCCGTTCTGCTCGCAAACTTGGATTTTCCCTTCCCTCCAGCACTGCTGCCACTCCGCCAAGCTGGCCACGGCCGTGTTGTTAGATAGGCTTTGACATGGGGAAAAGAGCAGTAATTTACCAGGATTGCCCAAATCTTCTGCTGCCAAACTTGAATAGGGGGGAAACTCTGCACACAGAGATTCTGAACACACGCTCCAGTCACACGCAAATCGTTGTGTTTTGGTGCTTTGGATTGACCTAAGAATGTTAATTAACAAATTGTTGCACTTGCGTTTGGCCCTTCTAAAGATGTGACGACTACAGACAAATCAAATCCGTGTGGTAGATTTTATTAGTGTTCTGTTAAGTCTTAGAAATCTCTTCAGTGAAGATTTTGGGAAAGTGTTATACAGCAGATTGAGGACCTTTACTGGCTTTGCATCCTGGCAAATCACTGCCTTTTCTGGTTTACTGTTTTGGACCACTAACTGCTGCAATGTGGATGCAAGCTTACAGAAACCAACCTAGTGTGTCCTAAGTTTTATGAAAAATTCAGTGTTTGTGTAAAAAAAAAGAATAAAAAAAAAAAGGTAAAAAAGAAAAGAGTAAAAATAAACACATTTTAAAGCAGCAGCTGTCAAGTCAATGAACAATTGATGTTTCCATTAACTTTTGAGGAAAATATTAGTTGTAAGGATTTAACATCCTCTGTACTGAAAGTTTAACATAACAGTATTCCATAAGCAGCCTTTTTATTGTATCAGACCATTGCCTGATTTTAATATAATAAAAAGTGTGCATTAATATTAGAAGGCTTTAATTGTATTTATGTTTAGAAATTTTGATCCCTTGTGGAACTCTTGATTTGTTGGAAGTATCTTCCTACAGATCACGTTTAGCTGACAGAATGTAACCTGGTGGCGAAAGGCAATTGTCTCTATCCAGCTGCTGCTGCTGTGCCAAGGAGCATCTGTACTTTTGGTTTAAACCTCAGGCTGCCCCAGCCTTGGCAGTTGGTAGGGTCAGGACGTGCCAAGGAGCTACCGAAGGGAGTTCCTGGCTCCGTGTGCTGTCAGTGCCGTGGCCTTGCTGTGCTGTTGTCCCCAGGAAATCAAATCCTCTACAGCTGCATGTTATGCTGTCTGTCAAGGTCAAGGACTATTTCACAACCTGAAGTTTTAAGTGTTTTCACTCAAGTAGTGAAGTGCAACAAGCTGAGCTTCTCTCCAAATCTGGGTGAAAATGGAGCTGTGAAATTATGGCCTTTTCCGAGTGTAAGTGTCTCCAGAGGATTTGCTGGAAGGTCCTTGTGCACTCACCGCAGTGTTGGGGTGAAACAAGGTTCTGCTGGGTTGGGAATGCAAAAAGGGAATGACGTTTGTGAAACTTGCTGCTGGTTTCTGGCCTGGAGTGAAAACTCTTCCTTCTGGGGCAGCCCAGAGGGTGTTTGTGAAGACAATGTGACTAATACTATGTCAGTGTCGTGTCTGTGCTTATTTAAAATAGCTTCATGTCAAAGATGGTAAATGGGCATCAGAACAATTACACTGGATAATTACAGTGGGCTGCTTGATTGTCTCTGGTTTTCAGAGTGTTCTTGCCCTGTTTGGGAGGTTGGTGCATGTTTGGGGCCTCCCCAAACCTTCCTACTTCAAGTAATGATTTTAAAACCTTCAAAGTGTCTGGTTTGCTTTGCAATGGTACAGGTTAGAGTATTCCATCCTGGCTTGGAACTGTGCTGGCAAGAGTCACTTAACAGCATCTGCCATACGAAGTTGGGTGCTGCTTTTAAAAAAAAACTGGTTCATTGTGAATGTTCTGCCCTGGAAGTTGTACTCTTTGGACACATCAGTGCTTTCTTGCTGTTCCGTTCAACCAGTTAGGGGTGGTGTGGAAAAATAACACCCAGGGAATGATCTGCCAATGGATGTGTGTGTGGTGGCTTTGTCAGGAGGTGTGACCTGCACAGTGGAAGTGACTGGTCATCCCACAGCCTAGTACTTGCTGGTGCTTCAGAAATGAGGTGAGGAGACAAAACCGCCTGTACCTGTGCTTATGTGAACTCCAGTTGATCCCCACTGACCCTCACTTTGTGTCCTGAACCAGTGTCTCTTTGGAGAAGGGTATGAAGGGATAATAAATAAAATAAGCTGATTTGCCGTAAAATAAGTGCTGTTCTTTGGAGCAGGTGCTGCTGGAGGTGCTGGGGCTGGGCTGAGCAGGAGCTCGCCCTGCACTGCCACCAGCAGAGGGGCCATGAGCCATCCCTTGCTGAGGGTGCTGGACTCTCCCAGTAAACCCCTCACCTGCCCGTGCTTCCCGGGGATGTGGAGTGAGCCTCTGCCTCAGCTCATCCTCGGAGACGGCAGAGGGAGCCAGAAAGCTTCCCAAGGCTGGGGCGGCTCAGGCTGCTTGGTTTAGATGTTACGTCCTCTTGTGGGAACCACTTTTCATATTTATCCGGAATCAATTTCAATTTTAAAAGCCTGTTTATCGTGACTGTCTCACTGTACAGGCATTAACTTGCTGGGGGAATACCAGCAGCTCAGTGAGGTATTAATTGTTAATAAAGACTAATGATTGGTTGATTCTTGCTGTGTTGTAATTAAGCCCAGTGTGTGTATGTAGGGAGAATGCGCTTTTGTATACTGTCTGCTCTGTCACAACTCCGTGCAGTGCTTTATATTTAGAATTTAAGTTTCTTCCACTATCAGATTTTAAGCCAGAAAGTGTCATCAGCTGCTCTCCAGGACTCCCCTGTGGCTCATCCCAGTGTTGGACACGGACATGGAGCGGGCAGAGCGGCGGGTGGGCACGGCCATGCCCGTCGGCCTTGGGCACACACTGACCCGGTGCTTCATCTCAGAAGTCCTGGAGTGTCTGTGGCACTGCCGGGCAGGCAAGGGCAGAGGGACACTGTAAAGCTGGTTCAGTTCTACTGAGGAATTCAAACCCCACAGGGATGTGCAGTGGGATGTGCTCCTGCTCCTTTGCCAAATACTTGCCGTGTCTTGCCGGCCTGTCAGAGCTGTTTGTGGCTGACCTTGCTGTTTGTGGCACCTGAGGTTGCTGCTTTACCCACAGAACAGTGTTTCTTACACCAAGAAACAGCACAGTGGGTTCAGTGTGGTTTTTTTCAAGCTGGCACCTGCAACAAGGGGGTTCCAGTTCTGCACATACCTGTAAATAAGTGTTTGTGTCAAGCTCTACCTCCCTTGAGCTGAAAGAAGCTGAAGAGAACTTGATATTCTTAATATCTAAGTTTTTTTACTTACTGTTTTATATTTAATAAGCTTTTTCTGATGGCTTAACAGTGGATTTGCCCTGTAAGTCAGTGGAATTGCCCTGTTGCATTAATCTTTGGATGGTGTGCTCCCCCAGTGCACACTAACCTGGCTGCTGATGGAGATTCTGGTCCCTCAATAGCTCCTCGTTTTCTCTGATCATACTATAGCACATTGCTGGAGAATGTGCTGAACTTTTAAGGCTGTGAAGAGCCCCAGTAAAGGCAAATTTAAGTTAAGCAAGTGCTTAAGTGCTTTGTTGGACCAGAGCCAGCATGCTCAGCCTCTTAAGAAAGAGGCTTTTTTAGCCCTTGTTGAGCATCTTCTTCCTCGTCCTCTATTATTGGTGCTACATCTCTAGTGCTTGTGCCTTTGTTTTTTGTGACAACAAATGTGGGAGACATCAGGGAAAATGTAAAGAGCAGAAGATGATGTAGAGGATAAGGAGATAAACTGGATGCTCAGCATTTTATCTGTCAAGTACCTTGTCACCTTTTTTCATCCTTATCTCTTTTTAAATAAAGCCTACAAAGGGTTTTCAGAAATGTGGGTCCTGTCCTAATTTTCTGCCTCTTGAGCCAGGTTGTTGGTGGCTTTGCCCTGACATGTCTAGAAAGCCCTGCAAAACCTTCCTGGGTGATAGGAGAGTAAATGTCCACTGTTCTAAAAGTCTCATCTCTCTCTCTATTGCTCAACCTCTATTATAGCGTCTTACTTTGTTAGCTTTCCACTCACCAAAGAATGTTTCAGGATAGCCAAAATTGAAGTTTCTTTGGGAGGAAAAAAGCAACCAAGCAGGAGTTTTGGAAGGAAGAGGGTTGTAAACTTTGAGCCATCTTCATCAGAAACGATGAGGCCGTTTCCCCTCCCCGCTCTTTGTGTGGAGCTGCTTTAAAAGCACGTGTTCCTCATTGGCCTGATCGTGGTCTGCAGATCTACAGAGAGGAGGATTTTGTTTGCCTGGTGGTGGGGGCTTTCTGGGGCTGATTTGTTGGTTGTAAGTGGAGGCAGAGGGAAGACAAGCAGAGGGAAGGCTGGAAGGCTGGTGACTCTGGTGCTGCTCACACGTGGGCTGGGGCAGGGCAGGGGTGCTTGGTCTGGTGAGCTGACAGTGAGCTGCTGTGACTCCCCTCCAGAGAGACGGGGGAACACACACAGTCCCACACCTTCAGGAGTGTTCCTGGCTGTTAGGAGCAGTGTCTAACTGCAGCTTCGTGCAGTCATTTCGGATGCTGTCAGTGGGATTGGGGTACACATCGGCTGTACGTGTCATCCCAGAGCAGTGAGTGGGACTTGAGAAACAGCCGCAGCAAAACAGAGACCTCGGGAAGGATCTGCCAAACTTCTGTCCCTCCGAAGAGACCTCTTAAATCCCTGGGCTACCAGATTAGATGCTGTCCAAGGTTAGCAGCCAGATGTTTCTCAGCTGCTTGGACTGGTTTCCAGCTGAGACCCAGTGAGTGGCTGTCCAACATGTACGTATGAATATAAACATTTTAGAGACCTTGCCTTGAGCGAGCCATTAAAAACTTCCCACGATCTGTGAGCGCTGCTGGCTTCCTTGGAGAGCACCAGCATTTTGTGCATCGCACTTGAATATCCTGAGCGGGTCAGGCTCAGGCTGCCACCTGCTCACGCAGCACTGGGGCCGGGCCTCCCCCTTGTTTTAGTGGCGCCAGAGCAGTGTGGTCCCTGGAATTTGATTATTTGTGTTAGCAGATAATTTAGGCCAGAAGGCTGAGAGTGTTCCCTTCCTTCCCTGGATGTCGTCATGCTTCCCAGCAAAACACAGTCCTGGGGCCTGTGTCCCTTGCCCCACAAGTGCAACAAAAACTCTTTCAATGTCCCTTCTTGTGAAGGGTCACTGTCCACTCGTTTCAAGCTTGGTTTTGGCTTGTGCAGGCCTGCCAGAAGGGGAGGATTTCATTAACTGCACCATGTAGAACCGTGGTTTTAATTAATACTTGTATTAAAAAAAAACAGTGAGTTTTTGATGTGTGGTTCTTCTTCTGAAATGTGGCTAATGCCACCCATGAGCTTTGGTGTTCAAACATGAGTGACGAGAAATGACCCCCTCTGGTCTCCCACTGCTGTGAAACAAGATCCTTCTAATGCTTTCCATCGTTTTCATCATGTTTTAATGCTTTGGTTCTCCCAGACCTGGCTGTTTTAGCCCCAAACTGATTGTGTTTTACAGCACAGTTAGGTCCTGCTGGAGGTGCGGGATGGTTATTTACAGAGGCAAATGCTGTTCCTTGGATTAGAGTGTCTTGGGGCCGGATTCCAGGAGCTGAGTTCACACCCCGGGGCTGGTGCCTGCAGTGAGAGCAGCAGGTGAGCTCAGCCTCCTTCCTTTAGAGTGGCTGTATTAAAAGCTGAGGAGACGTCCTGGGGCTGTGGGTCTCCTGTTACCTGGGATCCCTGGAGAGCTGCTCTGAGTGAGATGCAGAGTTCACCTTATGGAGGGAGGTTTTAGTATGAAAGGTTTGAAAGCCACAGGTGTTAAGGGCATGGGTAAAAAGAGAGGATTTAACAAAAATAATTCAGGTGTCTAGGCTGGATTTAACAAAACAAATTCTGACATTTAGGCTGAAGGGGTTGGTATAAGGTGGTGTCTTCATCCAGGACCTGGCAGCTTCACTGGGCACAGTCAGCCCAGCCAAACACTCTCCAAAACAGTGAACTGCTAAACCCAGAACTTATTTATAGCTCTGCTTGAAAAACCCAGAAATACCACCATGGCAGATGTTTGCTGTATTGGGCGCTGAACAGGAGGTCCTGAAACTGGGGCCGTCATTTCATTTACTGACAGTCAGAAAATCCAAACCTGAGAAGGCCAGGGCAGATTTGTCCAAATCACCCCTGTTGCTGCAGAGCAGTGAGGGAAAAGGGCCCTTAATTAAAGAACAGCGTTCCCAGGGGAAGGCAGGGCTCCCAGTGGCTGCTCTGCTCCCTGCCATCTGCTCCTGCCCATGGAGGCAGGTCCTGCCTCTGCCTGCCAAGTTTTGGGGTGTTTGCAGAGCCTGTGAGTGACCTGTGGATCATATCTGTCCCTCTGATGCCTTGTGGTGTTCGACCTGGGGTATAGTGTTAACTGTAATAATAATAAGAAAAAAAGTTTAGGAAATCAGATTTTTAAACCAGCTTGGCAGAGTGAGGTGTTTTACTCTCAGTTCACCTGCTGTGCTTTTGATCAGTTATCTCTGTTTACAAGCAATGAAATTTTCTAAGGCAGAAATGTGCAGTTATAACCTGTAAATTTTCAGAGTTTGAGCTGGATTGACTCTGCTAAAGCCCCACGTGTGGCTTTTATTGTACAATCCCCATCGTGCTGCTCCAAGTGAATCCAAGACCAGAGATGTCTGTTTCTACTCTGAGCTTTTCCTGTCCCATTCCCATATTGTTCCTGACCTGCCTCCAGCCACCTCCTCTGTGCTGTGGGACAGTGTGGGACAGCCCCTAGGCAGCATCGGGGGGACAAGGCGCAGGACTGGGCTGGTGTGGGGCTGGAGGCAGGAGAGCAGCTGCAGAGTCTGTCCATGGAGGGTGAGGTGGCTGCAGGAACTGCCCTGGGTGTGGAAGGGGAAAATCTCCTAGTGGTGTTTTTAATGAGATTATCGGATCAGCTGGAGAAGCAGCCGTGCTGACATGTGTCTTGGCTCGTGCCATTTCTTGCCTCAGAGTCTCAGCCACCAGCAAGGCCCTGGGACTGGCACTGACTGGGGTGTCTTCCCATGCCAGAGCTGGGAGATCTTGCTTTTGGAAACTATTCTAACTTGTAATGCCACAAGCACCGCTTTTAGTGTTGTGTGCAATAACACCTATGGTTTTGACGTGTCCTGGTGTGGACGAGAGCAGGATGAGGCTTTTCTGCTTGTTTGTTAATGCTCTAAAAAGAGTGCTGTGATGAAGTGGCTTTTCCCAACCATTCAGCCCCCAGGTGTGCCCAGCTGAACCCTGTCCATGTCCGCAGCTCCCACAGTTCATTTACAATCATGGATTTTTGGGATTTTGTTCTTGGATGCTGTTCCTTCTGCATCCTCTGTAATCCTTCGTCCCAGTGTTGATCCTCTCTGTGCATCCTGGCTCTGCCTCCCGCTGGGAGAAGAACAGCCAGCACCTCGGGACCTGCTCCCAGGCTGCTCTGCTGGGGGCACGGAGGAGCCCCCAGAGCCCTTCAAACGGGACAGTGGGTTTCTGCTGATGTTCTCACCCAGTGTTTCTGGCTCGGCCCAGCCAGAGCCACGGAGCTTCTCCCAGCTCGGAGGAGCCGCTGGGGTTTGTAGACACCCTCGTGGGCACACAGAATGTCGTGCTGTGTCCTTGGTGGGCCAGTTTGCAGCGGGTGATGTGCCTCGAGGTGCCACACCCACATTCTTGGTGGGAGCAAAGGTGTACCGGCACCAATCCCAGTCAGAGTCCAGGAGCGGTTGGATCCAGGACTGGGAGATGGATCTGTTCCACTTTCCTTTCCCCTCAGCTTGGCTTCCCCAGCTGGGAAAAAGATGCAGTTTCGTTGAAAAGAAAAATGATAAGTTTTTTTCCCACTCTCCAGCACAGAGGCATTCCTGCGAGTGGGAATTGTCAGCCCTGGATGCTGGGATGGGTGTTTTCAATCATTTCATTTCCTTGTATTTTTTGCTCATTTTTTACCGTTTGGATTTATTTTTAATGGCCCTGACACCCTTGTTTATAATAATAAATAGCAAACGTGTGGACACAATGAGTCTGTTTCAGGTTCAAGTGTTTTTAATAACCTTGCAGCAAGAAATAGACCCGAGCCCAAATCTGGAGAAACCCGATGAAGACTCTCTGCTGCTGCAGTGAAATACGATTTCGGAGTGGCTGCTGTGCAAACAGCCCGGACTGCGACCGCCGCGCCGCTTTGACTCTCGGCCAGGCCTTTCAGACAAGACTCCCCTTTGTATCGCTCCAAACCCTGACTCCCAAGCAGTGTTTTTGTCTTCCAGACATGACCTGATTTAAGCAAAGGAAAGACAAGGGGGTAGGTATATTTTTTTTTTATTATTATTATTATTATTATTTATCAGTAGCTCTGCAGCCGCCCTCAGTGCACTCCCTGTCCGAAGCAGGGCCGGGTAATTCCCATCTGGGATGTCTCAGCCGCACAAGGCGAAGGGAAAAAGTGACGACCAGCATTGTGAGGCCTCTCGCTGTTTAATTAAGTAAAACCTTATTAGCTATTTTCAATGGCTTAACAGCTTGGAAGGAGTTGTTGTTTGCCAAGAAAAATACCCATGGGGATCTGCCGGTGGGCTATGTCTGCCTCCAGTGCCCGGCAGAAATCTGGGCATGGCTGCTGGAAAAGTGCTGCTCTGGTTGGGGGGTGGGGATTGGCCTTTTGGGAAAACAAGGGGTGGATTTTGGAGGACACAGGATGGTAATGCTACCCCTGAGGAGGGCCCAGCCCCCGTGGCAGAGCTCCGAGGGGGTCGTCGTGGGCTCGCTGGGCAACGGAGGGGCTGAGCTGGGGGTCAGGTTCTGGGGCTGAGTGTCACGCCAGGAGCCCTGGGGAGCTTGGGCAGGTGTGCCATGGCCCAGCACAGGGGCAGGAAGGAAAGAGGTGTCCTTGAAACCGGGGTCCTGCTGTGCCAGGGATCACCTACAAATTATCGCAGTCCTCATTAGCAGGGATGGGGTCCATCCAAGCAACCCCTGTGCTGGAGCAGATACTGCCTCCAGCAGCACCAGGGTGGCCCAGGCAATGGCTGGGAGCAGCCCTGAGTGCATGCACCGAGCTGTGCACGTCCTCAGCTGGAGCTGGGAACTGGGAAAGGCTCTCCCTGCCCCTCTGCAGCCCTGTCCCAAGGCTGGGCCAGGCCATGCTCAGCCCTTTGTCTTTACAGGGTCCTCTGCCCTATTTATCTTCCCCAAATGTCACCTCCCCTCCCCAGCCCATGCAACACCCCCAGAAAAATAATAAATGGCAGCAGGCTCTGTAAACAGAGCCTATCTCAGAGCTGTTTGAAATGTAGACAGGCTCAAGTGAATTAGTTCAGTGAGGACTTAATTGCTGTCCTGTCTGTCAGCGTGCAGCACTGAGGGTTAGCAGGGGAGGCCGTGGCAGGGAGATGGATGGGGTCCTGTGCTGGGGTCACTGCTCCAGAAACCACGTCCCGGCGTGACCCCCGGCCAGATAAGCGGCCTCTGCGCCGTCCCCACCGCTGGCTCATCCTGCTGCTTTGACCCTCCCCAGCCTCCCCCAAAATCTAGCCCAGAATGAAAGCGCTGGGAGAAGAGCCTTGGTTGGCAAAAATGACCTGTTGTCCCTTCCCCACCCCAGCCTTTTTGGGGCTCAGGGCTGCTGGTCCCCACAGGATTATGAGGGGAACAGGGGAGTGGTGGCTGCTGGTGGTAGTGTCATGTGTCCCCAGAGCATGAGGCACTGCAGGGACATCTCCATCGCAGGCGGGAAGAATTCCTTCAGTCATATGAGAGGAGTAGGATATTCATTCACTGTCCCCTCCTGAGCAGCAGCAGACCTGTATCCCTCGTGTCTTGCCGAACAATCCCGACACCCCCAGGCAGATCCCAGCCCTGTCGGAGCCGGCTGCATCCCTTTCACACGCTGCTCGAGTCAGCACAAGCACAGCTGGTGGGCAGAGACACTGGGAAAAACATCAAGGATAATCATCACTGTCACAGCACGAGGGTTTTTGGGGCAGGGAGGCAGGAGGCGTCCCAGGGAGGTGGGTGGGGGCCTGGTGGGTGATGGGGGTGGGGGCAGCACCCCCGGGGTACGTTGCAAATGGGGTGTCAGTGCAGGGAGCCGGGTCTGGGCTCGGGGTCCAGGGAAGGCAGCCGTCAGCAGGGCGTCTGGCTGGGCTCTTCCCCACCTCCCCGTTAATTAACCGGCAGCCTCTGATGCTTGTGGAAAAGGAAGGAGAGAAAGAAAAAAAGATCAGCAAACCCAAGCCCTTAGATTACTGTTTACCCCCTCGAGGAGCACAAAAGTATATTGTCCATCTAATAGAAGCCTATAAATCACTGAAAAACATTTATAAAATAATTGAAGGTAATGGGAACCATTTGTTTAAATAACATCACGTTCATGCCCCAGAGGTGCAATAAAAGTTAGATTAATTGATAGGATTTTATATCTCACTGTGAAAAACCGAGTCACATTCTAGACACCAACAGTTTGGGAAAGTTGCAAATTCATCAGGCACCCAGCTACTATCAAAATAGTCTCTTCCATGTGAAGAGGCACATTTATATGACCCTGAAGGGTTTTGGGATGAGAACTATTTACTTAAACTGTGAAGTGAACTAGCCAGTGTGAGATCCTGACCCAGATTGGGTCTTTTTCCTTCCTCTTCTATCTGCTGTTGCATTTTTTTCTCATTATGATAAAAGCAAATAAATATCTCTAAACCAGAGGCTCATTCCTAATCCCGGGCTAGAGTGTCCTCCATCCAGCCATGCCAATGGGAATGGCAACTCGGAGGCACCAAACGAGGAGGCTGGGGCTGGAGCAGGGATGCAGGGCTGGGGAAGCCCTGCCATGCCAGGACGAGTCACCCCATCCTGGGCTGCTCCCCCAAAGCTTGACAGATGTGTGCCAGCCCCAGGGCAGGGTTTGCCCTGCTCGGGTTCCTCTCCACTGCCAGCCCAGGCCAGTGAGCTGTTCTCAGGCTGGGAACCATCCACACCTTCCCCTTTTCCCTGTAACTGTGTTTTGTGGTTTATCTGGTTGAAGGGCAGAGAAGTGGAACAGAGCAGGGTTTCAGCAGAAGGGCAGCTGTCAGGGTGCTGGGATCTGTGGGTGGGCAGGGACTCCCCAGCCCTGCCACCGCTCTGCCTCCTTGGGGCTCCCTCGCTGCCCACGCTCTGCTCTGGTTTCGCTCAGGTTTTCCCCCAGTTCCATTTTCACTTCTTTCCCCTCCTTCCAGCCACTCTCTCGTGTGCCCAAGAGCAAGGCCACAGCAAGCTTGGGTTCTGCCAGGTGAGACTGTAGCACTGTCACTCCCAGGTCATCTCATGGTCCTGCAGCAGGAACCACTGCAGGACATTGTGCTGCTCAAAACCCTTCAGGGCTCATCTCTTCAACACCTCAATCAACCCCGGGTGTGAAGGTGCACCCACAGCACAGGTGTCCCCAAATGCAGCCCCTCGGGGTGGGTGGTACAGTGGGGACCCCACAAGAAAGCCCATCCCTGGGGAAGGAGCAGCTCCCAGCCACCCTCTCCAGCCCGCGCCGCCGAGCCCAGGCTTCGCATCGGCTTTTGATAAAGGCGCCCTGTCAAACAAGGGCTGAATAAATCATGATGTGTTACCAAGACGCATTACAGCTTTTAAAACAACCACCATGGCATTCTACCCCACGGACTGATGAGTCTGGGGATGCCAGATCCCTGGCGCTCCGCAGCCTTGCTGGAGCCAGCTCACATCTGGAGTGCAGTAAACGTACCCAGAAGCAAGAAAGCAGCTCTGTAAGGGTCAGGAGTACAGAGAGCGGCTGCTGACTCCAGGCGCCACCCCAAAACCCACATGCATTTCCTTGTGTAAACACATGTGGCCAAAAGGCAGCCATGGTCACCTTTCTCCAACGTGAGCCCTATAAAACCGCCAGCAAAGTGAGGAACAATGTCACTATTATTGTTTTAGAGGAATTCCTCCGAAGCAGAAAAGCATAGCCGGGCTGCCGACAAGGGTGTCTTTAAAAGCAGGGCTGACAATTGACTCCAGAGCCGAGGGGAGGAAAAAATCCCCCTGGGGTTGATCATTTGCAGTTGCTGGGGGCTTCCAGAGCCACACGTTAACCTGCTGGGTCCTGCTGCTGCAGAGGCACAGCTGGGCACAGCTGGGTGTGCAGAGCCCTGACACTCATCACCCCAGTGGGGCTGGTGCCGAGGCATGCCCCAGGGATGGGGTGCTTTGGGGCCAGCCTGGGGATGGGGTTGGATTTGGATGCTAGTGAAAAACATCCCTGCAGCCCTTTCTATCTTAGCAGTGCACAGTGAGTTGACTCACCAAGAGCCAAGAAACCACTCCCAAAGCTGTCCTGGGTTTATTGCCCCTGGAAGAGGATTTCTCCCCCCACCCACTATCAGCTGCATCTGCAACCCTGCTGATGCAATCAGAGGTGGCATCCTTCAGGCTGGGAGTTCCCTGTACCCAGAAAAGAAAACCACGAGTGCCTTTGCAAGGGACTGACCAGGGCAAATATTTGGGGTCTGGACCTGCTTTCTCTTGGGGGGTCCATGGATGGAGACCTTATAGCTGCTTCTCCTTGGGGATTTATTGCCTGGCTGCAAAACTAGACCTGGGCTGCCAGAAGCAGCAGGAGAGATAACCTGGGGCCAGATCCTGCCCGTAAATGAGGAATCAGCCTGGAGCTGCCCTGGCTGTAGCCTGTGGCCACTGAGCACAGACTCTCCTGGCACTGGGAGCTGGCAGTGGGCACAGGGCTCCTGCCAGTGGGGATTTAATCCTCTATCCAGAGCCCCAGCTGGACAAGACTCCAGCACCACTGGGACTGGTAGAGTCCCCATGGGAGGCTGGGGCAAGGGGATTTGGGGGACAGGAGGGAGAACGGGCTGTGAATATGTAGGGAGGCTGGAGGCGTGCAGATAGGGTGAGTCTCCCAGCTTAACACCTGATTGGGATGACCTTGCTCCTGGATCAGGGCTGTCCTCCAGTGGCCATAGATGAACATTTGAATTTCAGTGATAAGCCCATCAAATAGTTAAGTGTGTTAGAGACTGTACGAATGTACTGCAGAAAGTTTCTCCAGTGAGTCAGGGTCCCAAAACCTTTCTTTGGGGAGCTTATCTTATCAGGCAGGGATGCAGTGCTCCCGAGGAAACAGGGCCAGCTCAGCCTGAGTAATGGGGCTCTGAGCAAGAGCATTGCAAAACTAAAGGTGCTTTTTAAAAAGTCCTGACATGGTAGACAGAGGGCTGAGGAGAGAGGAAGAGGAGGCTTAGTCACACTGGCCATAACCCAACACCCTGGTGCTTCTCTGAGGGCAAGGTCTTTAATGTTCTTCCTGGGACAAAGCTGTACATCTGCCTTCCCCCCTTTCCCTGTGAGAGAACCTGGGGGCTGTTCCCAGCCAAATCCACTCCTTAATTCCCTCCATCAGAGGCTGGGGCCAGCGAGAGGGATTCTGCCAGCATCATCCCGAGGAGCCAGGAAGCCCCACTCCCGTGCCGAGCAAGGGGTGCCTGTGGGGCTGGGGTCCCTCAGCCCTGCCTGCAGCAGCGCTGGGCTCCCTGGGGACGCCCCAGCTGGGGCACAGCCTGTGCCCTCCCAGAGGCAGCCGTGGGAGGATGAGCTGTCGGGAGCCACTGAGACAAGCAGCGAGTTTGATTCTGAGTGAAAACAAACCAGCTGGCCAGCGAGCTCCCTCCCTCCCGCCGGAGCTGAGCCCAAGCCTGAGCTGAGCCCAAAAAGCCCCTGCGGTCCTTCGGGTCCCCTTACCACAGGGAGCCAGGCAGATGGGGAGCCAAAAGCTGGTGTAAATAATGTGCAAATACTGGCTAAAGTTTTAAAACATCTAGAATTCCTGGGAGAGAGGAATATCAGTGTCCAGGGAATAAATATCCAAAACCGTCCCCGAAAGGAGGAATATTAGTGCAGAGTGGCAATGCATTCCCTGTTCTGCCTGTCTCCCTGTGCTGATGGAGATCATGAATTTCCCCCTACTTGGGAAATTCTTCCCAGGGTAAGTGCCAGTATTAAATTAAAACCTCCTTGAGAGCCTTCCCCTGAAAGCCAGCCTGTCCCAGCCGACTTCCAAGCACGGTCATGTGCGGAGGGGCGCCTTTGGGAATGCCTTGTGTATGGTCCCTATAAGTGCATGTTGGACAGAATTCCTGGGGCTGGCAGGATGGGAAGCCTCCAGGCTGCGGGAAGCCTTTGGTTTCTGCCTGCCGTCTGCATAAATCCCTGGACACCCACATGCTGGAGATGGTGTGGAACTGAGGGAACAGCTCTGCCACTGTCAGAGCAGAGTGACCACACTCTGATCTTGGGCTGGGTGACCAGGACAGACCAGTCATGACATGTCCCTGGCCCCACCAGCAATGAGCTGGTGTGGGGACCTCAGTGCTCTCTCCCCTCATGGGCATACAAGTGTTGAGGCACGTGCACCTCTGGAGGCTTCACAGGACACAAGTGATTATTATTGTCATTCCCTTCATTTTTTGGATTTCAGAAAAGTAGCTGCCCTTAGGACAGGGATCTAGAGGAGGCTGTGGTGGAGCCAGTGGCGTTTTTGCTGCTGGGCACTGTGAAGGTGGAAGAAAAGGAACTTTTTAATGTGGATTTTTCATAGTTAATAAAAAAATAAGAAGATGTGTCTCCTTTGCCATGGCAGAAGGAAGTGTCACTAATGAGTAATGGCACTGAGAGCTCCTTGTTGAAATACGGTCAAAGCCATTGTGTGGGAAATGTTTGGAGCCTGTTCTGCCACCTGCCTGCTGTTTGCTGGGGCCCAGGGCTTGCACAGGGCTGCTGGGCGGTCACAGCCTCATCCCCAGGTATCCGCTAAGGGTCCTCCTGCTTTTGTCAGCTAAGCGTGGGAGGTTTGGCAGTCTGCTCAAGCCATCCATGTCCTACAGGTCCTGTACCTCAGCTGCTATCCCGATGCTGGGAGAGCCTCCATCCGGAGCACCTGGTGCTGAGACCCAAGTCATGGTCTGCCCTACGTGGATGCAATTTTGGGAACGTCATAGAGAGCCTTGCCAAGGGCACTGATCTGTGCAACAGCACAGGTCTTCTTCAGCATCCTGGGGAGAGCCAGGCAGCCCCAGACCCTCACCACGGTGGGAGACAAGTGATGGGGACCTGAGGGCCAGCTCTGGGGGACAGACCAGCTGTGCAGGTCCTGTCCCAGCACTGGCCTGTCCACACACCACCAGGATCCCAGCCCGCCTCTCTTTGTAGTGCTATTTTTAAACCACCAAAGGAGAACTCCCACCTCTGTCTGCTGGAAACGTGGTGTGTCCCCCCGCAGCCAAGAGCCCTGCTCATTTTCAAACCTGACGGAGTTAGCCTTAGATATAAAACCAAACAAGCAAACTGAAAGGAGCTTGTTGTGCAAAAAAGTTCCTCCGAATTAGTTATATCTGGCTTGTGATCCCTTTTTGATTGAATACTTAATAGCAGCCAGGTGCAGGCAATACGGGCCGCTCGCCCGCGCCTCTGGAAGCAGCCTGGGAACGCCGGGTGGTGGGGCAGCCCACGGGTGGCTTGGTGTGTGGGCTGCTCCTGCCCTTCCTCTGCCTCCCCACTTATCCACAGGGATCCCAGCCTTTGTTTCCTTCCCTTGGCGCTGAAGCAGCGCAGGAGATGCACGCACCGTGTCTGTATGTGTGTGTGTATCCGCACAGGCACAGACTCTGGGGGTCGGGTGTGTGCAGGAGTATGGGCACAGGCATGGGCTGTGACTGCACGTGGGCAGGTACTGCGTGTGCAGCACACGTGTGTGCGTGTTCATGCACGTGTGTGTGAGCGTGTTCTCTCAAGCAGCCGGCACACGGTGCCCTCTGGCATGCCTGAGGATCCGGAGCCCTCCTGGCGCTCCCATAGCAGAACGTTCTCGTGGCGCTCGGAGACATTTTTCCATCCTGGCACTTCCAAACGCGTCTGCTGGTGTTTAAGCCCGTTTCCATCCCCCCAGTACATATGTGTGCAGTTTCAGTGCATTAATTTTAGAAACACACTGCCTGCACAGACAATAATAAAAAGTGGATGCCAGGGAGACAGTCTGTCCAGAACCTACCAAGTTAAAGACATTGCTTTTCTGGAGCGTGACATGTCTCTGGAAGCACAGGGCCCAGGCGGGAGTGCTCCTGAAGGCAGGAATATTAGCAAGATGTGCCCAGTGATGTGCTGTGACCCAGGCAGGTCACAGCAGTGCCGTGGTCTCAGTGCCCTCAGTCCCCCTCCCTGTGCCACACTGGGAGCAGCACTGATGGGCAGCTGAAGATGCCCAGCTTCTGGCTTGGTGTGGCCTTGGGGTCTATTTCTATCCAATGTCCCTATTGGAAATGCACTTTTTTTTCCTTCCCTTCCTCCCCCACCATTTCTTCTTCCAAGTGATGCAATTTCCACCCAGTGCTGTTCTGGAGAAAGATCTACAGCATATCTCTTCCCACTGTAACTCCTGTAGCCTGCTTGGTTACTGGGGTTACTGAATTCCCAAATTCTCCAAAGACACCCAGTGATTTTATACAAACAATTTCCTTATGCTCAGAGCCCTTTACTCCATTGCTGAAATATAACCCCAGTTTTCCACCTGCAAATGGGGCAGATAACACCTTTAAGCCATGGAAAAGGTGATAAGATTCGAGGGGAAAAGGCGCCGCGCCAGACCCAAGCCATTCCTTATTATCCTAAGGTTTCAGGTGTGCACAAAGGGCTGCAGAGAAAAATCAGCCAAAGGTCTGTTCCTTCTCCTGGAGGGGAAGTGTTTGTAGGATTTGGGCATATTTAGACGTGGCAGAAATGGGATTCCTAAACAAAGGGCTGGGGGAGGAGAGCCCCTGCGCCACTGCCACCACTCCCACCCTGCAGAAGGTTTCCAGATTTGCTGCCTACCTGCCTGTGGGAGTAAAACTGTCCAGAGCCACTGCCTGGTGCTCCAAACTTCCATTTTAGGAGCTGGTGGAAACGGGGTGAGGCTTTTCTAATCCCCTGCTTTCTTACCAGAGCGGATGAGGTGGGCTGGGAGCCTGTGCTGCTGCTGCTGCTGCTGCTGTGCCACTGCCGTGCCACCAGCTCCAGTGGGCAGGACTCATCCTGGTCCACACTGGGATCACATCCAGTGCCACACATGGAAATGAAACCAGTGCTGATTTCTGCTGATCTGGAGGATCCCCCCACATCACGACAACCACGCTGGCCAAAAATGCAGCACGTGCCCAAGCTGCATCCCCTGCCTGGCTGGGTTTGTGCTGGGCCCCTTTGCCTGCCAGTGCTTTGTGTTGGTCATGGATGGAGCCTCTTCTCCATTAATAACCATGGAATAAACTGGACTTAAATGCTAAATTGAAGCACAGCAGGCCGTTTATACAGATTTACTTTGGGATTGTGCAATTAGCAGAGGGGGACATGCAATCCTTGGAGTCAGGAGCAAATTCCTTCCTATGGAAGGAATCAGGGCAGTCTGAAGAAAGGTGTCAGTGCCAGCTGTCAAGCAGGGATGGGGCTGGGCCAATTGTGCTTTGGCCTGAGTTTAGGAAATAAGGATGTGCAATGCCAGATTGATGCTATGGAGCGAGGAGGGGATGCTGACATGAGGATTTTTGGATGCTGGATGTGGAGAGAGAGAGCTGCACCACAGGGGCAGAGGGGATGGTGAACCACCTCCCCTTGGAAACCTTCCTCTGCGCAGGGCCCTTGGAAATCTCCCTCTTCCTCCTCGTTGTTCCATGTGTGCTCGGCTCTGTCCCTGTGCACGTGCGTGGACGCCGCATGCGTGGGGCGAGCGCTCACAGATGCAGGAGGTTCATGTGCCGGGCTTGGCTTGCGGCACTGCTGCACATGCAACTTTGTTATTTACGCCCACAATCAGTTTACAACCTCTGGCCAAAACTTCATCTCCTGTACGGGAAGGTTTGGCCTGCGGAGAGACGTTAGCACGAAGGCGAGTGGGAAATATGAAAGGGCTCTCTATGTGAGAGCAATTCCGTTTGTTGCCAGTGCACAGCCGTGGTTTTTCCATCCCTCTGGATTTGGGCTCGGAGATGTCTCCGTGCTGTGAGCTCTGCCTGGGCTGCCACGAGCACTGCCTGCGGCTGGGCAGCCGTGGCCAGGCTCCCACCGGGGTTCTGATCGCTCATGGGGGTGATGGTGTGGGAGGGACAGAGGGCACTGGAGCCACAGCTGCCACAGCTGTGCTCCTGTGCAAAGGCAAAGCTGGGAGCTGTGCTGTTTGGTTTTTCAGCCCTAGAGCTCTACGCATCCATTCCAAAGCACTGCCACGTTCCTCAGCTGGAGGGGATGGAGCTGGCCCTGCTCTGAGCAGTCCTGGTGGATTGGCACAGTGTCGGGAAAGCACCAGATCCAGCAACCTCAGTTGGACCTTGGCAGCCCCAGCTGGACCTTGGCCACCCAGAGAGCACCTTGGGATGCAGGGCTCCCTCCTGGCCCTGGAAATGTGGGGTGCAGGCATGTGCCACAATGCCTGGTTGGTACTGAATTTCCTTGGGGGTTAATGGAAAAGATAAAAAAATGAGTCTTGTAAAACTCAGAAGAATAAAGGTGGGGTGGGGGAATGAAAGAGCCTGGTGGTGTGCAACTGATCTGCTGACTCAGGAACCCTTCAGGAGGATGGAGGAAAATCCTCTGGCTACAGAACCGCCAAGCACTTGGAACACCAGCAGTGGCTCTGCTGGTGGTGAACAGGATCCAGCCCAGCCCTGGCTCTGGCCCTGGCACTGCCCTGGCTTCACAGGCTGAGGCAGATGCTGCTCTCACACATGCAGTGAAGGTGTGGGGCCTCAGCTCACAGCCCAGTGCTGCTCCCACCCCTGCCCCAGCAAAACTTAATTGTTTTCTGCAAAGAAGAAAATCATTTGGGGAATAGATGGAAAAAGGAGATAGCGTCAGGCAGTCATGGCCTGTTCTCCACCTGTTGTTATTTTGGTCTGGCCCAATCAACCTGCTAGCCAGGCTGGAGCCAGAGACCATCTGGAAAAACTGCCGTGTTTATAAAACTGACACGGAGCAGCACCCCAGGGCCCTGACCTCCCACACAAATCTGGAAATGATTAAAATGGCCCTGGCTGCCTTCTCGGTGCAGAGCTGCCTGCGGAGAGCAGCCCACCGCCTGCATTTGGAGTTCTCATCAGCGGGGCTGGGAACACGCCCGGCACCCGGCGCCCTGCCCGGAGCCCCTGCTGGCAGGCAGCTCAGGGATGCTCCAGGGAAATGTGCCCATCCAGCTCATCCTACAGCACCCTTCCCCACTCTGAGCTGCCTTGTCTGCCCTGGATCTGTCAGCCGTAGGCATCAATCCCCCCGTCTGCAGTGGTCCTCTATTTTTACGGCTCGCTGGAATGAGAAAGTGCAGTAGTATCAGTGACTCTGATTTCAGCAGGAGGAGATTCAGTGCCAAAGGCACTGAGTGTGAACCCCAGTGAACTGGCTGTGAGCTTTGGTGAGCTCCTTCTGTGGGCAGTGAACAACTGCATGGCTCCAAATCACTGCTGCAGGACTGGCGCCATGTCCAGCCCTTCCCCAGGAGCAGAAAGACTTTGGCAGGGCTTTGGGTTGGGCTCTGGGTTTGGAAAAACCCTCTCAAAGGGCTGCTGCCCTTTCCTTTGTGCTGTTCTCACACCTCCCACCTCCAGGACATGGTTTATCAAAGCAGCTTTGTGTCCTCCATGTAGCAAAGGGTGCCCAAATTCAAGCCACATTGGACCTTGCTGACCCGCTCTGGCCAGAGGACATGTGGCTGGTCTCAGCCTTGCCTTGCCTGCTGGGCAGCAGCCTAATTAGAGAGGTGTGAATAATGAATTATCCGTGACTCCAAGCCATCCATGGAAAATTCAAATCAACCTGCTTTTCAGCTACAAGACGTCAGCAAACTATCTGCCAAGAGAGAACAGTGGAAGAAAGAAAAGCCAGCCTGTGTCCTGGTGTGGATGAAGGGCAGGTGGAGGTGACGCTGGGTGCTGCAGCCCTGAGCCTGCTGGGCTCAGTGAGAAATGAATGTTTGGCCCCTTGGCTTGTGAGCCAGGGCTGGAGCTGCCAGGCTGTGTGATGGATGCTCTCTGCTCCCACCTCACTCCCTCACGCCTGCAGGGCGGGCATGGCAGTGAGTGCAGCCGCGGCCAGCACCTGGAGGGGTAGGCAAGTCCTTCTACATGGGGTCGCCACACCCTGTGTCCCCTCTATCTCCCACAGGAGCAGGTGAAACACTGGTCCTGGCACAGAGATAAAGCTGAGGGTCCTGCTGGGGTAGGGGGCAGCTGGCAAATCTGGCACATGGGTAGAGAAGGGGAGCAGGGGTAGAGAGAGACCCCATCCACAGCCTCATGGCACATGTGAGGTGGACACAACTCCTTGCAACAGGACTGTCAGGATTGATAGTGAGGGCTTTGGTAAACACTTGCTTCACCCCAGCGTGAGGGGACCTAATCCCTGGAAGGGCCCTGGCCTTGGGCCTGGAGGAGCCCTTTTGGCTGTGTTTATCTTCATCCTTCCCCTGCTCAGCCACCAGTGGCCCCGAGTTTGCTGCCACTGCTATTGTTCCCTGTGTTATCAGGGGACGAGGATGGGGACAGGGATGAGAGCAGGAGAGGCTGTCCAGGCTGCAGAGCAGGGCTGGGGACACCCAGGACCTTGAACTTGGCACAGACACTGCTGGGCACAGCTGGGCAGGATGTTCTGGGCAAGGCTTGTCCTTCCTTCCAGGTGCAGCCCTGACCTGGCTCTGAGGGTGGCAGCTCCTTCCGTCCTCTCCAACCCACTCCTGGAGCTGCTCGTCCTGCTCGGGCAGGGATGCTGGGAAAGGCACAGTTCCCACTCCTGAAACAGGTAAGGGTTTTGATGGAAAAACGTGCAAAAATGTTCAGCCTGAATTTCAGAGGCTTTAATGGGTTCCTGATAAGGAGGGGGAGCCCTGTGCTGCTGCCGGGATCAAGGCTTTGAAACAGGCAGAAAATAGACGTGTCACGTCTTTTGTCCACGGCCGGCTCTGCCCATTGATCTCTCTATCAGATGAGTAAACTGATATATATTAACCCAGAGCCAAAGCAAACATATTCTGGGTGTTGAAGAAGCTCAGGTAAGTCCTTTTCCCCCTGCAGGAAGCTGGAGCTGAAGTCCTGGCTGGGGGGAACCCTGTGGTCCCAGACCAGCTCCTGGCACAGACTTGTTTGTGGCTGGGTGTGCCTCAGTTCCCCTGCCCTGGGGAGGGGATGGACCCTTCACAGTGGGTCCATCCTGGGCAGTCCAGCCCCCACCCCAGAGCCCAACTCTTGGCCTTGGTCACCTGCCCAGGGACGTGTGTCCTGGGCACACACCAGCCCTCCCAACTCAGTCCCCTCCCTTGGGTTGACCATTAAATCCCCCCTGTCTGCAGAAGGCTGGGCCACTGGTGGATAGTCTGTGTGAAAGGAGGGTGATAACAGCAGGAGAGAAACCCCCCCCTGCCCGCCCCAGAAGCGGTCGGGGGTCCCCCAGCACGCACCCACCTGCAGGGACCACAAGGGACTAACATCCCCTACTTCACTGTAACCTCTTAAAAAATTATGATTGAAACCTATTACACAAAAAGATTGTGGCAGTAAATTGTGCTGCAGGGAAGTTCAATACTTGGAGACCTGTGGCTGATTCAATCACTGGCCAGGGATGATAAGTGACAGCAGTGGGTCTGACCTGGATTTCTTCTCCCTTCGTACTAAATGAGCATCATCTGGGCTTTAAGGGGCACTTCTGGGTGGTGGCACCCACCTACCTGGGCAGTCAGAAGTGAAACACTTCACCAGGACACAAGCATTTTGGTACTTTTTTCCTGGAGGAAGAGCCAAAATGACTCACACAGATGGGGGTTTTGGTACAACGATTTTTGTGCCTGATCTTTTTAATGAGTTTCAAAGTTTCATTTCCACATGATTGTTTTGGTTAATTTTGCTTCAATTTTTATGCTAAGAACTGTGCTAGACACTTCTGCTTCAAATTTTCTATTGAATGCTGTGCTAAATATGTTGTGAATGCAATACATTGTTATAGATGTGGTCATTTTGGATGGTACAAAATTCAATTTGATACAAATTGCAGTCTAGGAGTGAAAAAGAGGAGCATCCCTGTGGTGCCACATGGAGACCTCATCGCCTCCACCATTCCCATCACTGACCAGCCCTTGTCCTGCTCCCCCCATCCTGGAGGTCAAAGGTGAATGGAGATGGTGTTTGTGGTGCTTCACTAAGGACAGAGGGGGGAGGAGAAGGGAAGTGACTCGTCTCTGTCACCGCCGGGCTGTGTGTCACCGGGGAAGCCGGGAGGCCACCATGTCCGGCCAGTGAGCAGCCGGCGCTGCTCGGTCCGTCCAGCTGCACCTGACCCGGCACTCTTTCAGTGCCAAGCGAGTCAAACAAAGACACCCATGAGAGAAATGAACAGACATGGCTGCTGAGGGCAGGTGGGAGGCTCCTGCACCCAGGGCCGGTGAGCAGGACCAGCTCTGGTGCCAGGTTTGGGCTGCACCTTGCAAAGACCAGGCTGGAGCCAGAGGAAGCCGTGGCAGCTGCTGGCCGTGCCAGGAGCGGAAACGGGGGCAGCCCCAGTGCCATGACCTTTCCTCCCTCTGGGAATGTGCTGCCTCAGCAGGAAATGCTTGGGGCTCTCCAGACAGGGGGCTGCTGCTCCCCATGAGCTGCCGGCTGCAAGAGCCAGGGGGGTCCCGGGAAGAGGCTGAGAGAAGCCCTGGCCAGGAGCATCTTCCACAGGGGCTTCAGAGAGTAGGGCTGGCTGTGCTGCACAGCAGCTCACACCAAGCAGCAGCAGCAACCGCACACCCAGTCACTTGATTTCTCAAGTGGGTAAGAGAAAAGGGACCTGGAGTGAGCTTGAGTGCAGGACAGCCCATCCCAGGTCAGACTGCTCTCACATCCCACTGTGGGGATTTCTGATGTCCAAGTCCCAGGAATGAGCATTTAGCCTTTTTTAAGTGGTAAAGAACTTAGCTGGAAAATTAAGGTGGGAAAGGATGGGAAAAGCTGACACTGAATCCTGGTTTGTCCTCTCCAGCCACACTGTGATGTGATTCTGGGGAAAAGCAGCACCTCGCTGAGGCCACGGAGCTGCTGGTTGCACTGCAGTCATCTGGGCAGCCGATGGGGCTGGTCTGTGTGCCCCAGCCCCTGCTGCTCCCGAGTTACTCATAGACATGGACTACAAGTTGCCAAAAGGACAGAGAGCCTGGCTGGGCTGACAGAGCCCAGTATGGGTAGGGGAAGGCCCTAGGCTCAAATGCTGCAGAACAAAGATCAGCCCCAGTTGTGGGGGCACAGCACGGAGCAGGGATGGGATCCACGCTGTAAAACCTGAGTGCTCCCCTCCAAATAAAAAACCAAAACGCTTGCTCAAAGAAAAGTGTGCACTTGCTCAAAACTCAGCCCAGGTGAGTCCCTAATGGCATCCAGGTTTCCACTGAGCATGGCTGAGGGGGTCAGGTTTGTGATGAAATCCCTTGGGGCTGGGTGCTACTCAGAGCGACCAAGCACAGGGACTCCACCACAGCTACCACCTTCACTTGCCTTCAGCCAAGGCTAAACTTGGAAAGGGCTTTCGTTGGTGTGGTCCTGGTGCCAGAGGCAGTTCCATGGCAGCAGGATCAGCCTCTGTAGGTGAAACACCCGGAGGAGCACCAGCACGCACCCTGCATAGGAAACAGGGGCCCGTTCCGGTGAGGAAATGGTGCGAATGCTATTTATTTGCAGAGTTTTGTTTTCATTAACTCCAGCATGAGTCAAACCCTTCCTGCCAGCATTCCGCCCGGCACGGTGCCTCCGGCTGGCACTGCAGGCTGGGAGCTGAGGCGGGGCGGCCGCAGGAAGGTGACGATGTGGCCCCGGGGCAGGTGCTGGCCGGCCCGAGTGCCGCTGGCGACGGTGCCGCCCGCGCAGATGTGTCCCTGAGCTGGTCCTCGGGGCTTTCCAGGGAGGCTCCGTGAGCTGTGTGCATGAATCATGAGCTGGCTGGGAAGAGAAGAGAAACGCAACGATGATGGGGGGAGACTGGGAGTTGGAGGAGGGCTACAGCAGCCCCCCGGGCGGAGCAGGGGCCGTGCTGGAACAGCTGCCTGCGGGATGCAGTGCTAATTTTAGGGAGGGGACTGGGAGGACACCCCGGAGCCGAGCTCCTCACGTCTTTACTGCCGCGGCCAGTGCGCTGAGCCGGAGCCACCCAGCCCGTATCCTGTCTCCCGCAGCCAGCCGGGATGGAGGCGAGGGGCGAGGGTAAGAATAGCACAGCCGTCCTTCCCGGCGCCCGGCCCCCTGGCCAGGGATTTCCTGAGCAGGGCGGTGCCCCCGTGGCTGACGGTGGATGCGGCGCCGCGGCCGTGCCTGCCCATGCACCGGCCGGCTCCTGGTGCTCACACCATCCCATGCGGCTCAGCGCCAGGGAATTGCTTCTCCTTCTGTCTCATCCGAAAGCAAGGGCTGGTGGTGACCAGCTGCAGGTGTTTCGGGTGTCAATGCCAGCCATTTGTGGGGTAGCCAGAGAGCACAACGGGAAAGGGGATCCAGACTGAGCTGCCGTGGGAACCATTCCGGCTCAGAGAAGAACCCCTTCTGGGTGAAGGAACAAGGACATTTAAAACCAGACTGTTGACAACCATCGGAAACACCCTGGCAGGAACACGTGATGGTTTCCCAGTCTGTTCACTTTTCCCCAGATATGCTCCAGCGTGGGTGAAAACAATCCAAAGTTGCTTTTACTTCTCCAGCTGAGAGATGCAGCCCCCCACGCCCTCACCCCCACCCTGCCCTTCCCCTGCAAACACTGGGACACTGCAGCAGATATTCCATCCATAGCCCTCTGTCGTGAGCACCCGGCAGAGAGGAACAGCCCCTGCAAACCACACAGCCCTGCAGAGCAAAGGTCTTTGTGTGAGAAGGAGCCGGTTCCCCACCGCTTCCTCCTCCCTGCCGCCTGTGACCCACCGCGTCCTCCGAGCCCAGAGTTGGCCCAGGCAGGAAACAGGTGGGATAAATATTTGTGCAAACCACAGTGAAATTTCCCTTGAAGGCTGTGCAATGTGTTTCCCTCCCTACAGTTGTGAATGGGAAGGTAACGGCCGGCACAGCAGCAGGTGCTGCCAGGGTGGTGTGGGACCGGTGCTGCCGCCTTCCCGGGGAAAGTGAACCCGATACTCTTACTTCACGCAGAAGACAGGCTCGGGAAGCTGCTGGGGGCTGCAGGAAAAGCAATCCTGGAAAAACAAAGGCATTAATTGCTGCAGCTTAAACCTGAGGCCCACGGGAGCCCTGCAGGGTAGGGCCAACACACCTCACCCAAGGAGAGCCAGGGCGCTGTGGAACGAGCACACCAGCTCTTATGCTCCTGGGACAGGGCAAAAGCTGTTACTGCCCCAGCACAGCATTTACAAAGAGCTATGCCTTCCCTTTGCAAGGCTGGTTAAGAAAAACCACGGAATGCCACATCCCCCTGCAGGGCTGCAGGCACAGCCAGTGCCCACTGCAGGGCAGGAGCAGTGGAACGTGGTGGCAGCACATCAGGGCAGTCATCACACAGGAGGTGCTGGCAGTCTGGGACCAGGTGTTACCCAGTTCCTGATGTGGGATGTTCCCCTGGGGATGTACACTGCCTGGTGGGAGGGGGCTGGGGTGTGAGGGAAGGGTCCATGTGGGTCTGGTGCCTTCTGAAACCAAAGTATTGCTGAAAATAATGTACTGTTGGGGTTGGAGTACATCCACAAGCTCTTGCTCTCCCCTTGGAGAATGGTGGTCAGATCTGACCCAGTGAGCCCATCAGCATCAATGTGAAGGAGGGGAAAATGGATTGGAAAGCCTCTTTGGTGGGAGTCTGCAGCTGTAGCACCCATCACCAGTGGTGCAAGGGTAAATTCAAAAGGCTACCTTCATCAGAACCAAAACTGAACAAGTTTGAAATCTCAAACAGCTTCATCTGGTTCATTTCATAGTCAGACAGCGGGAAAGGAGTGGGAATTTTCTATCTAAATAAGTGGGCGAGAGGAGCCCAGGCAGCACAGGATACAGGCGCCTCTGAGCTAACACGCACTCATTACAGCCCCGACATCTGCTCTCTGACCTCTTGAGCTCTGATTGCCGGCAAACCTGCTGTGGCTGCCTTCCCCCTCTTGGATTTCCTCCTCCTGTCTGCAGAGACCACGAGCTCCCGGGACGAGGGGCAGGTGGGAGCCGTGGGCTCCCGGTTCCCCCCCGCAGCGCTCTGGTAGCTAAGCCCTGTGATTTGGGGGCTGGAGGGTGGGGACAGACTCTGCAAACCAACAAGGTTTCACAATAGTTTGCTTAAGGGCTTGTGACTTACGGCTCGTGCTCAGGTGCTCCAGGCAGGCCCGGGAGCAGCCCTGTCCTGGCTGCCCACAGGAGCCCAGCCTGCTCTGCCCTGGGGGGCCACAGCCCTGCTCTCTTCTGGGGCACAGCTGCTCCAGGGATTCTGTAGCAGGGCTTGGGGAGCCCCAAAGTCCTCTCAGCACCAGCTACTCAAACGCACTGAACCTGCTAGATCCAGATACAGTAAAGAGGTGCTCAGCATCCTGCAGGGCAGCTGCTCACATCACAGGGAGTTTGAGATCCATCCAGCAGAAATCAACACAGCCAACACGATCCTTTCCACTCCTCTAGCTCTCCCCCTTTTTTCCTCCCTCTCCTTCCCCCTTCCCCCAAAAGCTCTTTGTCTCCGGGCTCTGTGGAGGAAGCAGACCCTCTGAAAATAAACTCTTTCTGCTTTGATCTGGTTTATGGGCACGCACTGTTTATAGCTCCGTGTGTACGACTTGACACCTTCCCACCTGCGGCCCCAGCAACTGCTTCTTATCACAGCCACTTTGGATATTAACAGGGCAGCAGAGAGGGTGATCTGGAGGTCCCCAAGGCCCCTGGCCCACCCCCATACCCCACTGCCCTCCCCAGCCGCTGCTGCTGCCCCTCCCCAGGCAGGAGGGAGACAGGGCTTGTGTCCCCCTGCATGTGATAATCGCATCAACCCATGTTTATTGGGATGTTTATCTCGACTAGCGTTAATGGGAGTGTCCTCCTAGGTTGGATCCATACATTCCCTGCAGGAATTAGCTCATTTTGACCTGTGCTTTCAGCACAGCTTGGGACAGCATTGGGTTCCCATGCCTGCCTTCTGACCTGGCGGATACACACATGTGGGAAGCAGGGGCAGGAAAGGCTTGGAAAGCTCCAAATCTGCTGAAGTGTGCATTGAAGCAGGTGTCATCCACCTGGTCTGGGAGCTGGAGTCTGTGAAGGCACCGCAGCCTGGTTGAGGTCAGCACCAGAGCACCCAGATTCCCAAGGGGGCTGTCACCCAGTGAAGTGTGGGCACAAGCTCTGTACCAGGGCATGGGGGGCTTTGCTCCAGTGTCAGTTCTGCATGGTAGGG
>JAWWES010000051.1:13850490-13887265 GCA_035583135.1 Lophotriccus pileatus
ATTGTTATTCTGACTTATAATCTCTCTTTTGAGTTGAGCTCATTTCCCCTGCTGGGTAACTTTTAAACCAGCACATAGGGCTTTGCTCAGGATTGGCTGTGCAGTGTCAGTCCTGCTGTTGTGCTGTGGCACAACAGTGACAACAGGAACAGCTGGGCCAGCCTCATCCCTGCTTCTCCAGCACCAGAAGGAGGGCAGGCGACGCTGCCTGCTCCAGAGCCTGTTTCACTGAGCTTTCTGCTGTCCTGGAAAGGGCCCCGAGATGTTGCAATAAAATGAATCTGTTAATAAACAAAGTCAAGTCTGGGCTGTGCTTATAATCATCTTTTATCCAGTCTGGCCCTCAAAACATCTGCCAGGAGGGCATCTCTGCTGGTAACGTATGAGTCAGCAGCACAGACCCAACAGCGGGTCCTGGCAAGTCCCTGCAATGCCCTGCAGGGCTCCACCACCTCACCTGTACCAGCAGGGACCAGGGCATTGCACCCGCACTGTCTGGGCATCCCGCTGCCCCATGGGACCCCAATATTCCCCTGCCTCCCACCCTCAACTACTCCATTGGCCCCAGGCAGCCGCTGCCCCAACCCCAGTGCTGCAGAGGTGGCCCCAAGTGCCACATCTTGGCACTGACAGTGACACACCAGTCCTTGTCCCCTCATCTCTGTGTCTTATGGGTCTCCGACTGTGCCCACTCTGCCCAGCCTGAGCAGAACAAGTGACATCAAACACTCACCATGGTCCCCAGGTCTGCTGGCTACACAGAAGTTGTGTTGAGGGTTTGGAAACCTCTCCTTCAAAAGGTGGGAAAAAATGAAATTTCAAGGCTCATTCCCAAGACTTGGATTAGATCAGCCTTGGTCAGTTCTTCCATCCTCATTCAGACACTTCTGAAATATTTTGTTTTCACTTTGAACATACAGAATGTTTTTAAATGCATTTAATTAGCTTATATTTCATGGGGGAAAAAAAGAGATCATTTGGACTTGGAAAAAATTAGATTTTTTACAGAGCTCCAGTGGTGGGAGCCTATTTTCAAGTAGAGAATTGAATCAAAATCCACTTTTCCCCACCATATTGTTTGCAGTTCATTGATAGTTTTCAATGAACAGCATGTCTTTAAAATATTCCCTTTGGCTCTGGTAGCAGCGCTCACTTCCAACCTCCAGCCCCACAAAAGGAAATGGTGACACTCAAAACTCCGGTTGAAAGCCGATACAGAGTTGCAGTGGGGGAGGAGGACTTGTCGCTACAAGGTATCTCTGAGGTCAAAGCACGGCTGAGCAGCGAGCACAGCCCCACTTATGCCAGAGGCAGGCGATGCTTCTGGGGCCTAAGACTCCCAGAGCTCCAAGTCCCAGCCCTGGGGGAGCAGGAGCCCTGCCCGGGGGGCACGGGCTGTGCTGGAGCACCTGCTCCAAGGTCCCGGGGTTACCCAATCTCCCGGCAGCCTAATGCAAGCGCTGTCTTGCACAAGTGCCTGTTATCAGCATATTTTGGGGCTGAGTGGCGGCGCAGCGAGGGCTGGGATGGGGATTGCTCTTGGCTGGTGAGCACTCGGGGCTGCAGCCAGGCGCCGAGGAACAGCCTGGGCTCTGGCGCTTCCAGCCAGCAGCTCCAGCGTACGGAAACATGTGGAAAGCAGCCCAGAAATCCCAAGGCTTGGCCTGGTGCAGGGAATGACTTTCCCTTGGCATTCTCCCCCAGCACATCACCGCTTTCCCAGTGGTCTGCCAGGGCAGGGGATCCCACCACCCTGCAGACCAGGATCCCCCAGTGTGACAGGACCTGCACCTGGAGCTGCTGGCAGGATGTGGAAATTGCTGTGTGAAATACCCAGGGAAAGGTCTGATCTGCCACACACCCCATCTCACACGGGCTCTGCACTGTGCATTTCTCACCCTTTGCTTTCCACCCCTCTTGGCTGTGATCCAAGCCCCAGGTGAGGCTTTGGGCTGAGTGGGGGTCCCTGCCACCTCCCCAGGGAGAACATTAAACACGTCGCTGTCCAACCCAAACCCTCCCCTCAGAGGGAAACCCAGTCATCCTTTTGGGCAGACATTTGCTGAGGCAGCATCCCATAGGAAGGGTCTGGTTGTGTTTCAAGTATTTGGGGAAACCCTCAGGGGCTGCCGTAGGCACAGAGCCAGCCCAGCCCTGCTTCTCAAATGCAGTCAAGGTAAAAGAGACCTGGCAGTGAGTAAGGCAGGGGGTAGCTTCTGAGCATTACCTGTGAAGCTAAACAACTACAAGAGCAACGGATGTTTGTGAAGCAGCTCTTGTTATGGAGCCTCCTGAGGACACACTATCACAAGTAATGGAGAAGTTCCCGTATCCAGGGTTTCAGTGTTTCTCCTAGGCTCTGGAGCACACAGAGCAGGGCTGAGGGGCATGCCCACCAAGCTCCCACCACGCGTGCAGCGAGGAGAAGTCAGATAGAACCTCAACTTCTGTTCGGCACAGAGGCTCCTCTCCCTTCTCCTCCCCAGCCCCATGTTTGGGTGGCGAGGGCATGAGGAGCATTTCAGTGCCCACATGCCCAGCTGTGCACAGGGAGAGCCAGTCCTGGCTGTGCCCCCAGAGCCTCCATTCCCCCGTGCTGCCAGCACTGGCACCTTCATGGCCAGAAGTGGCGATGCCCGGCCAGCAGCTCACCCCACGCTATCAATCACCATCCAGCCACACAGGGCCTCCCACCCCTAGAGCTCCTTGAAAGAAACTCCTGATTTTCAACACCTACTTAAGGCACTTGAGGCTGCGTCGCTGCCGCAGACGTGAGCTCATGCTGGGGCTCGCAGGCATGTGCCACCCTGCTCCAAGGCTGACGCCCACAGCCAAACATCTCCCCCAGCTTCTGGCTGAGCGAGCAGGCGCCAGGCAAGCACCATCTGAGGAACAAAAGGGAGGGGCTCACAGGTGGACCCCTCATGGCCTGCGTGGCTCCCAAGACCTCAAGGTTTTAAATAGGAAAGGTTCAGAAGGACCTGCCTCCTCCTTTGTGCTCACTCGAGGGTATCTTCGTAGTTCACTTGAAGATGTGGGTATCAGTGAGTGTCTCCTAACCAGAGGGGCACAGGAGAGACCCCCTGTTTGCATTCCCCGCTTATACAGGGACAGTCCTTCAATATCCCTGAGTTTGTGAATCACCAGCACGGTTTTGGGAGGGGGTTTCTTGCAGCATCTCCCCAGAGAGGTCCTGCTGCCCTGGAGCACCTGTGCCACAGAGATGGAGCACAATCCTGGGGATAGCAGTCTGGCCTGCCCTTGGGGCAGTCAAGACCTTCCCTCCCCAGCTGGTGTCGGAGTATGGTAGAGCCAGAGGAAGGTCCTGTTTCAGAGGGAAGCTAAAAGGCAGATGGCTTTCAGCTGCTTCTGTGCCAGGGTGCAAACAATCAAGCCCTAGGACTCCTGCCAAAGGGTCACTGTGGCAAAGGGTCATTGTCATCCCCCAGAGGAACCATCAACCACAGGCAGTGAGGCACCTGGGGTGCCACGGGGAGAGGCCCTCCAGGCATTCAGAAATCAGGTGGGTGGCACGCAAGGGGAAGCTCAGTCCTGTCCCTGTTGCTGAGCCCATGTGTAGGCTGGACTTGTGTCTCTGCGGGTGCCCGCCACAGCTGGGCAGTCCCCTGGGATGAGCATGGTCAGGATAAGTGGACAGCTCTTTTGATTTCTCACCAGCCCTTGGCTACCACAAATGTTTTCTTCTGGCTAACCACAGCCCAGTCCACGTGTGAAGGTCCCAGGTCCCAGGAGAGGAAAGCCTTTGGTGACTTCCCCCTGATTCATGCAAACCAGGCTCCTGTGAACACCACATGAAAGAGCTGGGTGGGGGAAATGTCACAGGAAAAGTTCCCAAGAAGAAAAAACTTCATGGCCTGTAAGTGGACCACAGTGACAAGCCAAAATAAGGCTGAGATGCCAGGTTGTCCTAAACCACCTGGACAAGAGAAGCCCTGTGTGCAGGGCCACCAAGCAGCCTCAATGAACTGACTTCCAAGGCATTTATGGTGTGTGAAACAGAAGAGGTGTCCGACACCAAACACACATCTGGGGTGAGGTCCCTCATGGGGCAGCACTTACAGAAGCAGGGTGTGCCCTATAGGACAGGCAGGAGCTGCGGGGGCTGCTCAGAATCCCGGGGCAGACAGAGGGTAGGTGGGGATAAAGGGGTTAAAAATCCAGGAAAAAGCTGCAAATGGATTTCACAGATGGCCCTTTAGCCACAACTGCAACCTCCACAGGTTGCACTCTGGTTGTGTGGGTCCCTGTGGGTGCTGGGGTTGGGGGGAGGGAGGGCAGGCTGCCACTTGGAGACCACCCTCCCCTTTGGCAGCCCCAGGAGACAGCGTGGGGCAGAGGCTGGGACACAGCAGCATGGCCTTGGTTTCAGCAGGAGGCATGGAAAATAAGAAAGATGAGGTCACTGCAAAGCAGTCGTGTAGGATGTGATACAGGAGAGGAGTGGGGCGTACGGAGGAACAAGGAGCTATTGTAACCTTGCAGAGCAGGGAAAAAACAGCTGTGGGGATGGCAGGTCACCTCCTGCTCACGCCAGGCATTTGGGATTTAGCTTGTCTGAGGTCACACAAAACGGGTGTAGAAGAGGAGTGGGTAAAAGGAGGTGGTGGAGGCCTGGTGGGATGCAGTGGTGGAGGCATGGACAAGGCTTTTCTCTCCGTTGCACCAGCCCTGCAGGGGGAAAGTACAGCAGGTACTGACGCAGCTATTTCAGCTACAGAGAAACAGCTGGAAAACACCTGGTGCAGTGCTAGGAATGCCCTGTGCATGGATCTGCCCCGTGTTCAACCCCATCCTACTGGTCCCCAGGGCATTTCCTGGGGTCAGGTCATGCTTTGGGGGTGCTCAGAGCATCTGTGGAGAGCATCCCTGAGGAGTGGCGGGGGCTGGAGTGGGCTCTTGGGGACAAAACAAAAAGCTTTTCCCTCATGCCACCACCCTTGGAGCAGCTCCTTTCCCTCCCTCTCTGCGGCACCGCCGCAGCCCCCCAAGCCTCCCGTGTCCCTCTCCCAGCCCTGGCCGGCCCCGCGGTGGCCGGGCGGCCGCGAAGCTCCAGACTTTCTGTCTGCACGGGGACTTCCCGTCCCCGCTCGGCGCTGCCGCCGCGAAACCAAAGAGCGGCTTGTTCGGCTGCCGGAGCCGCCTCCGCGCTGACTGCCCTTCTCTGTTCCCGCTAGGAATAATATACCCAGGGCTCTGCGCATAAATTGAGTTTCCCAGAGCCAGGCTGGTGGGGAGACTTTAATGGGAAGGAAAATAAACCGTGTACTCGGCACGCGGGGAGGTGTGGTGCTGGCAGAGGGGCGCCGCGAAAAGGCTCCTCTTGGCTTCTTTTTTGCCCCGGCTTGTTTGCTGAGGGAGCACACGTATGCATGCCCGCCTGTGCAATGTGTTTGCTTCCCAGGATGCCAAGGAAAAGAGAGGCATTCTGAAGTAGCTGCCTGAGAGCTCTGAGGCCTCTGAGCTGCCGAATCGCATCGGTGACAGCAACCCAGCCTGGCCCTCGGAGGTGGCGTCTGCCCCAGGAGAAGCTGCTGCTTTCCTCCCCAGATCGCTCCCCTCAGGGCTCCGGGGAGGCTGTGGTGCTGCGGGCACGCAGGAGGGATGTTGCCGTGCCGGGAAGGTGCCAGCATGTTTGTGATTTCTCAGCACAATGCTGCGATTCAGGGCCTGGGGAAGAGCATGAGTCACACTGTGAACTTTCCCGGCCAGTCACCGCTGGGAAACACGCTCACATCTGCTCAGCCACCCTCACAGTGCCTCCTGCTCAGGAATAATCCCACCGCTTCTCCCTTCCCGCCTGCTCCCGGTGCCGGCTAGAGCTGCTCCGAGAATATCAGCAGCCCAGGGACGAGAGCGAAACAGTGAGAGAATCCAAGAGGGGGAAACAGCACCGAATTTGGATGCAGAAGAAAAGTGTCTGAGTTTAATTGCTTTGCTGTGCATGGTGGACACCAGCCAGGACAACCCAGGGTGCTTTTGGGGCAGCTGGGGCCTGCAGCCCCCACGCCCGCCCCCCTGGCAGAGGAGGCTCTATTGACTTAACGCTGGGGCTGCACCTATTCGTGTTTGCGAAGCCTTTGAAGCCCTCGGGGAGCAGAGCAGGGCCGTCGGATGAGCCCGTGACTCAGGAGAATCCGCCCCCTCTATGACCAATAATTACCCCGAGCGGGAGGAGGGAGGCCGGGGGGTCAGCGGGCATCCCCTCACCTGCGGGCAGCCCCGGGCACAGGAGGGACAGGACGGGCTTCCCCGAGGCCACGCTGGGGCTGGGAAAAGTCCACGGGTTTGGGAAACAGTGTTTGCCTTTGAACACGCTCACTGTCAGCTTTCACAAACGTCAGAAATACAAATGGGAAGTGAAATCCCATGTTTATAAAAATATTTGCTTTAAGCTGAACGAAGGTTATTAAGGGGAAGGGTGGGTTTAAGGTTTTTTTCAGCCCTATGCTGCTCTCATCCTGCTCCCCGGGAAGGCAGACTCCCCCTGCCCCGATGGTCCCCGGGCTGCGTGCTGGTGGTCGTGTCCCACCTCTGTCCCCTCGCTTCTGCAAAACCTTCCTGACCCGGGGGGGGGGCAGGGGGGGTCCCGGGGAGCAACCGTGACACAGCTCAGGGCAAGGAGTTCCTCGGGGGGGACTGAATGGTGCTTTTCTGCCCTGAAGCCCAGCCGGGAGCTCGGGGGCGCGGGAGGTGCCCCCATCCCATGTTCAGCTTCCTGCGAGGAGAGCCATCCCACGGCGCGCCGGTGCCTCCGTCTGTGCCGCATCCTGCTGAGTAAAACCGGTCCACATCCATACATGGGGAAGAGCCGGGCGAGAGCCTTTCTCCTCTGTCAGACCTCTCCCTCACTCAGTAAATAACATTCCTGCTAACGCTGGTATGTAGGAAACTTTCCAGCTCTCCAGCTCACGTCAGCGTCGCGGCTCCATCGCCTGCCCCCAGCAACAGGTCTGTGTGGGGCAAGGACAAACCCTGGCCACACCAGGGTGCACAGGGGGTCCCTGCTCACCCACCGCTTCTGGTTCCACCTGTACTGGCAGCATTTTGTTTTGGAGAAAATACGAATCTCTCAGACAACTTGTGGTGCCCTGTGCCCCCCTCGGGGGTTGATGAAGGGGTACCTGTGAAATGATGAGTTCTCCAAGTGACTAATGCACCAGTGAAAATCCTCATTCTGCATTAGCCCAAACATCCTGCCGGACCTTGACTCCTCTGCTCCTGCTGCAGTGGCTCCCAGGGTTGGGCATGGGGTGAGAAAGAGAGAGAAGAGGCAGCGGGTGAAGGCAGAGGAAGGAACCCGAGTGCCAGCACAGCAAGGCCCTCATGTCCCTTGCCACCCCTGCTTTGGGCAGCCTGTGGGTGACTCAGGAATCATTCCCTTCTCCTGCTCAGCCAGAGCTCAGGCTCATTCATGAATCATCCCATGTGTTCAGGCAGAGGGGCATACTGGGGAAGGCACTGGGGGCTTCATCACAGGTGCAACACCATCCTGAGTTCCCCCTCGATGCTCTTTGCATGGAGCTGTGACACTGGGCTGGTAGTGAGGTGTACCTTTGTTTGCCAGTTAAAGCAGCAGTCTCTACATGCTTACAAAAAGAGGGTTTAGGTTTGCTCAAGAATTGCTTGGGATGGTTTAGCAGTATTAATTCAAAGAGTTCTCCAAGGCTGTCTTGAGGACCTGACAGGACCCTCTCAGGTCTGGCAGGCAGGGCTGCCTGGGGTCCCTCACCCTCTGTATCAACTAACCAGGGTGGGGGAAGCTCAAGACTGACCCCAGCCCTGTGGTGGTGGCAAAGATGGTCTTGGCAGGTGGACCTGGGCTACGAGATCCATGCAGATCCATGAGCATATTCAAAGCTTTTGCTGTTTGATTCCAGGTTTTCCCCACTTGGGATGCAAACATGCACAAAAGCAAAGCTTTGGGCTGTCTCCAAATACCCAGAGCTGAGCATCTGGGCTGGGCTGATCCCTGGAAAGAGGTGCCAGAGCTTCTCCCCGCTGCTGGCAGGCATGGCCAAAGTCTTCCCCAGCACCTTCTCGAGCTGCTGCCACACACTGGGGCCACCCCTTGGCTGCGGAGCCGGTGCCCTCCGCAATTTGGGAAAGGCCCAGTCACGGGCATGGTGCCTCCTGTGACTCTGTCCCACCCTGTGTGCACCCACACGGTGCTGCTTCCTGGTGCTGTTTCCCTCAGCACCAGCCCTCTGGGACCCAGGAGGGGAATTTTTGCTCTTGTTCCTGAGCAGCCAGACATTCTCCTGCGAGGGACTGATGTGCCAGACAACCCCCACACACACTTGGCCACACCCTCCAGGGAAATCACACCCTCATCCCAAACTGATGCAGTCAACCTCCAGGCTCATTTTATGGCCTTAGAGGGAACTCCACGGCTCGGGGATGAGCCCACATAGGTGGCTGTGTATTGTAGCCCTGCAACCTTGGGAGAGGGGCCTCTCTGATTATTCCCATGGCAGATCCAGGTGCATATGGTAAAAAGGGTGCTGGTAGCCCAAGGAAACTGATGTGTTTCATGCATCACTGCATGCCAAAGTGTGGCTCCCTGCTGGAAAATAGGAGTAGGAGACACAGCTCTGGGACTCGGGGTGGAAATGGCTCGCCATCCACTTGAGCTCTTCCTGGCCTCAGCAGAGGAAATGTGTGCTAAGGGCTGCTGGGGACAGGCTATTTCCTCCCCTGGGCTTTTCTTTCTCTTCTTTACCCTGTTTAGGTATGTAAGGATCAGTGGAGGAAAGCTTGGCGTGGGGTGTGTAGAGCTGTAGGTCATGATGTGGGGCTGGCAGGTCTGTCCATCCTCCCTGGGATGGGGTCACCCTGCCCATCTCCTTCGCTCTCCCTTTGACCAAGGATGCTGTGATAAATCCCTGCAGCAGGTCCAACCCTACACCAGCCGTAGGGCCATGAAGTATCCCTGGCTCTGCAATTCCCATGTTGGGAAGAGGCCGGATCCTGGTGCAGCAGTCGGGCTGTGCTCCCTCCTGATATGCCTGTGTGAAGCCAGCAGTGAGATTTGGCCCTCTCCATGCCTCCCTGACAACCTCTCCATGAATAATGACACAAACGCGCTTCTCACCCTGTCCCCACGCTGGGCTGCTCACTGGGGCGTCCGCGGGCTCCGCTCGCGCTTCCCCAGCTCTGTTTTACATCAGAGCAGCTCCCGTCCGTCTGTCTCCTCTTCTCCCCTCGACACAGCTTCCAGACGGTGTTAAATGCCCAAAAGGAGAAGCAAGCCAGGCAGCAGGCTGCAGGCAGACCAGGGGTCAGGCAGCCTCCCCAGCACCGGGCCAAAGTGCCAGTCTGGCCCCTCGTTCCTGCCGAGGTGACAATAAGGACATTTGCTCGTTGGCAAGTGCCGAGAGCTAATCCTGCCCCCGAGTGCCAGGAAACCACCTGGAGACTTGCTGAGAGGGTGAAAACTATTTATGGGCTCCCCTGGATGTGGGGGTACCGAGGGGAACCAGAGCAGCCTCTGCCTCAGTGGCCCCTGCGTCACCTCCACCGCTGTTGGGGATCGGCTGTGCCAGTGTCCTGCCCTGGCTCTGCTCAACCACCCCGACAGATCAGCCCCACCGGGCAGCTGGTGCTGTAACACCGCCAGAAACTGGATGGAGGAAGGAAAGACCTGGATGACAAAAAGGGACTTCTCATCCCAGAGGATGAGACTGAAGGCAAGACCTCCATATGCTCCCGCCCTGCTGCCAGACATTAGAGGACAGATGTTACATCTGTAACAAACTTTGCACTGGCAGGCTAATTGCTCATTTGCTGTGGAGCTCCTCAGTGAGATGTTTGTCTCAAAAGCAGCCCCTGTGGCTGTGGGCTTGTTCTGAGACACACGTGGGTGCTCCTGCTTGAGGTGAGAGAAGTGCTGGGTTCCCATTGCCTCCAGCAATGGAATAATCCAGGCAGAGCAGTGCAGCTGGTGAGGGGTGGCCACGGGTGCTGCCAGACCCTGTGGGTGCTGCTGGGCCCTCTGGGTGCTGCTGTAGCCCGTGGGTGCCGCTAGAACTGCTGTGGTGCTGCCCACGTGGGATGGCCGTGGCTGGGAAGTGGGTTTGTGCTGAGCTGTAGTTACGGTGAAGGGAAATGAAAATAAAAGCACGGTATTTCCAACTGTCTCCTAATGTGCCCCCAGATGTGGTGGGATGGCTGTCTCAGTGTTGCTGCAGCCCAACTAATGGGATGGGGAGTGGGGGAAGACGTGGCCAGGGCCTGGCTGGAATCCCTGCAGGAGCCCGGGATGCCAGTGAGATAATGAGAGGGGATGTTAAACATTACTGCAGTCACAGGGCTATTTATCTGACACGAACAGAGGCAGCCGGGAATCCTCCAGGGTACATGGCTCAACTTAGACCCCATTAAAGTTCCTTTTATTCCCTGTGTTTTGGCTGATGTTGAAGCAGTGCCTGAATTGCTCCTGCGGGAGGCGGTTCCACACCTGGCGTCAGGTCTGCTCCTGCTCCAGCCAGCGGCCAGGCTCCAGCTGCCTCTGCTCCTCCATCGCCTGCACCCCCAGACACCCACATCCCGGCCAGGTGGGCTGAGGGGGGCAGGGATGAGCAGCCCCAAAGGGCAGGGCACTGCAGATGTGGGCAGAGCCAGAGGAGAGGAACTGAGGGCCCACTTCGATTCCAGCCATCCCAGGACTTGGAGGGCTCCCAGCTCTGGCTGGGCTCTGCAGGATGGGGACAGGAGGGAGAAGCCAAAGGGGCCATTTTCTCAGGAGCCAGGCTTGTGCTGCCTGCCTGAAGCCATACTCCCAACACTGCTGCTGCCAGGAACTTACCTCCTTCTGCTCTGAGAGTTTCCTGGGAGTTTTTTTTCTATCCTGAATTAGGAAAAATCCTGAAAAACCTCACAGAGTTTTGTGCTGTACCCGGGTAGGAGTTCAGCGGGCTGAGCAGAGCCTCGTTCTAAAGAGCTGGGGTTTCCAAGCCAAGTCTGCTGTGAATTAGAAACATGTTTAGTTTTTTGGAGGGAAACACCAAAATGAGACAATTCAGAAAGTTCCCAAACATTTTTTGGACCTCTGAGTTCCTGCCCCTCACCTCCCCACTAGCCACTCCTGGACTTGGCTTTGGGGCTACCAAAGGACCGTGGTCAAGGCAGTGGTGATACGGAGCTGCTTTTTCAAGCCAAGCTTTGTATGGCCAAGGCAGATGCCACAGCACCAAGCCGAGGGGATTCCCAGTGAGTGCAGGTGCCATCACACCGTCACCCACCCTGCCTGGTGTCTGCAGAGGTGAGCAGGAGCCAGGTGCTTCTCCCCAAGGCAGGGCAAGGCAGGAGCAGAGCGAGGCAGCCAGAGGATGGGGAATTCGGATCCAGAAGCGGAACAGACAATTTCCAAGCCGTCATGACGGTGTGTGGTGATGAGCCGGGGCTGCTTCAAAGGGAACCAGCTTTAACTGGATCAAACCCCGAGCCAAAAGCATAAACACTAGGAGGAAGTTTGGCTAAAGTTAAATCATGTTTTATTTAAAAATCTCCCTCTCCCTGTTGTAAGATGGAAACTCTCCATCTGAAAAGTGAAACTAAGATTGGAAACAGTCTGCAGTCATTAAGCTTATGCTACTTTTTTTTTTTCTCTCCAGCTTCTCAAGTAAAATATCAACTGGCTCCACTGTCAGGGACAGGAAACATTAGTAATAAGTTCATAGATTTACATTTTCTCCAGGGAAATACAGGAATATCAGAGATCAAAAGTTGGAGAAAGGAGTTATTTTTATACAGTGATTTGCAACCAGCATTCATTGAGGGGAGTAAATAAATTACAGGCCCTTCACTTTGGGGTTGTTTAAGTTCTTTTTCTTTAATGCTGTTCTTTTTAACTACTGTAGAGTCTGTCAGGTCTTACACAGAGCAGGGAGACTTCCCTGCCTGCCAAAGGAGCTATTCTCCAGCAAATGTGGTTGGCCACTGCAGTTAGTTGTCACATCTGAACGTACATAGAGGTCTGTGGGCAGGTGGGCATTGGAGTGGCTCAGGGTAGGATGTGGGACAGGCCAGCCTGATGTGGGTGGAAAATATGGGGAGATGGCTCTGCTGGCCAAAAAGGTGCGTTTGGGGGCTGTTAGACCCAGCCAGGTACCCGTGTGAGGCAACAATACTGCTGGAGCTGGGCAGCACTGGGGCTGTGGGGCCTCATCTCTGCCTCCGCTGCTGGCTCAGCCCAAGCAAGGCAGCGTCTGTGGGTACCCCGCTGTCCAGGCAGACAGGGGTGGCCCCATGGGCTTCACTGCCACCCAGGCTGTCCTACCCCACAGTGGGGGGCTTATGGCACCCCTGGCTCCTTGTGGAGTCTCTGCCTGAGCTCGTGTCCCACCCCAGGTACACCCAGTGCCCCGTGCTGAGTCTGCTGCCACAGCCCCTGCTGCCCTACACCCACAGCACAGGGGACCACAGCTCCTGGGGCCGTGTCCCCCTCATCCTCCAGGTCACCCGCAGGGGCTGAACCCCGCTGGCAGGGTCGGGGGTGGCAGGGAGCCAGTCCCAGCCATGGTGGAGACACTGGAAACTTTGACCAGGAATTCTGTCTGGTGTCATCAATTAAAGGTGAGGGACTCGCTGGCTGGGCAGGATAATGAATGATGGTTTTAAGTACAACTGGAAAAACAATAAAATACTCTATTAGGGTGACACAGCTGTGAACAATGAACATTAAACAACTTCACGCTCGCAGAGCTGCCGCAGCAACACTTATCCCTGGCGCTTGATGGATTCCTGTTTGGAGTGCGCCTCACAAAGCCACTCTCCGTCCACCCTGGGCTGGGAACTGCTCTCTCCTTCTCCTGCTTAAAAATACATCCACATAAAACGTGCTTTAAGAATCCCTTAAGGTTCATTAATGTCACAGGCAGGGGAGGAGAAAGGAGTTGGAAGGCCTTGAAGTACACGTCGGAAACACTCCAGAGAAAACTGTAAATGCTGCTGGGATGAACTGCAGGCTCTGGAGGATCAGTCATGCTGGAAGACTATTTATTTTCCAGTCTATTTTAAACACTGGACTGTTTCAGATAAGAGTTGCCTGTGGTGGCAGACAGGATCGTGGGACTGGTGTGCAGGAACTCATGCCAGATTCATTTCTGGGGAGTATTTCCTCCCTGCCTTGATAAATCTGCCTTGTCTGCTGTACCAGGTTACTTCCTTTGGAGTTCCCTCTCCTTATTATTACTTATTAAAATTGCCTGCAAATAGCACTTGGGCTTCATGCAACATCCTGCATTCATCCTTCTTGTTATCTCAAAGCTGACAATTCCCACCAGGGCCAGAGAGGGTGGGTGGAAAAATGCCTTGAGAAGAAACAGAAATGGCCATCTCTTCTTTCAAGGCTGGAGAAACCACACAGGGGAGGCTGGAGAGAGCAGGAGATAAGTGGGGACTTCCCCCCTTCCGGGACAAAACCAAGAAAGGGAAGAAAAGAATCAAAGCCGGCAACACCTACAAGTGCCCTCCTTCACCCGCTGGTGCTGGGGTCCTGGGCTGGTGTTCAGAGGGGTCAGTGAACCCCCTGCGACCTGACCTTGCAAACTGCCCCCCCCTTGCCTAGATCTTATCTAGGAAATGCTGCTCAGGTTACACAGTTTGGTCGTGCAGGGCTTTTGGCTGCAAACAGTGAACCCACGTCTTCCCTCTGCACCTCCCGACACGGCCACGCGGAGAGGCCCGGGCAGGGTCACTGGCCCCTGGACTTTGGAACTCTGCGGCACCCCTTGCTGTGGGGAAGAGATACGACATTCTGGTGGCCAGGGCTGTGTGGAGGGGCAGGTCTGGGGAGTTGAGCTGCTGGTGGAGCCGGATGCTTGTTCCTACAAGGGGACTGCAAATGGCATTGGATGCAGATGTTGTGCTGGAGCTGTTCTGAGGATGGGTCTCCTCACCTTCCTGCCCTCCAGAGCTTCACCCCCAGCAGTGTGAGCCAGTGGTTTGAAGCTCTTGGCCCTCATCTCATCCAGTCCTCTCAGCCTGATGGAGTCAAAAAGTCCAGGTTGACTCCTGCAAGCGTGGGGCATTTCCACTGGGGAGCTGTGCTGGTATGAGACTGTTTCCACCCCGAACATCCCTCGTGGAGGCACAGCAAAACCTTCCTTGGCTCCACCCTGCCAGCCCTCCCCAGCACTGGCCATGCTGCGTCCAACCCCTGTTCCTGCTCCCAGCCTGAGCCATCCCTGCCCAAAGCAGCCTTTTCCTGGGCACGTGCTCTCCATCTCTGGCCTGGGCACCATGGTCCTGCTCAGGGATGGTGCTGCCCTGCGCATGTGGGCCTAATCACGGAGCATCTGCTTCCCATTGCAGCCTCCCAGGGCAGGTTTCCCTGGCAGCCTCCTGCAAGGGTGCTAATTTTATGTACATAGGCTGCTTCAGCAAGGTATCAGGAGAGCTGGGCAGCAGTGGGGGAACAGGGGGAGCAGGGTAGAGGGGGCCAAGGCAGTGCAGAGGGAGAGAGGCTCCACTTCCTGCTGGGGCCACAGGGAAGCTGGAAGCAAGTCTCAGAGACAGTTGGCCCGGCACAGCAGCATGGAGGGGTGCCAGGGACTATTTTGGGAAAGTTTGCTCATGGTAACATCCCAAGCCGGGGGTAGCGCTAACATGGTGTCACTGGCACAGCCCGACCTACCCCAAAGCCAGAGGGTTTGCGAGACAGCTCCTCATGCACAGTGATGGGCAGCCCAAGCGCCAGGCAGGAATCTTAACTATCACTTCCCAGCCACAGGTCCTAGAAATGGCAAATGCTGCTGGTGCCAGATGACGCGTGACTCCTCCAGACATTTTGGAGAAGCCTCTGGAAAACTGTCTCTTCAAGGGAGATCAATTTTGGCTTTCTAAATTGAGGCTTCCCAAATTACTTTTGGAAGCATTAGCCATTATTATTTCCCTTCTTTCTGTCTCATCACAGTACTTTCCCTGACACTTGGTGATAACAGTGTCCAAGCACTTCATGCTCCCCAGGAAGGGTCCCACACCATAGTACCCCCAGCTCCCACACCGTGACAGTCCCCACTGCTGTGCCAGTGCTGCCGTCACCCCCTTCCCCAGGCAAGCAGGGATGATGCCAATCTAGAGACTGTCAAGTCTTCCCTTGGCAATGGGCAGGGAGCACTGCAAACCCCGGCTGTGCTGCAAACCCACCCAGCAGAGATCAGTGCCAGGGGTTGCCAAGGGGCGCCAAGTGCCGGGATGAGGGGCGAGAAGGTGGCTGTGGTGGGGTAGGGTGTGGATAACCCCGCTGTCTCTGAGGCTGAGGGCTGCTAACAGCAGAACATCACCCTCTGAGAGCACTTCAGCTGCACAAGGAAAACCTCAGAGTGCTTTGATCTGTGCCGGGTCTCCTTGATGGAAAGCAGGGACTGGTGATGGTGGCTGCAGGATGAGCCCTTCAGCTGCCAACTCTCCCACTGGGGAGGAATGGCTGCTCCAGCAGCACTGAGCAGTGCTGGCCTCACCAGTGGGGCCGGGGGGGGCACCCAAAATGCATGTACACAAGCAGGCTTTTGGCTTGTCTGCTGGGTACACCTTACAGCTGCCGCTGTGGTATGATATTCTGCACTATGCATGGAAAAGAGTGCATGTGGAGGTGATGTGCCATGACCAAGGATTACAGCTTAGTCCACAGAAAGATACCTGCACCCAACCAGCTCTTCTCTGCTCTGCCATCCTGCCCACATGGTGGCTCTGCAGGTGTCCCCCATCTGAGGCTCCAGGTGCTGTGGGGAACAGGTCCAGTGTCCAGGAGCCCAAGCCCAGCCTTGGCAGGGGCTTCTCATGGGGGCTGCTCTCAGCACACCCCATCTCACTGGGCTGAGTGGCCAGGAGGATGCTCGTGGGGTGGATGCTCAGAGGGTGAGGAGACGAAGGCTGAGGGTGCCCCATGTGCAAATGGCTCCTTGGCACACATCTGTGCCACAGACCCTCTCTGCCTCTCTGCTTGGTGATGTTATCCTCCAGCCAGGAGCTGGAGCATGTCGGGAAAAACTTCCTGCATCTGCACTCACAGCCTCCCCCACGCTCCCTCCCACCACCCTTTATTTATGGGACAGCTATTTCCTTTCAGAGAGAAGTAGCCAGCAGTATGAAATGGCAAAAGGGTTTGAATGAAAACAAGGTGTTTGCTTAAATTGCGGAAGATTTGAAGTTTCCGATGGGTGATGGTGTGTGACACCCCAGCCTTCCCTTCCACCCCTGCAGCTGGCAAGGACCGCAGTCTCTGTCCCTCAGGCACATTCCAGTTGCTGTGTTGGCTCCTGAGAAGCTCTGAAGACCATTTGAAGGAAAGCATTTGCCATCTACCATAGAGTCTGCATGCAAAAACTGGCCTTGAGGTCCTCACCTGAGTCACAAGTACCAACAACCACGATTTTTTCCAGCAAATGTGGGCTCCATGTTGCTGCCCTCCAGCTCTGTGTAAGGGATGATGGAAAGTTATTGCTGTAAAGAGAGGTTTAGGGGGGGGAAATTTGGCTAATATTGATCACAGGCAGCAGCTGCCATAACCAGGACAGTAAGCTTTCCTACCCCAGTACTTCTATTGACCTAAAATAACTTCTGTCAGGCAGGTTGAGACTCCAAACTATAGAGCCATAGCTGAGGATGCTCTGACTGTTGTGGTGGAGTTATATGGGGGATCAGGTCCCTGCAGCCACACACAGGCTTGGAATCACACTGGCTGGGTAGGACACAGGGAACACCTCCCAGCACTGTGCTGTTACCCTGGCTGGGCACCTCTGCACTGCCTGGGAGTTCCCTGAACCTCTGCCTTTGCTCTGTCACCGCCTCGGATGGCAGCAGATACCTTTATAGACAGAGGGAGGGCTCTGTCTTTTCCTGCCCCTCTTCTCGGTGAGTCTCAGCTCCCGCGCCAGCTGCTCGTCCCGCAGTCCTGGGGTGACATCCTCTCCTGACACACATCGGTTTCCTGCGTGCAGCTCTCGCACCACTTCCTACCCTGCTTCAAGCACTGCATGTCACAGAGTGTGTGTGGGGGGGAGAAGAGAAAAGAAATAAAATTAGTAGCTTTTCTTTCTGTGGACTGAAGCGAGGCATGGGCTGGGCAAGCAGTGCCTGTCCCCACGGCCAGTCCCCAGGGAGCATCCTGGCACCGGCTCACCCATCATATCCGGCTGGGTGAGGAGAGGTCCTGTCCTGTGATCATCGATGCTTTGACACCAAAACTCATTTGTTCCCTGATTAACAGCCTGATTTCTGAGGTCAGTGAGAAGGGCAGGTGCTCTGCTCCTCCCTGGCATACCTGAGCTGCCAGGGCTTGATGCTGATACCCCTGTCTTTGTTTTAGGGTGGCGGGGGCTGCCCTGTCCCTGGTGGTAGTATTGCTCCCTCCCCTGCCTGCTGCAGGGCCACTCTCCAAACCCACATTCTGCCTCATCAGGGAAGCGGGAAAAGAGATCAATGGCTCCAGCTCTGGCTTTAGAAAGTGGATTAGGGCCAGTGAATAGGAACTGTCTCTCTAATGAAGTGCTATTACCAACAGGCTAATTGAGTAATGACATAATGCAGGCCCTTGAAGCTCTTTATAACGGGCCATGACTCCGAGCCGTGACACGCCGCCACTTCCTCGCCTTGCCCGCTCTGCCTCCAGCACATCGCGGCAAAGGAGGCTCAATGTGCAGCACCGTCCTCCCGGAGCAGCCACAGACAAAGTGTCGCCAGCATAACCCTGCGTGGAAAATGCGGAGGTGGAGGGGAACCTGGACTAATTAGCTCGGGAGCCGCCAATCTCCTCCATGTGAAACGTGAGCCTTTTTATTGGGAAAAGTAAAACAGGCCTCACATTGCTTTCAGGGAGCCCAGTAAAACAGAAGGTGATCCATAAATATGTATGTTATGCTGGATTTAAAATACTTTCTGATGATTTTCTAGGCAGATATCCAATAAGTTACAGCACAGCATTGCTATTGTAGAGTGGTCGGTGCAGGCTCTGGCACCTCTTGTTGTGGGGAGGACACAGGTCACTGCTGTGCGTGCACTGATGTCCCTTGTGCCAAAGTGTCCATTCTCAGCTAAAGAAATCGATTATATCACCTTTATGGCAGGTCGCTGATGCTCTGATGGTGCAGCCCTGTGGTGGGCATCACCAGTTGTCCCACTGGGTTGGGGGCAGGCAGGGAGGCAATCACTGGCAGCGTGGCCATGCTCAGGAAGGCAAGTACAGACAGTGCAAGACCACAGTGATCCTGCAACCCAGATCACCTTCATCCACGGGGAGACATCACCTTTATTTTAATCCTCCAGCCTTGTGTCTCTTCCCCAGGCCTGCCTGGCTCCCTCTCTGCATTTGCTGTGCTTTGTCTCCATGGGAATACTCGCACCTCCCCAGCCTCACGCTATCAGTTCATCATCCGATTAAAGATTAATTTGAGATTATTGCTCATGTCAATAGCCCAGAGCCAGAAAAACAATGGCTACACCTGCAGCTTGTTTGTGGGCCCTGTTCCTTATGGTGAGCTGTTAATGGACGGAGGCTTTCACCGGGACTGCCTGTTGATGGGGACTCCCTGAGCCCTGAACCAGCACCTGCTGCCCTTGTCCAGCCAGAAATAACCTCACACACCTTCTGAGGCCTCCCACATCCCAGCTACCTCAAGTGGGAAACCCATGTTTCCTCTGCTGATCACCCCCCGAGCCATCCCACCTTCTGCCATGAAGCTCCGGTCATTCCCTTCCCCAAATCAGAAACAGCCACCCAGTGATTGGCTTTAATAAGGGGCCTTTCCCTGGATTCTGCCCGGTTTCTGTTTGTTTGTTCAGCTTTTTCTAGGTAAGGTGAGAGCCAAAAGAAGAATTAGGCTGCTACACTTTGTAGGGGCTGAGCTTTGGCTGCCTTCTCTGGGGGCTGCACACTTGGATGCTGGAAATGCTCCTCCATAGGCTGCAGGGGATCCAGGAGTTCACAGCATCACAAGGAGAACATTTCTGTCAGACAGTTTTGCAGTGACAGGAGAAGAAAGTGAAATTTTTTTTTCCTGTCTACTGCCCTGGAGGTGGGAGGAGGCGTTCTGAGGGCCCCCAGAGCTGCTTTTCACCCTCACAACACAGGGACCAGGTGTGCCTCGTGCCTGTCCGTAGGAGACATGGGGACAGAGAGGGGTAAAAAAGGCAATTTTGGGAACTGCAGCCTCCAAATCACTGAGGAGATGAAGCTTAGCCTTTGCAAAGGTGGCTGTAATCCTCCTGCTTCCTTCCTCATCCCCTCTGGGATGCTCCGGATGCTCACAGAGACAGGACAGGACGATTTCAAACAGGGTCATGGAAGCCTTAAAGCCCTTTTTAACCCGGTATCTCTGCCCCAAGGGGGTCCCACGGCAGGGTGGGTTTCCCAACACCGTTAATTCTGCATAGGGTCAGGGAAGGGGGAAAACACCAGTCGTCTGCGGGAAGAAAAGGCACTTTGTGGTTTCCCTGGAGCCTTTGAAAGGGCTCCAGGAGCTGAGGGGACGTGCGTGCTCGTTTAAAGGTCCTGTGGAGGTCCGTGGAAATGAAAGAGCGGAGTTCAAACGCTCGACGCCGCGGCCGTGCCACCGCCCGGGGAGCGCGGCAGCGCGGAGCCGGCACCGCCCGCACCCCGGCACCGCGGCACGGCCAGCGGGGCCCCGCTACCTGCCGGGCGCCTGATTGAATCCCGGCTTTTACGAGCGCTGACACCGTAATCTGTTACAGATGGTCACACAAGGTGGTCACCAAATGGTTCCTCCGTTAATCGCCGGCTGTGTGTCCCCTCCCACCCCGCCTCCACGGCTCCCACCCCCGAAACTGCAGCCTGCGCTACCTGGCTGAGACAGCCGGGCTGCGGCAGCGCCTTCACGGTGCATTTGGTTCCTGCGGCACTAGAACAGAGAGGGGTGAAAAACTACTGAGGTTTCACCGTGAACCCTCAGCCTTCGCTGTGCAGCACGGGTTGCCTGGACAAGCGCAGGGGACCAAGGGCAGGGGACTCTGGCACTGCTGCCGGGGATGTTGCTCGGCAGGTTCCCTTCAGAAAAGGAAATGGCAAAGCAATTGCAATTCATCCTCAGGCCCAGTCCCGGGTGCATTTCTCCATCACAGAGCCCCAGGGGTGTACGGGGGCAGAGAAAGGCGAGAGGGGATCACCCTTGTCTGCAGCAGGCTTGAGCTGCACCCAAGGGTGTCCTGGCCGTAGTCCCCCACCCTCTGCTCACCCCAACAACCCTCAGGTAGAAATAGGAAATATTTTTGCAATAAGAAAATGAGCAGCTGGTCATAAGAGCAGGGATCTCGGCCACATCGATCACCCTGCGACGGGACAGCAGCTGGTCCAGACCCGGGCACCACCTGGGGAGGTCCAAGGCACTGCTGAAGGGGCGGGACATCACCTGAGCAGCCGTGTCCCCAGGGCACAGGGTGTTGGGCAGGGCAGGGAGCAGATGCAGCAGAAACCCAAGTGCCAGTGGGCTGAGCTTTTGTGATTCAGAACAGGCAGCATTTCTTTTTTTCCAGTGTTTTAAGGCTGCATTTGTGTTTGAATGCCAGCGGGATTTGTCAGTCGAGCCTAGGCTGTTCACCACCCAGTTTATACCTTCCCTCTAAAAGCCTGGCGTCCCAGCCAGGCGCTGGACAAAGCCAGGAACACAACTGAGAGCACCAAAGCTTGCTAAGGAGGAGGTTTTCTCACAGCTCTCACCGCCAGCCTGACCAATATTAGTTGAAGCCCATTGAGAGGGAGCTGGCAGGAGTCCCCGGTGTGTCTGCCACTGCGGGGATGAAGCAACAGCCTGAATGACACGGGAAAGGGTCAGGGTCCCCATCTGGTGACAGCCATGGCACACGTGGGCAGGGGGAAGGCACAGCCGGTGCAGTGCAGGGCCCTGGCGTGGCTCTCACGTGTCAGAGCTGCAAAGCCAACCCTGGCCGGGGCTGCTCTGCTCCCAGCGTACCCACTCCTCCTTGATCCTGCTTTCCAGCTCCTGCAGGTGGTCCGTTCTTAAAATTGGTCTTTTTAACTATTTAGCTGCTTTTGCGGCTCCAGGATTTTATGGATGGAAAGCTGAAAGTAATTAGTGCCCCTCCCCCACTTCCTGTTGGGAAAAGGAAGAAAAAAGCACACACAAGAGCAAACCCAAAACTTCCTGCCCTGCTTAATAATCGAGTAATGAGTCCAACTCGGCTGGGAAAGTCAGTTTATACCGGGTGAGCTCTTAATTAAAGAAGGGCCGAGCAGCAGCTCTGCTGACTTTTACAGCCACACACATCTTCCTGCTCCAAACAGCCCCTGGGAGAGGCGCTGGGAGCTGGACGCCCACGGGCTGGAGGGGGATCAGAGCTGGAGGGCACGTGCTTTTATTCCCTGGTTGAAAGCAATGTCCGGGAGATGGCACTAGGGAAGTGCAGGGGGAGGAGGACAAAACTGCATCCCCTGGGGGAGGCAGGCAGCAAGCCTGGGTGCACTGTCCCTGAAGCACCCCAGATTTGTAGGAGGCTGGGAAGGTGCAAGGCAGATGCTTTGGGAGTTTCATTATGGAAATCCTGGAGGCAGGTACAGGGGGGTAAGGCCAGAGGACCCACTCCTTGGTGCCCCCCAGGTATGGAGGTGCAGGGACAGCCCCACCTGTGCTTGCTGAAGAACACTCTGTTGACAACAGGATGCACACACCTCTGCTGCCACACCACCCACATCGGGTCGCCCACTTGGAGGCTCAGCTCCCTGAGGCATCTGGGAGCCATCTCTGGGGAGGCTCAGGATCCTGCCAGAGGCAGCCCCACCACCTGGCAGGGCCACAGGCATACTCTCCCTGGTCAGAGAGTGCTGAGGGACAGTGACAGGGCTACAGGTGCTCCAGAAGCCCCATGGGGAAGCCAGCACTCATCTGGGTAGGCTGAGAGGGACAAGGCAAGCCCTTGTGCTTTCCCACAGGGAGCCTGGGAGATCCACTGCAGCCCTAGCCCACATCCCTGCACAGCTGCCCCAGCCCTTTGGCAGGAACTGACTCAGCCTGACTTTTCCTCTCCAGAGAAGCAACTGCTCCACAGACCCCTGCCTGCAAATACCACTTGTCAGTCACCTGCCACCACAGGCCAGGAGCATCAGGTAGGAGAGTTGAGCCCAATCACCTGGTGCCCAGAGCACTGCCCCCTCACAACTGTATGTTCACCCCAGGCACCCACAAAACCCTATTATAAATTAACCATTTTATTGAATATCAATAAACTGTATATATTCATATAAAAAGTTTCATCATTACAAAACTGTGGCACAAAAATATAAATACCAGTGTACCTTTGAAATGTAAACATCCTCTTTGTAATGATTCCATGAAAACAATGTCCAAAGAAAGATGCATTCAGGAGGCACCTGTCAATACCCATAAATAGGGCTTTTGGCACACACCTGTCGATGGGCAGCCTTGGGACAGGCCACCATTGTATCAGCTGACAAGTGCCTGCTATTAGTCACAGTTCTCTTGAAAAGCAGTTGTTAAGAGTCATATTAACAGGTGCTTGAGTGCATAGCTGCTCTGTAAACAGGGCTGGGGTTTGAAATGGCTACCCCTGCCTTTCATGGACACTGTTAATCTCGCAGGCATTGCAAATTGTCATTGTGCTGGGGAGAAGCAGCTGCTTCACAACTACTGGGATACTGTATTATTGCATAGTTACACCTTCTACAGGCAGTGTATATACACTCGGGGTGGGGAGGAACGTTTTGTCCTTCATTAAAAAAATAATGTTTTTTTTAGAAGTTACCAAGTGGTTACGATGTTAACAAAACAAAACAAAAAAAACCCCACCAACAGAAAAACCCCAACCCCCCAAGCTACATGGTTGCAGTGTTTGGTACCGGTGTGGGGCCAGGGTGCAGGTCCAGCCCTGCAAGATGCCTCTGGCAAAGAGGGGGCAACTTGCTGAGGGGCTGTGGCAGCAGCGGGGCAGGCTCAGGGCTGTGCCCCCCCGAGTTTCACACTCTTCATTTGCCACCCACACTTGCCACTGAGTCCAGTTCTGCACCCCGAGACGCCGGGATGGGAGAAGTGGTCAGAGCACCAAGCCTGTCTGAGTTCAAGAAGCATTTGGACAATGCTCTCAGGCACATGGTGCGTGATTCTTGGGGTGTCCTGCGTGGGGCCATGAGCTGGACTCGATGATCCCGATGGATCCTTTCCAACTCAGGATATTTTATGTTCAGGTTCTTGCATTGCACTGGAGGCACTGAGCAAGGAGTGTGAGGGTCTCAAGGGCCAGAGGAGCTGCGTTCAGCCCGGTGCACACTGCAACGGCGACGGAGGAAACTAACTCCTACAGAAACTAGTTATAATATAGGTATTTGTGATGCGAGAGGCTGCGGGAGTGGAGTCCAGTCCTCAGCGAGAGCCGGAGCAGCCCGTCTCCTCATGCTTGTGGAGTAGCGACATGCGGGAGAAAGTCCGGGAGCAGGTTTTGCACTGGTACTTCTTTACATCTGAATGGGTCTGCAGGTGGGCGCGGAGATTAGAGCGGTCAGCAAAGGCCCGATTGCAGTGTGTACAGGAAAAGGGCTTTTCACCTACGGGACAAAGAGAAACGCTCCCAATTACCCAGTGCATCAACACATGAGGAATATCAAAGAAGGAGCCATTCATTAGCCAAAGTTTGTGCAGAGCGCAGTGAAAAGAAGTGCTGGCTGTTATTGTTCGGAGGGAAAGACGGGTATGTACAGCATTGCTCGGGTATGTACAGCATTGCTCGGGGGAGAACCGCCGGCTTGGGAATTACCTACTCCCAAAGAATTCTCTCCTATGAACCACGGAAAATTAATGCTGGAAACATCTGCAAGCAGCAAGGCAGTTGCACGTACAAACGAAGACACGATACTCGTCTCCTGCCCGGAGCCAAGCAAGGAGTTTGCAGCGAGGCAGGAAAGCCAAGCGCTATGTGTTAATTATATCATAGCAGGCAGCGGCTGCGAGGCGCCAGCCCAGGGTGAGTGGAGCTATTTCCTCCGCGCTCCCCCTTCTCCCGCCCAGCTCGCATTGAAAATCCTGGCCAGGGCGAATTCCTCCCAGAAAGACTCTTTTGGAGGAAACAAATGTGTATGCTCAATTTGGAAAGCACAATTAAGTCTACCCGGCTTCCTTCAGCCATCATCTTTAGTACGTTAAGAGGGTGTGAAATCAGTGCCAAGTCACAATTACACTGTCCCGCAGCCCCACAAAGGATGCTCGGGAGATGCATTGTCGGGGCAGCGGGGTGGGCTGCAGCTGCGGCACCCGGAGCCGCGCCAACAGGTGCCTCCAGCACCTGCCCACAGGCCTAGCCCAGCCTTGCACATCTCGGCAGCGGGCGTGCTTGGAGCCGGGCTCATCGCTGCCGGGATGGGCAGCCGGGACTGGGACTCTGGCCGGGAGCTCTCAGTGTGGGCAGATGGGGATGCTTTGGGCATGGCAGTGCCCAGGAGGGAGGGCTCCAGCAGTCTCACAGCCCCAGTTTATGAAATCATGGTGAAGCGTGTGCTGTCACACTGCGGCCAACGGGCCAGCTCCGGGGAGGCACTGCAACTGCACAGGTTTACAGGCTGGGCCTTGACCCTTCCCTCGGTTTCAGCCAAGAGGATATTTAAAGGACATTTTAGAGATGTGCCAAGGGGGTCTGGGAAGACCTTATCTTCCCAGATAACAGCCGGCTTGCCGATTTGCTGGGGGCAGCGGAGCAGGGAAGCGGGAGGCGATAAGGGAGGGAGGGAGAGGGAGAAGAGGGGACCTTACCCGTGTGCGTCCGGATGTGGCCCTGCAACAGCCAGGGCCGGGAGAAGGCCTTCCCGCACATCTTGCAGACGCAGGGCAGCGTGTGGCTCCGGATGTGCATCTTGAGAGCCCCCAGGCTCACGTACTCCTTCTCGCAGTACTTGCAGCTGAAAGATTTCCTGGCCTGGGTGTCGCAGTGCAATTGCTTGTGCTTGGAGAGCCCGGCGAAAGTGGAGTACGCTTTGGCACACTGGGCGCAGCGAAAGCGCTCGGCGGCAGCGGGGGCCGAGGCCGGGCTGGGGGGCCCCGAGCTCTTGCCTTCATCCTCCTCGCTGGAGAGCGCCGTCAGGTCCAGGGCGGGGGTCGCGCCTCCCGCCGCCTCGCTGCCCGGGCCGCCCGGGAACAGGCTGGAGAGCAGCCCCGCATCCCACACCAGCGGCGGGTAGTAGGCGCCGGGTCCGAGCACCTCGGGCGGGGGGATGACGGGCAGCGGGCACGTCTCGTACAGCAGCGGGGCGGCCAGCACTGTAGGAGGCGGGGGCAGTCAGCGGGGCCCTCGGCTCCCGTGGGAACGGCAGCGCGGGGCCCCGACCCACTGCCGCGGGCTTTAAGCCTAGGGGCGCGGGATGCCCAGCCCACCCATGGGAGCCTCAGTGGGACCCGATCCCACCCCATCCGCGCCGCACCCCGGAGTCAGAGGGCCAAAGGAACCCCAGCCCGCCCCAGGGCAAAGGGAACCGACCTGACACCACGAGCGCCCGCGCCCCTGCCCGCCCAGCCGCGAGGGATGGGGCGAAGGGGACCACACGCCCTTGCTGTTTCCCTGCACGGGAGGCTCCCAACGCACCCATGCCCAACCCGTGAGGGAGCCCCCGGTGCCTCTGCCCAGTCCGGGGTACCAGGAAGCGGTTCAGCATCCCAGGACACCAGGAATTGGCTCAGCATCCCGGGACACGGAGGATCCCGCGCCCAACCCCATGCGACGTGCACAAAATTGAAAAAAAACCCCACAACCCCTCCCAAAGTCCCACAGCTCCGCAATCCTGCGAAAAGTCGGTCAGTCCCTGTCCGCTCCCGTGTGGAGCCTTAGGAAGACTCCACACCGGAGCCCCCACCCCACCCCGCGGAGCGCCCCACGTGCGCGGCCCGGCCCGTCCACGCACCGGCCTGGCTCTCCAGCTCGCTGTAGTTGGGCTTCTTGCTGGCCGAGAAGTGCTTCTTCACCAGGAAGGAGCGCGGCATCTTGCAGCCCCGGAGCCGCCGCCGCGGGGCCGCCGCGCTGCCGCGCCCGCTGATATGTGCGCGGGGCCGGGGGGCGGCGCGGGGCGGGGAGGGCGGTGCGGGGCCGCCCCCGGGGGCCACAGCCAGTGGCCCGCGCGGGACGGGGCGGGCACCGGGCAGGTGTTGGCCCCGCCGCTGCCGGGGGCCGAGTCGAGGCTCGGGGAAGGACCCGGGGACTGTTCCTGCGGGGCCGTCGCGCCGCCCGCCCGGTGCCGTAGTACGAGCGCTGGAGCTGATGCAACGGGCCGTTCCCGGCTTCTCTCCGGAGAGTTTCCCCGTGCCGCGGTCCCCGCGGGTTCGGCCGGTGCTCCGGTGGGAAGCGGAGTAAAGAGCTGTGCGGCTGACCCACGGCCCGCGCCCGGTCCGGGCAGACCTGACGCGGCGGGCCTGAGGAAGGAGCCGGGGGGTGATTCCCGGGCCCCCCACGTTTGCCTGTCCTTCCCATGCCCCACGGCTGGAGGCTGCTGTGCAGGTTGGGACGAGCCTCCGCCCTGCCCCGCTGGGACACAGCCCGACAGGGAGCAGGCTTCGCCACAGATTAATAAAGGTTAATAATCCTCTGGGAAGAGGCAATTCCAGAGGTTAATAATCCTCTGGAAGAGGCTCCTCTGCGGAGGAGTGGAATGGATCCCACACGGCCCTCAGTGACTCTCTTCCCCTGGCAGGGGTCAAGAGCACCTGTCCAGACATGCAGGGAAGGTTTCAAGCAGGAACACCCCAGCAAGCTGCCCTCTGTTCTCTTCCCTTCTGCCTTCCCCTGACTCCTTCCTACAGGCAGTGTGGGTCAAACAGCCCTGTTGAGGCACGTGTTCTGTTTGGCTTCCCCGTTCCCAGGAGGCATGTGTCCATGGGAAGGTGTCCAGGCCTTGGAAGCAGGTGCTGGGGCAGAGGTGAGCAGAGGTGTACCAGTCCTCCCAGCCTGGCAGCTAGAAAGCTCAGCCCAGGCTTCCAGCTCATCCCATCCCTCTGGCTCACGTGGGGGTTTCCCTGCTGGAAGGGCTCAGGGCATGGGTCCAGCCACCTGCTGCAGGAGCAGCACTCAACTCTGGGCCAAGACAGCTGCTGGCAGCAAGACTGCAGGAGGAGGAGGAGGAACAGGTCCTGCTGGGAATGCCTCCTCTGGCCCTGCCACTCGGAAAAGCACCGTGTGCTGGGCCACTTGTGACTCAGCCCCTGCTGACCACGCGCTACTCTTTAGCCACAACCACATGAAATGCAGAAGTGGGAGCAAAGCTTTCCACTGGCAGGGCTGCAGTGCTGAGCTCACTGTCAGCCTTTCCTCAGGGCAGGAACAGCTTGGAAAGCCTGTCCTGCCAGCCACGCGCATCCTGGCCAGACCAGACGCATTTGCAAACTCTTCCCCTGCAGCCACGTGCTCTGGAGCTGGATCATCCCTCCTTTGCTGTGGAATTGCCCGTGGCTTTCAGCAGGTGTTTATCTATAAAACTCATCCCTGGATCAGCCTGAAGTTCAGGGGGAAATGTGCCCCTGAAGGCCTTGGGGGATGCAAATCGCAGAGGTCATGTTCCACCCTTTTCTCTCAGGGGTCCAGCAGTGTAGCACCCTTTGGGGCAGGGGCAGCAGCCCGGGTGCTGTGCAGGTGCCTCCCCCAGCCCCTCAGCTGTGATCCCCCACGCTCCTCCACCTGCCACGGATGTGGTTACACTGGGGACACTCATACAAGGAACCCAGTGAGGTGGTTTTCTTTCAAGAAGCAAAGCCTGCTCTTCTGTTCTTTCTGAAATGATAATAATCAGATCTGTTCCAATCACTGCATGTGGAAAAAACTTGGCCTGTGCTAGGGGAAAAACTGAGACCAAGTGATCCAACCTGCCTGTGCCTGTGAGCCAGGACGCTAAGGACAGAGAGCAGGACGCAGAGGGGAGGGGAAGCTCTGCAATGGTTCATGGGCTGGAAGTGGCAGTGGTTTCTCAGCTGTCCCACCCTGCACTGAAACACAGGGTTCTGGCAGCAGCTGAGCCTTAGGGCAGTCAGAGTAGACTGGCCACCACCTCGTGGTACAGCTCCAATCCCAGACCCACATGGACTGGCCCAAGGAGCTCACATGTGCACTCCAACCACCCCCAGAGCAACAGGTCTGCTACAAATTCTTATTTCTTTCTTTAGCCCCATGACTCCATGAAGCATCTCGAATACCTGGCTGCGCACCTGGCACCAAAGGAGAGGCTGTGGTGGGGGGAAGGGAAGCTGTGGCCATGAGGTGTGGGGATGGGGTGTGAAACCTCACTGCAAGGCTGGATAAGCTCCCCGGAACACACCGCAGCCCCTGAGCCCGGTGGAGCAGGCCGGGGCTGAGCACAGGGCCAGGAGGAGGGAGCCTCGCTCTCTCCAAGATGCAAGACCTCCCTCTGCTGTCAGCGCTCGCCCGAGCGGCCACCGCTGCAGCGGGGCGGGAGGGGCTCATCCCCTGCGCTCGGGTTGGGGAAGGGACCGTCACTCTCTGCATGGGGGACTAAAGCAGCTCCCAGAAGCTCCACCGAATTCTCTGTTTAAACAGAAACGTCTGAGTACCGGGTAAAGACAGAATAAATGTGAGAAGAACTAGAAGAGGGACCCAAGCCTGTAGCAATGACACTAATTTTTCCCTAAGTGCTGATTATTTTCTGGAGTTTTGAGGAAGGAGTAGGGAAGGAAAAGCAAGGTTTCAACAATCCTCATTTGTATCACCTGTAGAATAATGGAATTTGCCCATAAATGGAATTTGCTTTTGATGAAGCACAGACCAATGCAACTGTGACATGAAGCTCTGCGTTAGGAAAACAAACAAAACCCCAGCCGCAAAACAGGTAAATGCCCCATTATAATTTTTAGTGTATTAAAAAAAAAAAAAAAAAAAAAAAAAAAAAAAAGCTTTAGGACTATGAGCACATTCCTCATTTGCTTTTCCATGACTTAACACAGTCTTGATTGATTAATCCTTCATGCATTGGTCTCACCGGTATCTGTCCAGGATAGCTGGCCAAGGGCCTCAAAGGAAATTTGCTATTCTCTTGTCAATCAGGTGACACGAGGACCTGGAATATACCAGCAATGCTTTATTATGGATTGGATCCTTGACAAGATCTCATCCCCACAGCATAAGGAGGACATGGGGATTTACTACTGTAATTCCAAATGAAGCAATGCCTGTGCCTTGGGCAATTAATGCTGACAACAGTTTATCAGACTTATTAAGGCCAGTCGTTGGCTGGAGGAAGATGCACTTAATAAAATAGCTCAGCTGCTAGCCTGCCTCCTCCCATCCTGTCTCTCTGTGCTAATTGTCCTCCTAAGGCTGACTCCTTGTGCCAGACATGGGGAATTTCACAGGTCCGAGCTGGCCCGATTGCATTATCACCCACAATGGGCGCTCGGGATTTGTGGCTGCACGACCAGGTGCTGACGAGGCGAGAGCAGCTCTGGCAGAGCACTTCGCTCTTCCGCAGGGACACTCCAAGGGTTTGGAAGCCCAAACCGTCTTGTTCTATACTAAGGATTTTTTAATCACCCAAATGAGGTGAGTCGTGCTGTGCACAGCACACACGCCCCTCTCAGCAGAACGGCTTTACATCAACGCATAAGTATCATCAGCAAGACGTACCCCAGCGAGTGCAAACATGTCTGTGTGCGCTGATGGAGCCAGCAGTGTGGAGGCACAAGGCTCCTCAGCAGTGTGGAGGTACGATCCACGCTGCTGTTGCTCACTCCTCACTCCTGGAACCAAACCTCAAGTACAACTAGAATGCATTTTCCAGCCAGTACTCTGCTATGGCAGCTGTAGCGGCCTCCACAGAAAAGCCCTGCTGGACTCTCGAGGGGTTGTTTCCATGGATTACAGGAGGATCCCACCCAAGGCTGCACCTGCAGTGCTCTGGCCAGCTCTAGCACAACTTGATCCACACTCAATCTGAACTGTTTTTCATAACCTCCATGGTCCACTCTTTGAAAGACTATAAATAAAGTTGCAATTAAACAGCACAAAATATTTAATGGAAGCCAAAAGTTGAAGTTCCTGCATTTCTCGACATCTACTGTGCTCTCTGCAGAGTTATGCACCTGGCAAGAAGAGTTTTTGGCAAGGTCTTCCATGAGGAAGAAATGACAAGAGGTGACACAAAGATAGGATTTTACAAATTAAATGGCCTTTATTTGTAACTTGTTTTCAAAAGTCAAAAACATGACAAAGTAATTGCTCGGAAGCTCTAACTGCTCCTTAAACATTTCACCAGAATTGCATGGAAGTGCACTTAGAACAGTAGCAGGAATCTGGATTCCTGGCAATGGGCATCACCAAACTGCACTCCAGCCAGAACCCAGAGATCCCCATCCAAACCCCAATAAATTGCCATCTCTTTGAAGGTCAAACATCAAAATCACCACCCCTAAACACAGTTCCTTTCCCACAGAACCATGAGATCCCACAATTCCCACCCTCCAGGACTGAGCTTCCCAGTCCCCATGCAGGTACTTACGGATGGGTCTATAACAGCCCATACCAAGGGGAAAACACACTAAAACCCAAGTTCAACTGATGCATGTTAGAGGTCTGGCTGGACACAAAGTTTGATCAGAGGTTTTAGGTTGGGTGGTTTCATTATTTTCAGGGTAAGGCTACACTGCAGTCTGAAGAGTGTGATGAGTAAGGTTTCTGCTCAAATAAATTAATTAGTGCTCAATTCTGGGGTGGTGCAGGTCCACTGCTCCAGTTGCAATGCTTACATTAGACATCTCAACACTAATGTGATTTATGAGTTCTGTTCGTGTGTCTTAGACTGTTACATCTCAGCAGCTTGTCTGTGAAGTCACTGAAAACATCAAATTAAAATTAAGGAATCTCTGTGCTAAAAGTGTAGGTTTGAAAACAGAGTATCCACTGACCACAGACTGGAATTGTCATCCTGCTTTCAGGGTTATATTTTATTTTTTTCTGAAAGTTACACCTGACTCTACACACATACTGCTAGATGGAAAACCATCCAAGTACAGCTTCAGCTGCTGTGGTAACATGGAGATGAAAAAGAGGAATTCAAAATACCTGATTAAATCTGTGATGCAAAAAGAAAGTGCTATGCAAGTGCTATGAACTACTGGTAAGTTTTGCCATCAGCTTGCCTTGAGAGACAGAAAAACCAGGAATATACATGAAAATTTTAGTTTAAATAGAAAGCAGAGGTATTGAAAAAAACTTTCTGAATTCCCCTGTCAGCATAAGGCTTAGAACCACTAGAAAACCAGTTTCAAAGCCACCAATTAAATCATAAAGCCAGCAATTATGATTAATATTTGATAATATAGTTAAAAAATTATGTGTTTTAACTAAGATCAACAATAAAGTTTATTTTCCAGGCTAGAAATTATAGTAAGAGTAAGTAGGGAGGAAAGTAATCATCATGCATAGAACTGAAGTATTTTGGACCAGTTGTTTACACAGTGCAAAGATTTGTTTGAAGACCCATACTGAGGATATGTTTTCTATATAGTTGGGAGGCTGCCTGTGAGGACTGAAACACTGGGAAACATTATGGAATCACAGGTATCAGAGGTCACTTTAAATGAGAGCTGGTCTGACAATTACAGTTAGCACCTGGAAGTCTCACTAAAGGGAAACAGAGCTATAAATACACCCCACATACTATCACTTGGGATATGTAAATGAGATTGGGAAGAGATATTTATTAGCTAGTTCAGGCCATTCCATTTGGAATGTTTCTGGTTTTAGACAGTCAAATGAACACAACTGCCAAATAAACCAAGAAATGGGCATAGGGAAAGGAAAAAGATTTGGTTCCACATGGTGATCTACAATTAAGCTTTGTGTGAAGCAAGTAGAAAAATGAGGCTGACAGGGCTGAATGGCAGAGACCATGATACCAAAAGACTTGAGTGGTACAGAAATATCAAACCAGGATTTGAAACTGAGATAAGATTAAAGTCTTCCATATTTCTGGACGCCTGAGTTAATCTTGGGATGTGCAGGGAGAAGTGCAAGGATGCTGGGCATTTCCCCCTTGCGGAAGCTTGGTTTTACAGTAATCTTCTAGTAGGATCATTTATCCCTCAGAGAACGCATCAAAACCTGTTCCACCATATCATCTTCATCAACATCATAATCCTACGAACAAAGGGGACAGAAACTCTTTTACTGCGACAGCCACGCTGGTTAATACAACAAATAACAGTAGCAAGAGCTGTCCTTCCCTTTGACTCTCCAATTCCTCCTAGGACACCAAGTGCAGGGTGGGGTTTCACAGCAGTGGCCATGCCACACAGCCCAGGTTTATGAGCCATCAGGCTGCATTCCAAGGGGGAGGATACACATACCACAAAGGTGTCATAGGAAAAGCGATGTCGCCTCTGCAGGTGCTCCATGAAGTTAGCACTCCTGTAATTTGGATCTCCCCATGGCATTGAGGCACAAATTGGGCAAACCTTCAAGAAAAACCCAAAAAAGCCAATTAGGCCCCAATGGTTAAATCCTTTTACATTGGCAGTAGGGAGGGCAATGCAGGGACAGGGTGGAGGGTTGAAGTTCAAGGTTTGTGCTGCCACTATTCTATAGGCAAAGTGCTGCCCAATAACTTGCTGGGACATTTCATACAAAAGCCTCAGACAATTTTAACTGATGTCTTAGATCTCTGAAATGGAACAGCTTACTCTTCTCCCACATTCTGAAAATCAGAACTCACTAGAGCTGCTTGCTTAAGAAGATTTCAGCCTTTATTTCTCAGTAACAGGAAGGTTTCCTCGGTCTCCTTTGCAAAGATCACTTCTCTCCAGGAGAAAAAAGGAACCTTTTTTTCTGACTAATTTGGAATTCTAAAAAACTTCCCAGAAAAATGAAAGTTTCGAATTCAGTTCCATGTTTTGCAACTCCTCTTACTTAAGAGGAAGTATCACAGATAGATTACTAGAATGGTATACTATTTCTTGCAAGCGTTTTCCCCAATGGCTTTATATTATCTTCTTGCTGAAAACAGCACAGGGAAAAGTTAAATGTCCGACTTTTTTTTAATTATATTTTATTAATTTGCTGTGTCCAATTAACTTTGAGTGTCTTCCACTTTTCAAATATGAAAGGAGGACGTGGCCCAGCTGCAGAGTAGAGACCAGTCACCTCCAGAGAATGCACTGAAAGCCAACAGCAAAATTACGTGAGAGTTAAAGGCATGACCAGCAGAGCCACACTGGACTTAAAAAGAATAATTATATGCACTTAATTCAAGAGTAAGTTTCTAATTCACTGTTTCAAAGGGCTTTAAGATTAGACTTTGTTGCAATTCTGGCACCAAGACTCTTTATTACCACTTGTTTTGCATCCATGCTGTGCAACGCTTTGCAGTGTTCAACCAGCCCTTCTTGATCAAAGTTTTTCTCGCTGCAATATGGACAAGGAAAGGTGAAGCGATTTGGGAAGTTCCTGGTTGGGGGGGGAGGGGAGAAAAAGAGGTTATTTACACATACAAATTATTCACAGCAATAATCTTACTTATTCAATTAGGACAAGCTGATTTTAACAATCAGTTTGTAAACTCCTAACAACAGCTTAAGGAACTCAACATTGTCCATATTTAGATTGAGCTACAGTTCTTCTATGAATGTTCCAAGAGCCATTTATCACCTTCTCTTTAAATGCACAGAGTACCACACACATGAGTGCACTGCAACCAGTTCCTACTTCCCCTCGGCATAAGTGAGTACAACCAAGAGATAGAAAGCTAGAAGCTTCTTTTAGAAACCCAGTGACGTTGTACAGAATGCCCTCATCTTAAAGATGTCCCGTGCATGGACTAAGCAGAAGCAGCACAGCTTGCCTGGGCACAGTCAGCTGCAGGATTAAAGCTCAGTTTTTAACTACACAAAAAATTAACACCCAAACTGAGCAAGGAGGTAAAGTCTGCTCGTACTATAAAATTCCTTTTTGTGACAAAAACCCCAAGCACTTCAGAGCATCCCTCAGCTGTTACCTGGTGTTGTGGAGGGGCTCTTTAGTCACAGCTTTCACACCTTCCATGATGTAATTCTGGTACTTGGAGCAAGAGGCCGCGTGGCTGCGCATCTTGGAGAGGTACATCTGTGCAGGCAACAATGGCACAGCAATTTATCTCAAACTACCTACACTTCCTGCTACACTTCTAAGCAAAAGCAGCAACCACGTAACCCAGAGCAGCTTTCTGTACAAGTGTTAAAGAAGAAAACCCAAATATTTCAGCTGGTGAGGTGGAAAACTTTGGAGATTACAGATTAGTTAATTTGTAACTTCACTGCCCATACTATGTTACACACACCCCTGCTCAGGACAGCTCACTTCTCTTAATCTAAACTACATACTTTGTTATATACCACACTATAGTAGATAAACAAAAGCTTCCTATAAAGCCAGTTCACCCGGTCAGAGGTGAACAGGGTGTATGGAAAATAACTCTGCTTTTAGGACAGCTCTTGGTATAGACTGATTGCTAATTGTTCAATCCCATTAATGAAAACTCAAATTTACAACAAGGGAAGCTGTAACTCAAGACACTGCAGTTTTCTCTCATCTGGAATGGAGATAGAATGAAGAAATGACCCAGAAATAAACAGTGAAACTAACTGAGCCCTTACCCTCACCTTAGTTTGCCTAATTATCCTTTTCCTGTTGTTCTGGCATGTGCTGTGATATTTTATTATACATTCACTTAATGTATAAGGGGCTAAGCAGCCCAACTTCACCAAGGGAAAGGGAAACCCACGAAGGATGTCATACAGGTGTTCAACATGTAGGACACAACAACCAGTAAGTCCATGGACTATATCAACTGTGCAAGACAACCCTGACTCCTGACTACTGCAAAAAAGGCAAATCAATTTCTGTTTAGGAGCCACAGCTCACTCTCTAACCCCCACAGCCACTGTTTCATTTACAAGGATGTTGCCACAGCAGCAACGTTTTACTGTAATTTTAAAATCAGTCTCTTTCATTTGAAAAGCACTTTATGAACAACAAAAAACTGTGAAAAGAATGTCAATATTTGGATGCTGCCTTTATCAAATACCTTTAGCACATATCAGAATGAACATTTTGACCTGATTCTGCTGAAAGCTGAGGAGCAAGCACTTTATTTCCCCCTAAGCAGTGTGTCTATGCAGCCATACCTTAGGCACTTAATTTCCAACAACCTTCGTACCTTTTTATTGCAGCCATTGCAAGTGGTCTCTGTGGTTTCAATCTGCTTTTCCAGGTCCAGAGCTCTGCTCCCAGGGGTCAGGGTGCTGCGGCACACACCACACACCGGCTTTTTGGGCTTGAGACACTCCTGCAAGCACGGCGTGCAGAACCTGGGGGGGGGAGAAAAACGGGCGGTGAGACAGCCCCCACCCCGGGCACCAGCACCACACCCACTGCCCTCCCTGCCCCCTGCCCGCAGAGATAACCGAGTCCTGAGGCGTGCTATCGGAGAGAGCAGAAGCCTGTTGGCACTCGGGCACCAGGGGAGGAGTAGGGAGGATCCCAGGCCATCGTGTCCAGCGTTATTTGCTGTTGGACAGGGCTCTGTATCCTCGATTTACGCTGAGAATCATAAAGTGGCTTGGCTGGAAGTGACCTTAAAGCCCACCTCGTTCCACCCCCTGCCATGGGCAGGGACACCTTCCATTATCCCAGGTTGCTCCAAGCCCCGTCCAGCCTGGTCTTGGACACTTCCAGGGATGGGGCAGCCACAGATGCTCTGGGTAACCTGTGCCAGGGCCTCCCCACCCTCACAGGGAAGGATTTCTTCCCAATATCCCACCTAACCCTGCCCTCTGGCAGCGGGAAGCCACTCCCTCTCGTCGCGGCGCTCCGTGCCTGCATCCCTCAGCAGGATGAGGAACCGAAAGTGGAAGAACGGCACCTTTATCTCTGCCTCCGCTTTCGTTTCATTCTCCTTTTCACGGACGCTCCAGGTCACCCCTCAGCCGCTGCCGAGGGGCAGAGCAGCCCGCGAAGCCCCTGCCCTCACACCGCCGCCCCCTGAGCCGCCCCTGCCCTCAGCCCCCTCCGAGCTGCGGCTCCTCCCGAGGCCCCACAGCCCCCGCAGGCCCAGCCCCGACCCCCTGACCCCCGCCCCGTCCGCCGGCGGGTGCTCACACGTGTCCGCAGGGGACGCGCACCGGGCTCTCGAACACCTCGAGGCACACGGGGCAGGTAAGGCGGGACAGCGGGTCCTGCCGCCGCTCCGGGGGCCGCGACGAGCCGCCTGCCGCCATCTTCCGCCGCGCCGCCAGGGGGCGCGATGCGCACGCGCGGCCCCGCCCCGCCCCGGGGCGGGACCGGCCGTGGGGGGCGTGGCCATGCAAATGAACGTGTCACGGCGGGAGGGCGCGGTCACACCCGCGGGCGTGGTCGCTGCGATGGGCGTGGTCGCTGCGATGGGCGTGGCCCAGCGCGGGGGCGTGGCCCTGTCCCCGTTCCAGGCGGCGGCCGCGGGGCCGTGCTCGGGGTCCCAGCGCGGCGCGAACCCCGCTCCCGGCACCGCGCGGGCCCCACGGACCGTCCCGCCACAGCCCCGCGGACATCCCACGGCCGCTCCATCCCCCGCAGCCCCCGGGGGCGCGGCCCTGAGGGCCCCGCCCCGCCCCGCTGACGTCCCCGCGGCGGAAGCGCCGCCGTCGCCGTTCAGTTCCGGGTCGCCGCCGCCGCGGCCCTGCCCGAGCCGTGAGGGCGGGCGCTCCCTGTTCCCTGCGGGGCAGCGCGCCGGGGGCCGCGCACGGGGCACTGGGCGCTGCCGGCGCAGCGGCGGCGGGTCCCGGCG
>JAWWES010000051.1:13887344-13904426 GCA_035583135.1 Lophotriccus pileatus
GGAGCGGTGAGGCTCGGGGCAGGCCGCGGCGCGGGGGCTCGGCCGGGCGGGCGCAGCGCGGGCTGGGTGGGGCGGGCGGGGGCGGCGGCGGCTCCCGGGACCGGGGCTCAGCGGGCGCTGGGGAGGCTCCGGCAGTGCCCGAGGTCTCCTCGCCCCGCCTCTGCAACAGGTGATCGGGCACGAACCGGCACCGAGAGGGCCGCCACCTGCCCCTCCGCCGGCGGACGGCGCTCGGCGGGGCTTGGGGAGCACTGGGGGTCGTTGTGTCCGGGAGTGTTGTCAGGTGTTGGGCGACAGTCTGGCGTACCTGGTGCCCTCGGCCGCGGTAGGAGCAGCCTGTGTGTACCTCGGGAGGAGGGTGTACCTCAGTGCCCGCCCCTGCTTCTCCCCTGCTGCTGTCAAGGTTTTTGTGCAGTCGAGCGATCCAGCGTGGTCGGACAGCTGGTTCCCTCGGGTGAGGTTTTGACCCTGGAGATGGGTAGGAACGTTCTCTTGTCTCACCGACAGACGCTGGACTCTGAGCAGGACTTTACTATTCTTGCACCTCCAGGAAATTTTGAGGTTCTCAGTCAATGATTTGCAGCAGAAAACAGCCTCGTTCCTTGCTGTGCTCTGTCACCAGCGCGCTGCTAAGCCTATATTTATCCGTGCCTGCTGCACCGCGCGGCTCCCGAGCCTGTAACCATGGCTGTGCTGCCGGGGGTCTGGGACGGAGCCCGAGGGGATTGGTCTGTCCTGGTTTGCAGTTCGGCCCTGTGAGCCCTGACCTATGTGCAATCCCCGGGGCAGAGGCAGGGCTGGCAGGAGCTTCGGGAGCTGCCGACTGCAAGGCCTTTTCATCTGGGAACTCTCCTGACCCTGACATCTCTCACGTGTAACCGACTGCTTTGTTTGGTGGGTACTGGCAGTGGGGGTGGTGGAACTCTCAATTCTGGCTCTGGTTCCTTGTCAGCACGGGATCACTCCGTGTCCTGGGGGTGTTTCGCTGACGTGCCAGACAAAGATCTCTCTCTGCAAGTCTCCTGTGCAGCTCTTCTTGCCAAGGAACAGGCTCTGCTGTCTTTTTCCACAGATCCATCCTGCACAACTCGGGAGGAGCGTGGAGAGAGGAGGGGCTGCTCCTGGCCCTTACCCTCAGATGTTAACTTAGCACTCCACATTTCCCGTGGTTCACAGCCTGTCTTTTGACACTAGCACCGTGTGCCTGGGAGCAGAAACCAAACTGCGACTTGGCTTTCCCCACACGGGCCTGGCATTGAGCACAGCCTTTCATCAAGGAGTGTTAACTGCTAGGCTGATGGTTTTGTTTGTTTGTTTTCCAGGCCTCTTGGTTGTTGGTAATTTGTGTTTTGGCTCCTTTCATTCAGTTTATTTTGCTCTTAGCAGTGATTTTAACAGGAGTGGGGGGGAATTGATCACGGTTCTAGCAGCTATTAATACTGGGTGAAAAGTCTTCTCTGAAGTGCAGTTTCAGACTGATTACGACTGAAACACTGCACTGATTTCTCTCACCTCCCATCAGTTCAAGGGCTGGGTTGTCTTTTTAGGTAAAGAGCAAAGCCTGTGGTCTGCTTTTTGATCACGAGTTCCTCAGGCAATTGAGGTGGAGTCGGTTGGCCTGTTAATTACCTGTTTTGGCAAAGCAGCGTTTGGGAGCTTCTTTTGTCACCAGCTACTTCAGCGCAGCGGGTGAGCTCAGTGAAGTGAAAATGTAGATCAGTGTGTCCATAAAAGCAACTACCCCTGCCAACAAAAGCACACGTGGAAACACAGAAATGGTTTTTGCTCGGTTTCAGTAAAGCAGGTGAAGGTGGCAGGTGTAGCTTCTTTTGCCTAAAAGATGACGGATGTGTTTGCAGCTGCCAGCATTCAGCTGAAACTTGGACTGTGGTTTGCAGGGTAGGGGGGTCCTTTGGAGGTGACTGCAGAGCTGCCCCAGCACGGCTGAATTGGGGGTGCCACCACAAGGAATGTCAGTGGCTGTCAAAAGCCTAGAAAATGCTAGAAATCAAAAGGCATTTGTTATTATTTACTAATAAACCCGCTCAGTTTAGGGGCAGTTCTGTGCTGCAAGAGAGGGGGAAAAAAGTAGATGCTTTACCAAGATGAGCAAAATGAAACTTCTTTATGGAATTTTTTTAAACTTTATATCACCGTGCACGAAAAAAAAAAAGGGCAACCCCCCCAAGTGACTGTTTAAAGTAGTGTTTGTATAAGTTGTGTGAACTGAAGGGGAAAAATAAAATGGTGAGAAGAGACTCTAAAAACTCATCCTTCTCCTTGCAGTTTTTTGCTGTGAGTTACTTTTCCCTGGGTTCCCAGAGCCAGGGAAGCCTCAGTGTGGGCTGGAGCCTGCCCAGCTCTGCTGTACCGAGCTCTCCATGTTGCCTGGTGGTGCTGACTTGGGCAGGGACCTGAGAGAGGAGCAGGGAATGACAGTGAGAAGCAGGACAGCAGCATTTCTGTGGCTGCTCACGCTTTTCCCAAGTCCTGGAGAGGCTGTTGTGGGAGCTGCTGCTGTGTGAGAGCAGGATTACCAGAGCCCCGTGGGGCAGGGAAGTGCTGTGGACATCTGGGATGTAGGCATCTGGGGTGACTTGTCTTTGTTTGCAATTTCTATTCCAGGACAGTTGCCACTGCTGAAGATTCTTGATGCCAGACACTCAACCCACTGCCAAATAGCCATGACAGAGACGAGGTAGCTGCCCCAGCGTGAGGGAAACACTGATTTCAATGGATACAAAATACAAAGACGATTTATTTCGGAAGTATGTACAGTTCCATGAGTGCAAACTGAATGCCTCTGACAACAAGCAGCGTCCTATTAACGATGAGTACTTGCGAGTGGCAGCAGCGGCCTTACTTTGCCTTCCCAAAATCGATCCCTTTTATAGATTCCGGTTGATTAAATTTTACGAGATGGCTGAAAACTCACTGAGATCTGTGAAATCCTCGAGTTTACATTGTCTCCACAATGCATTCAACATGCTTGAGACAGTTGGAATTAATCTCTTTCTGTACCCCTGGAAAAAGGAGTTCAAAAATATCAAGGTAAGACTTTTTTGTGTAGCCTTAGCGAGAACGTGATTTGTTTTCCTTTCTGTTAACACATTTCATACAGTTCCTTTAAAGCCTTTCTTTTTTTTTTTTTTCTGTTTATTGGCATGATATATGTATTTGTCTATATAGAGCTGGTAAACACAAGCCATAGGAAAGCTTCTATGTAAAATACGTGAACTTGTGCTGGTGAGAGTATCCCAAGAGCAGAAGTACAAGTACTACCTGCAGTTACAATGTGTATAAAATAGAAAAAGAGCTGTTTAAGGTTGTTGTTCAGTCTGCCCTGCTACACTGTTTTATTTCTACTTGGAGATGCTTTCACGAAGGTCAGCCCTTGAGTTGGATTTAATTTCACTCAGAATGGGATTTCCATCTTGCCACAGTTCTTACTGGACACACGTACTAAGCCCAGTGCATGTGTTTCAAGTGGATGCTTTGCTGAGCTTCCCACAAATTGTATGATAATGGTGAAGGAACTTCTCCAAAAGAATTGCTTTCAGAATATCTTTTATCTGCTTGTCAGCTCTCAGTTCATGGAGTTTTGATTTTAATGTACTTTTAAATGTATCTCCCTATGCCAGGATATCAGAGAAAGAAGAGGGAACTCAGACTCTGCTGGGCTTGGGTGCTGGAAGTCACATAGGGAGTTCTCTGCTGTTGGGTTTTCTGTTTTATCTTTCACCTGTTCTTAGATGCTTATTCAAAGCTGCTGCAATGTTTCAGTAATGAATGCTGCACCTGAACTACAAGAACAGTTTTGAGGCCTGAAAGCTGGATAGACACACTGCTGGGATTGGTGTCTGCCGTCCTTGGCAGTTGTTGTGTGCACTAGCAATGGGTATTTTGGTTTGTTTTTCTTAAAAAGATAGTTTCACTGTTTAGCAGAGAATTTGGACATTATTAGAACATTTGAGAGTTCTCTATTTCCATAAGGGGAAACTGCCTTTCTTCGGGATTTCTCCATAAATCTTCATTACGCTTAAGTTCTGGTGCAAAGATGCTGCTCCTTCCTACAGTCCAGAACAGGCTGAACTGGGTTAAGCATGTCCCTCAGGTGTGCCAGATGCTGAGGGTATTTCAACTTGCAGAGGATCGTGTCTTTGCTTTTGGGGCTCTTTTAGTGGAAGTTTTTTTGAATTAACATTAAATTAAATAGAACTGGTGTTTAAAACTGTTTAGTAACAGTGCAGAAAAAAGTGTGCGCCTCGAGTCTGTTCAAAGCTGAACTGAAGTTTGGCCCTCCTGCAGTAATTCTGGGTTCCTCTTGCCTCCAGCCTGCCCCCGGCTGGGACAGTTCCCAAAATCCCGGCCTTTTTGCCTTTCATGGTAGACTTCCTGTAATGCAGACATGTCCGGTATGCATAAAAGTTAATGTCAGTGCATAGCAGAGTGATTTAAATCACCAGGGAGGACATTATGCTAATCAGGATTTTAATTTGAATGAAAGCTCTCCTGCTTTGAATTTGCCTCATGTGAAATTTCCATCTGCTGAGCAGGAGGGCTGCAGAAATCGAGCTCATCTTGCCAAGGGAGTTGCATGTGTTCACAGTCGTTATTATTCTATTTAATTATAATGCTCTCTGTCACTGAATTATCTGAACATCTAGTCCACCACTGAATTTGTAACCTAGTTTTCCTTTTATTCCCCTTCCCTCCCCCTTAGACCTACACTGGACCCTTTGTTTATTATGTAAAGTCTGCTCTAACCGAAGATGATGTAAGGCAGATTCTGAACTACATGGGCTATGTCCCAGAACTGGGAACAATGTATAAGCTCAAAGAACAGGTCGATGCCATCCAAGTGAAAATGATTTCATTTGAACTCTTTTTGGCCAAAGTGGAATGCGAGCAGCTTCTTGAAATTCACTTGCAAGTGAAGGATAAAGGTTACTCCGAGATCGATGTCATAAACGAACGCAAGAACAGCAGCGAGGATGTGAGAGGCTGCTCCGAGGCCATGAAGCGGCGCGTGGAGTGCAAGGAGAACTTGAACACTTCCATGGCACGGATGGTGCTCCAGAAATCAGCGAGCGAACGGGCCTCCAAAGATTACTTCAAGCCAAAGGTGAGCAAGCCTTCCAAGTCAGTGGATACGTATGATAATTACTGGGAAAGTAAGAAACCGCCTTTGATGAGCTCCCTGAGCCTCAGGAAAGAGCCCATTTTGGTTGATGCGGAAGATGACATTAAAGATGAAATTATCCGCCCGTCGCCCTCTCTGCTGACCATGTCCAGCTCCCCACACGGGTGTTCAGACGAATACTTGCCAACTTCATCTCATCATAATGGCATGCTAAGAACAAACATCACTTACAGCTCCTATTTTTCTGCTCAAGAGGACTTAGATTTATATACTGATCACGATTCTAGAAGTATGTTAAATTTTAAAAGACAAGAATCTATTAAGCCTGATGTGTGGCTGTTAAGAAGCGATGCCAACCCCGTTTACCACAAACGCACCCACCTAGCCAAAGAGACAGCTTCCCCCAAGTGCCAGCACTGTGGTGTACCCTGTGGCACTTCTGTTTGCCAAAAGTGTGACAGTCTGTTCAGCTCGAGGCAGGAATACCCAGCAGTGAAACAGAGCACCTACTCAATCAAACAACTCCCAAACGACAGCTTGTCACCTGCATCTGCTCTGAGGGAGAAGTCGCAGTACACATCACAGACTCAGAGCCAGGACAGAGCTGCTCAGTTCAGCTCCAAATCCAAGCCTTCGGGCTCCTCTCGCTGTGGCTTCTGTAACCGCTCTGGAGCTGCGAACACTTGCACGTTCTGCTCAAAAGTCTCCTGTGACTCTTGCCTCAATGCTTACTATTATGACCCGTGCTGTAGAAAGAGCGAGCTCCACAGGTTCCTGCCTAACAACCAGTTAAACTATAAGTCATCCCAGCTGTCCCACGTGGTCTATAGATAGACCCAATTAGTCTGCTTGGGAAGGGAAGGAAAGGGGAATGGGAAAGGGCTATCCTAACTAATGTTCTGACTCCACACTGACCTCTTACCAAAATCACATGTCCAAATATTTGGAACCATGGTTCAGTGATCAGGTGCCAGTTCTTGGTTTTTGTGGCTTCACAGATGCTGCAGATCCATTAGATTTCATGCTGCTATAATTTAGGTAACTCCTAAATGATCATTGCTTTTCAATTTAAATGGGAGAGAAGAGCACATTTTTCCTTAAAACTTGGCAGCTGTTATATTTTTAAAAAGTGACATCACACTTTTCTATTACATCGTAGTCATCTCCTGGCCCAAACAAAACCAGGCAGGGCTTGAAGATAAAGTCAGAGAATTAAGATTCTCTTTCTCTCTGAGCGACAAAACTGCCGGTTTTTGATTAAGTATGACTTCAAAATGTGCAGGAAATATGTGAATGGCTTATTTTGCCAACAAGGACTATCTTTTGACATGTGTCTGCATTTCTTGATCTCCAGAATGCAAACACCACAGCATCTCTTCCTTTTGTCTTTGTTTCCTCCTTCTCCCCTTCTCTCCCAGTTGTTTATCTCAAGCTTATGTAATCTGAATCTGGATAATACGTGCTTTATTTTCCGGTGTTGCCAATATCATCCTTCTGGATTTTACTGTATGGTATTTTAAAGAGGTGAACGTGTATCTGTGTCACTCAGATGATGCCTGGAGTGTTGTCCTCTCAGATGAGTACCCATTTTCTTTACTTTCTGTTGCACATGTATTAAGTACTGTTCTTTGTACTGTAAATAGGTGATTTGGAAACAGTTTATTTTTAATAAATATTTAATAATATGTTGAGTTCTTAAGGTGGTAGAATCATTATAATTATGAAGTCTCTCTGGCTATTTGTTCAGGTGTGACCTTTTGTTTTTCCTTGTACTGTATTTCATAGCTTATTATAGCCCCTCTGGCAGACTGATGTTCTTGTTTCTGATCAATTCTTAGTTTTAATCTGCCTTTTCTTTTTTTTTTTTTTTTTTCCCTCTGACAAGACTACCACTAGTCTGAGTGGAGTCTTGTCTAAGAATTGCAGGATTTTGCTTCTCAGTGCACGCTTTTTCTTTGTGGTTATGGAAATTGTAAGTATTAATGTTATGCTTGCTTCCAAATTCACTGCCAAGTCTGTAGTGTAGTCCAGCAAGTAAAGCACTGGCCTGGTTAAAAATCAGATCTCATTTGTGACTCCTGTTCAAGTGAACCCATCAATTATGGATGTGAATCAGATAATAACCCTTGTCTATTGCTGTAGCACTTGGGAGCCCTGGCTGAGAATCAGGACTCCCTGGTGCTGGGCTCTGTACAGTTTGACCCCCAAACAACACCTGGTTATGAATAGACTTTAGTTTTTTATTAAAAGGAAACCCATAAGAATCCTAACTCCCTTGTTCCAACTAGCTAGTTAGCACAAAGTATCAGGCAACCTAATCTGATGTGCAGAACTAAGTGTGTTTAAAATATCTGTAAAGAACTCTAGCTGAGATGTAAACTATGTAGTCCACTTTGCACTGAAATGATTCACTTAGGGGTTTTTAACCACTGTTAGATTCTAGGCTTCCCAATTCAGTGTCCATCAATCCCTGTGTGACACAATGCATGAATGATTTTTATCTTACATTTTTTGGGTGGGGGGAGGGCTTCAGCTAGATAGAGGGGGAAACTATATAGGCTAACACTGTAAAATAGCTAAAATAATTTTAGCTGTAAATGGGTGTCAGAAGGATAATGGAAATAAGATGGAACCCAGGTCTTACAGAGGGCTGAGAACGATAAGTTACTGTCCAGTTTGCACTAAGAAACAAAGTGAATGGTGTCTGTTTAACAATCAGGGACTGCAACTGAACATAATGTCAAGGGCAAGTACTTCCTTGCTGACCCTAAATGAATATTGGGGTGAATATTGTTTTGGTGAATGATTTTAAGGTTTTCAAATCCTGTATGTTTTTTATAAATAAATATATATATATATATAAATATGACACATGTAGATACATTATGTATATAGTGAAGAATTTAAAAACAATTTTACTATTAAAATGCAGTCTAAGGGGTGGGTTTCCTTTTGGTGGTTCTTTTGGTTTTGTTCACTTTCTGCAGTGTCATGGCTGTTTGGCTGCTCTACAGTGTATCTTCTAGTTCACAAGTTCAGTTTCCATATGGCTACTCACACTACAGTGAATAACTAAAACTGTGATGCCACGTAATTTTTACGGTGACCAGAGCAGGGACTATACTTGCTCTGAAAAAGAAAAGTCCTCTGTATATATGTCATGGAATCCTGTAGTACAAACCTGTGTTGAATTGAAGTGATACCATGCTCTATTTTTGTGTATCTTACTGTATGAGGTTGCTGTGATTGATACAGTAAAATATATGCTAATTTAAAATGCAGGTGGTTTGCATCTGATTTGTTTAAATTAATTTATGTTTTGGAGGAATTTAAAAAATAAAGAGGCCTTTAAGAAAAGGCTTAACTCTTTTCTTAAAGTCGAGCGCATGTGGCTGTCTGTTCACCACTGTGTTTGCATGCAGCCATGAGTTGGTGCACAAAAAGGGGGGTCTTGTGCAAACAGGCAGCAGTGTCTGTGTCGTGGGCCTCAGCTTCCCCAGACTGGGTGTGCTGCTTGCAGAACGCAGAGCTTGTTAAAACCCGTTTATTTTCCAGCCTTAGCAGCATGACTCAGAGCGTTCCATGGAGCATGTGAGCCGGGATGTCAGCAGTCTGCAGCAGACTGAGGTGGGGTGGGAACAGGATCCGTGTGCCATGTGGAGCTAACCTCCATGGATTCCCAGCCTTGGCTCTCCATGGCACTTATCTAACTAGCTTCCTGATGGAAGCTGCATCTCCCAGAAGATGTGCGATACCACTGAGGTGCATTTTGGCACTTGAATTAGGCCACCTGGCTCCTTTTGCATCCTGCTAGCTCCAGAGCGGGATAATTTCTCAAATTCCAAACTAGATCATTCCTTTTGTTTGTTCCTTGTGTTTAAAGCATGTCAGGAGAATGCTGAAATGCCTGAAGTGCCTTTTCTATAAGTCCTCTACTCAGATCTGCCGAGATTACTGAAAGTACCAGGGAGGATTATAAAAATCAGGCTCAAGGTAACTAAAATATTCTTGCAGGAAATCTTCCCTCACGCTGTGATGCTTCTCATGCTGACGTGGTTCTGATGCATATAAAACAAGCCTTGGTGCTGCCTTGCTGTCTGACATTTCTGATTACAGACCTATAAACTTGTTTTCTGCGTCTTCTGCTCTAAACAGAAGCTTAAAGGTTCCATACACCATTCAGCAGTTTAGATTTGATGGTTTGAACACACAGCTCCTTGAACTTGTTTTTTCTGGGAGATGACTGGATTACAAGTGTTTAGTACATGTTGCTAATCATGCTGTAGAATCTCTTTAGAGGAAAAGATTCACCTTTCCAGTATTTTTTTAGAAATAGGAGCTAATCTGAGCATGCTGATAAATGCTGCCAGAGTGACTGAGAGAAAAAGCAGGAGGTGAGTGCAAGTTAAGGTACATGTTGATGTACCTAGTTTGGCTCTCATTTAGTTGCTTCTCTGAAATCAGTAAGAGTGAATTAGGCCTTTTAGCCTAATATCTCTGTATCTAAGCAGCAACTGAGTTGGGCTGCAAATGTCCCTGTCTGTTATTTGTGAGGGGTGTTTCATGATTCCTTCTGAAAATCATGGAACGTTTGTCTAAGATTGTAACTATATGTAAAATGTCTTAGAGCGCTTGTGTAACACTGAGTAAAATTGAAGGTTGCAGTTACTCTTAAGTACTTTTCTACAGTTCATCATATTTCCCTAGAGAAGGTTTTCTGTAACTTGTCTTGCCAGCCTGAAAATGTAGGGGCAGGGAATCAGTAACTAAGTAGGTTTGTGGTTTTGTACTCCTACACCCCTGCTGTGAAAACCAGACTCCGAGGGCAGCCTTGTGCACTGAGCCACCACACGAAAATGAACACAGTGCAGCACATCTTCCACAGTGCCTGGAGGAAGGCAAAGGGTTAAAGCATGTGATGTGGCAGCAGCTCTTTTACCTCCCAAATCCTGCAGACTTGCCACATAATTGAAGCTTCTCCATCTGAGGAGAGGTGTAGGAGAGCCAGGGAGCAGCTGCTCGGTTTGACAGGCTTTCTGTGCAGATTTCAATGTGCTCTTGTGTGTGAGGCAGGGCTGGTCCTCATGGCACCAGAGCTCGACACTGAGGAGATCCCAGCGTGGTTTGTTCTGTGTGGCAGGTCCTTGGATCAGACATGAATGTAGATCCCTGGATAAGGCAGATGAGGTGCTGCTGGGCAGCTGTGGGCAGTCAGCCCTGTGCCAGAATCGGGAAAGGCAATTCTAATCCCAGGCTGTCCTTGCAGAGCTGTGGGGATGATTGACCTGTAACCAGGGATTTACAGCACACAGCACTGCCGAAAGTGGAGCAATCCATATAATTTCTTATTTTCCCCTTCCTGCACTGCTTTTGCTGCTTTCACAGTGTGGGACAGGCTGTGGGAGCTCTGGCATTGCGATCGGTTGTTGCCTTTTTGGAACCAGCTGCTGTGTTGCTCTGACCTCTGCAAAAGGAGAAGTCTGCCCTCCTTAGGAGTCCCTGAAGGGACAGCCAGTTGGTTCCTGCCATTTGGTAAGGCAGAGTCGCTCCAAGGTTTTTCAAAGGCAGGCAGAATGCTTCTCCCATCTGGGCAGTGCTGCCTCAGATGTCTCTGGAGAGCCAGTGTTGCTGTTCCCTTACTCTGAGGAACAGCAGGGTCAGAGGCTTTGGTTACTGCTGGGCCATGGCTGCAGTCAGCCCATCCTGCTCCCCATCCCCTCCCAGATGGCAGCAGTGGCTCTGGCTTTCTGCTGCTGTGGCAAAGGGGCTGTGAAAATCATCTTGACACCCAGCAGCTTCCTGTGTCACCTGTGCTTAAAGCCAGGCACGGACTTGCACTGAACTTGGAAAGGCTTTCTGCAGAAAAGAGGTGGGCAGGTGGAAGTGTTCCAGATAAAAATGAAACAACCTGCTCTGATTTTTTTTTTTTTAACTTAGCCTCAAGAAGAAATCTCTCTTTCAGTGTTCATAGTCTGTAAGGCACTGAACTCATATTGCAGGGAACTTCACCTGAGGTTAGAGATTGTTTTAATTACTGGTATTTCTTATTGGTAGGTTCTTTTCTGAGTGCAGCAGATCTGGGCTCTATCATAGGAGTTCCTACTTTGAGATAAGATTTTTGATATATGAAATACTTTCTGACTTGTGTAATACCACTCATTTGTTTTCTCTGTCTTATCTGGGCTTTGGGTTCATTCTGCATTGTGCATTGAAGACAGTGTCAGAGCTCCAATGACTTTAAGTAGTACAGGACCAGACCTTCAGTGTGTGGCTGACAACTTGTGTGTGGCAGCTGCTTCTGCTGTTGTGGGTGTGGGACTGTCATGCTTCCTGCTTTAGAAATCATTCTCATGATAGTCATACTGTTCTGAGATTTTTTTCATCATCAACCTGCTTTAAAAAAAGAAAAAAAAAATCAACCCACAACTGCTCATCAAGTCCTTAGTGAAAAATGTTGCTTTCTCCCAAAGTAAGTAAAATCTGCTCTGTAGCTTTGTGTGCAATGTGCTCCTGTTTAACTGCCTTACCTGAAATCTTCACAGACCAGTCTTTTTTAAAGCATGGCCAGTTCTGGTGAGCTGTCTCTGCCAAAGCAGAGAGCTCTGCATGACTCCATCGTTGCTCCATGTAAGCTCCAAACCCTAAGAAACGAACTGTTAATGAAAATAGGTGCTGTCATCCAGCAAGTCTGAAAAGGAACAGCCTGTTTACGTGTCTCAGTGCAGTTGTGCTAACCAGTATGTTCATGGTGAACCTTCCCACAGGGCAGTCTGTGGTGGGGAGGAGAAGCTTCCTTGTCTGCCATGTCCTTCGTGCCCCGGGGAGCAGTGGGGCTGTGTGTGGTCCCAGCTGGGGCACGACAGCTGGGAGGAGCTCAGTGATGGAGAACAAGGATCTGTATGGTCCCTTGAAGGGTACAGAAGAACCTGTTAGATACCCAGGACCTGGGTCCTGGCGCAGAGACCGTCTGCGTTCCTGGGTGGAGCATGGCTGGGTGGGAATGCTGAATGCAGCTCCTGCCAGTAGAAGCCAGCAGACACCTGACAGTGCTGTGCTGGCTTGGTTGGGGCATGAAGGTGGGCTTGTCCTGCTCTGAAGTGATGGGGCCTGTTTGGCTGGGTGGTTTGGAAATGTTCTCCTTTACAGCCAAGCGTTATAATTCCTGTAATTCCTCTCATGGAGAGGGTTGTGCTGTGACCCCAAAGGGGTGGCTGAGGGGATCAGCCGAGTGCCACTGACAGCTCTCTCTGTGCCTGACAGCAGCAGTTCCCAGATGTGCCCACGGAGAACAGCGCTGTGTGGATTTACTGGCTGTACCAGTGCCCAGGTGATCTCATGGAGGCGGGGGCTGTATGGATTTACTGACTGCAGCTTGCACAGGCTGACTCAGTGGCAGAAGCAGACAAGGACAGCACCTGCCACAACACCTGCTCCAAGCCCCTTTCCTCAGCTGCAGGACCAGTGTTGGCCCCACAAGCTTTTCTGTCCAGAGAGGTCAGCTCAGCAGCGCTGTGAAACACCTCCCCAGGAACATCATTTCCCTTGGGTGGCTGGTTTCCTTGGTGGAGGTAGCTCATTTATTGGTCCTGGGGTATGCATTTAGGGGAGAATGCCATTTCCATCTCTTTTTGCTTTATACTTGGTTTCTGACTCTAAAAATGCTAATGTGCTCCAGCATCATTTCACAGGTACCCAGCCTGGTTTATATGCTGGCTTTGGGCCACCTCAGCAGAAATCAGTGGGCTGTGTGCATATGTTCTGCTTCTCCTTTTTTGGGGAGAGTGGGGGAGAGGGGCTTAATTCCCCACGCTCTGCCTCTTGCTCCAGGAGAAGTAAAAGCCCTCTTAGGACAGCTACTGTTGCATCTGCTGCTATGACTGAATTTTCTTGTTCTTCAGACCTTGATGACAGAAGCTTTTCTGAGGGATATTCCTAAAGCCAGGAGGGGGGATGACCGTGCCTGTGTGTTTTCTGCTGTGCTGTGAAGTCCTGTGGAGTAGCCATAGATGGCACTCTGGGGCTGGTCACTGCCTGTGCCCGGCCGGTTTGTGCTGGAGGACAGAGCACGGTGAGACTGTCCTGGGCTGGGGGTGAGATGTGCTTGGCCAGCTTCTGAGAGGAGATTTATGTACAGCTGCTGCAGCAAACATGGGGGGTGAGCAAGGCCAAGGGTAAAGGTAAGAAGGGTAGAAATTCGGTGTAAGGAATAAGGTGAAACCTGGTGGCAGAGCAGCATCATATTGCAGGAATGCTGTTTCCTGCTAAGCAGATTTTTACAGACGGTGCTTTCATGCAAATGATCTGGCAGTTTAGATCTTGTGTTGATAAGGATCTAAGGGGACTTTGTACCTCGTTTAAGGGCATGTTTTGTTCAGTGTCTGCCTGAGCTTTCCATGCCCTAAGAAGTGGTGCTGAAGGCTGTGATGTCCCACAGGGGTTTGGGTGTCTTGGGGCTGCTCTAGGACAGAATTGGGGAGGTGTTAAGTTGAGCAGAGGATGCTGCAAGACTCTGTCTCCCACTCCTAGATCTCCAGTGGAGAATTTCACCTTGAGAATATGAAACCTCTTCATGTAAACCAGTAACAGAAAAAAGATTTAGAATGGGTGAGTACTTGAGGGTATAAGGGGGTGTTTGGTCTGTGTGTGGCATTTGTTCCACCAGGGAGAGTCTTACATCTTCAGAGCTCAGACTTGAAAGGTCAGTCTCAGGGATCCTTTTCTTTCCCTTTCTTACTCCTGCATTTCAGTATTCAGGTGGAGAAGCACTGAATCATTTGAAATGTGTTCTCCACTCCACACATCACTGCCAGGCTCTGGGAACAGTTGCCACGTCTAGTCTTTCAAAAACACCCTTCACTTGGACTCTTCTAGTGACTTCTGCCTCTTTCAGGAATCAAAGTCTGATTCACTTTCCACTGTGACTTGTAAAGTCTTGGACTATTTAGAGGCATATCAAAAATTAAAATAATCTCTTCTGACAGCCCCAAAGCCTGCGGTGCTTGAATCTTTGATATGAAGATTTCTCCTGCTTGGAGAATAGTTCATTTTTAATACTGTGAAATAGAGCATGATAACTGTGCTGCTGTATATACTACAGTGAGCATTATGTGCTGCTTAATAAAATGATGCTTATGTCCAAGAGCTTCCTTTCACAACAGAGGGAGGTGCAGTAGTTGGATGCTGGTAACTCACACTGAAAACTTTTGGCACAAATCCGTCTTTAGTGCAGGTCTGCCTGCAGCTGGAGTTAAATTCTTTCTCCCTTGTTCAGTGCTGACAGCTTAAAATGCGGCCTGTTAAATGTTGCAATGGTCTAGATACCTTTGGGACCTGGTGTCTGTCTGGTCTTGCTCTGCGGGGAGTTGAGACATGAAGATGTGGTGTGTAGCCATCATCCTGCTTGCCTTAGCTGCAGAACAATGAAAAGCTGAGGAAGAAAACAACCTGTTTTCTGTAAAATCATTTTTGGGATATGTTGAAGCACTGTGAGACCTGTAAACATGATTTGGGGGGAAGGAAGCTGAGAGACCCCAGAAAGCATCACATATCTGCAGAAGTGCAAAACCTTACAGCGCTTTGCCACCAAGAACTCTGCTTGCTAGGAACCATCAAACCCAAATGTTCCTGCTGTGGTACAAGGTATAATCACTGTATTTTGCCTCTTGGCTGTTCCTGAGTCTGTATCTCAGGGCCTGTTGTGGGCATTTTCTGTTATGTTTCAGTGTTTGACTTAAAAATCCTCTTTTTCCTTTCACTGTACTTCCTGCTTTTCAACAGGCTCAGAGCCTGTTGGCAAAATGACTTTTACAGAGTGCAAGTAGGATGCTCACATGTCTTTGGAGTGAATGTGGATTTGACACTGATTTGATTCTGCTTTTTCTGCCTGCAGCTTATCACTCAGGCTCTCCAGTGAAGGACACTGTTTCCTCAGTCAGATATTTTCCATATGACTAGATATTGGCTACAGGATGTGATTTTTATGTCAGTGCTCGGCACTGTTCAGAAATTGTATGGCCATGTGAGAAGGAGCCCTAAAAACAAGCACTGCATAGTTCAGAGTGACAGGATAGAATGAAGTGATGGGGTATTTTTGTTTCCCTGGCACTTAGTATTTCTCTTTTTTTTTTTTTTCCCCCAACAAAGCTTGAAGGAGGTTCATTCATTGTCAGCAGGCACCTTCCCTGTCAAACTGAAAGTCATGTCCCAGATTCTCCATTTGTACTCCGCGGAACATGGTGCTTGTGAAAAGCACCAGCTAATCTGAAGAGGTGTTCAGATCTCCTCCCCGGGGGCTGTAGCTGAACAGTTTTCCCCAAACACTGACATCAGGACACCCAACAGCTTTGCCCCAGGAGCACCTTCGTGAAGGGGAGCCCAATTTCCAGGTCAAGAGCTCTCCTGCTGCCCAGCAAAGGGGATTGTAAGTGGGTTTGTGATTAGGGAAAATGTTCAGCTAGAAATCTGATTGAGACCCTGAGCTGGTTATGTACCAGTCCAGGACAGTGTCTTTAGATCATGACTGACACAGTTTTATACCAAAAACAAAGGCTGGTACTATAATCTTTGTGCTAGTTTAGGCTGGGCAGGACCACTGATTGCAGTGTGGTTAAACTTGATCTGTGCAACAGGGAGAGGAACTGAGGGGACAGAATTAATGCTAGATAAAACCAGTGGTGTGGAAGGCTCATTAAAAACTGTCAAGCCATGGAGTAAAGAAATGTGAGAAAGAAATTACACCCATGCCAAGGAGTGGAATGAGTAGGAAGATAAGGGGAGCAAGTTATTGGACTGACAGTCCTTCAGAAAGGAGGAGGGAAAATTGACTTAAAAATTGAGCCTGATGATGAAGTGGTGTCTGATTATTTCGTATAAAAGTGATTTTTCTTTGAAATACTATTTTTATAGTCTGGTGCAGAAAAGGTGGCAGCAAAGAAAGTTGATAGATTTCAAAGGGAATATTAATTAGGAACAATTTGAAAGTCCAGCTAAAGATCTATTTAAATTAATGCATTTTAATGGAAATTAGTCTGCCATGTGTTTTTCTGAAATAAAATAACTTGATAATATACTGCATGTTTTCAAAGACTTTGAGCATTAGAAAAGAATAAAACTCAAAAGAATTCGCTCCAGAGTGTGAGGCATGTACTGGTCTGCCAGTGCTGGGTGAACTGGTTCCACTTTGCAGTGCACATGTGAGCTGGGGTGGTTGTTAATGGATCTGCTTGTTCACTTGCAGAGATTTTGCAGAAAATTGTATTTATTGGTTGTCTCAGTTTAAGTGAGACACAAATGTTTTGCTGGAAATAAATTATGAGGAAGACCCAAAACTCCTCCCCCTAAGCAATTATAAATCTGAAATTAATAGACTCCGACTGAGGAACAGTGTGGGAAGAGGAAATTAAAGTTATATCCAGGTAGGAATAACAGCCCTTTATTAAAAGGTCTATAGGTATTGGCAAAAACAACAAGAGGACACAAGTAAAAACACCCAAGCAATAATCCTCCACCTAGAACAATCCCCTTCAAGACAAAAAAACCCAAACAAACCCAACAGTGAAAATCAATTCAATTTGTACCCTTTTGGGGCAATTATAACCACAGCCAGCAGCAGGCGCTGTTGAACCACTGCAGATGTGGAGCCTGCAGCTGTTAGAGTCAGTCAGCAGGGGGTGCTGATGGGTCACCAGCAGTCACCACGCGTGGTCTCTGAGCGCCGGAGCAAGCTGGACAATGGAGTCCTCCCCGGAGGGAGGAGGGGAAGGGAAAGCACAACGCCGAGTACTGGAGAACTCACTCTTTTCCTGTTGGTCTTAGATGTGCAGTGGTGTCGCTCTGTCCCTCTCCAGTGAAGATTTAAGCAAAAACAGCTCCAAAACTGATGCACGTTCACAGAGGCAGCAGCCCCCCGACAGCAGCCAGTCCAGGCACCTCCAGCAGCT
>JAWWES010000051.1:13904526-13922275 GCA_035583135.1 Lophotriccus pileatus
GCCCCCACTCCCACCAGTCCCGAAAACTAGCTCAGATTTCTCTCCACCCCTTTTTTCCAATCCACACCTCCCAGTCCTCTTCTCCTGTTTCCCTGGAGACAAAGCCAGGGAATTAACGCATCAGTACTGCTGGCTAACTGTTCTTCTGGGCCATTAGTCACCTGGAAACAGTTCCTGATCAACTCCCCTCCCCCAACACAGGCAGGGGAAAGGGAAAATTCCAACTTAGCTGTAAGAACACACAAACCCATAACATTGGTCTAATGTGTCCAGTGTATGATGGGAGCCTAAAGGGGAGCCATTCTTTTTGGTTTTGTTGGGAAAAACAGGCATAAAGGAGACACCACGGCCTTCAGGAAGCACGTGGACTCTTTTCGCTGTTCATACCACCCAGCCCTTATCGTGGCTGTGGGAGAGCCATGAGCAGGAGGAGATTTCTCTGCAGTAAAGTTTGAAGGCAAGTATCCCACTGTGGCTGGGATAACTGCAGTCTCTGTGGGTGGTTCTCAGCTGCTCTGAGTGCAACCTGCTTCTGTTTGGGGCTTATGCCCTCTGTTTTCCAGGCTTTTAGTCAGGCTTCCACCTTGACTGCCAGCATCAGAGCCTGCTTGAGGACCATCAGCTTGTTATTCCACACGTTTCCCTGCTCCCCTCTGCTTCAGTCTTTTCCCTGAACTTTGCTGTGAAACCGTGGCAGGAGGTGAGATGCTCTTCATGGCAGGGGAGGGTGGAGAGGGAGTACCCTGTTTGCTGAGTGTCTGTTTCCTCCCAGTGTTCTGACCCTGGGTGGGCTCCAGACCCTACAGTGCTCCCAAGGGTACTTTGCAGTGTCCTGTCAGGCTGTGGAGCTGAGCAGGGCTGACTTGGAGAGAGAGCCTGGGAGAGGATCCTGAAAGTTAAGGATTAAACTCTGGCCAGCTGGACTTTAAGTAACAGGCAGCATTCAAAGCGCAATGGACAAGTGGGATGTGGGAAGCCAGAATATGCAGGCAATGGTAATTGTGGGTGGCACTGAAAAGCCAAAAACAAGAACAGAAACATATTTTTTAATATATATTTCCATTACTGTCACAAGCACAAATTGTGAGGGAGGAAATGCATCTCAAGAGCAACATATGTGTTACCTCATGCCTCCGTCTAAGTATACAAGCATGGGATTAATGTCTATTGAACATAAAGCTGAAAGTTTGATGTACAGATGGTAGGAAGTTGGGCAACAGCATGTGTAGCTTGTAGCTTAGATGTGCCTTACGTGAATGCCATCACCTAGCATTGTTTCTCACTAAGTATTACCCTTCAGATCTGTCCCTGACCCATTTGCAAAGATGCTGAGCTGCCTCTTCAGCACAGGAGTGCTCAGGAAATTATAGGCCGGTGTGTGTGACCTCAGCTGGGCTAGGTGAGAATCTGGTGATGATAAAAATCAGATGAGAACACAAAGCAGTGGGAGAAACGTGAGTTGATAAAAATCAGCTAGTGGGGCTAAATCTTGTCAGACAAATATGGCGGGGTTTCTCCCCTCCCTTTAAGGTCAGACGCAGGAAGCGATGGGCACAGACATCTGTGAGTCACTTGACAGTGAGGCACAACAGACTGATGGGTAGGATTAGTGGGTACAAAATGTGCCTGGGAGATACCAAAGGAGAAAATGTGACTGGCATGCTGAAGAACTCGTTGTATGCAGATTTCAGGGCCGTGCACAGGCAGGTAATGAGCAGAACCTCATACCACACTCTGTGCAAGACAAATACTACTAATGCTGTTTGCAGGTGAGAGACAAGGGCCCAGTGACATGACATGATTCGTGAAAATGAGCACAACAGAACTGGAAGTGATGCTTTCCAGATTAATTTCATTAGTGTGATATACTGTGACTGCTTTGGTACATCCCTGCTCCAGAGGGTAGTGAGAGAGGGTGGATGAGGCTTTACAGAGAACTTCACTCTACATTCAGGCAATTTTGTTTCAGAATTTTCTTCTGTGCCTATTTATGGTGATTTTTTTTGTGTGTGTCTTTATAAATCTGACCAAGCACATCTTTCAATCTGCTGTTATTGAGGGCAGATATTAGGAGCATGCTTTTAGAGAAACATTTGTGACCTCACTGATTGTGTTGAGCTCTGTGTGTTCTAAAGCTTAGGATGCTGTCTGCTTTATGAATGCAATTGAAATCAGTGCTTTTAGTCTATGCTGTCTGTTTGCTCTCTAAAATTAAATGCTCTTGTGATCTGAGTGGAAGCCAAGAGTGGTACTATGCAATGCTTCAGCTGCAGCTGGCTGACTTGGAGACCTCTCAAACTGGTCTTCACAAGTTTTCTGCCAAGTGGGGACAATAGTGCTTCATTAAGACACCCTGCTCATGCATGGCAGCGGAGCTGGGAAGTGACTTACAAAGCATCTGCTTTGTTTAGTCCCTCTGGACCTCTCTGTAAGGGGCATAAACCAGCCACTTGAGCAGCATCCAAAGGTCTCTCTTCAGTTCCACACTTTGTGTTTGGTCAGTACAGACATTCACTTCGGTTGCACCACAGGAGCAGTCTGTGAGTAGGTGAATGATTGTTTAGGATGGTTTATTTGGTCTCACATGGCCTTCTCTTGACATACAAAGTGCTGACAAAAGAATGAGTCCTAAGGATCCCACTCGGAGCCTCTCACTTAGCTCCAGCAGGTTTGGGCTGTAGCTGTGCTGGTGGCAATGCAGGGAGAACATCAAAGGAGCAGAAGTGAATCCCTAGCGAGGACGTGGTGCAGGATCCACCCTTTAGTTTGACTCTGGGCAGTGCTGTGCTGTGTTTGTGACTGGCCAGGGGGGTGAGCATTCCCACCTGCACGTCAGGCCTTTCTACCCCACATGCGGCAGTTTTGTTGCTGCCCATCATGTTTAAAATAGAGCTGTTTCTTAGGGATGTCCCCTCCCTCTGGCCACTAAAACTGGCCTGCAGGGTGGAGATAGTGTTTGCATCTGGCACTGAGCCTTCTGCTCCTGCAGATACCCTCAGTACCAGACACAGCTGTGTGGACAGGTCTCTGGGTCATTAACCCAGGCGAGTGTTGAGATCGCTTCCAGCCGGTTGTCTCTGTGCTCAGTGTGAATACATCCACGGGCTGATGTGGATTTGGATTCAGCTCATTTGGCTGAAGGCTGAGGCTCCTTTCAGCTCCTGGACAATGCTGGGCATAGCAGCCTTGGCTCAGGCAGCACAGCTGGCTCGTGTTCCTGTGACCACTCTGTGCTGATGATGGGACCTTTTCATGGGGCTGGGCTATTCGTAGTCACTCTAAGACTCATGACTCTGTCCCCTTTTGCACAGGAGTTTGAATTCCCATCTCCTGCTGACATGGCCTGCCAGGGCACTTTCTCTGGCTCCTCATGCTGCTCCCTGAGCCTCCTGCTTCCCAGGTGAGTGACTGTGGGGCTTAACAGCTCTAATTCCTCCTCTCTGTCCCATTATCCTGCTGCTCACCTGCCTGGAAGATGATGGTAAGGACGCAGGTCTGAAATACCATGAAGGACAAGGCTGTCCCCAGAGTCTCCATCCTCCCCAACCCACACAAAGTGATTATTAAAGCCTTTCTCTTTCATGAATAGTTTTGATAGCATGTCTTTTGAGCACAATATCCTCAGAGTCTTTTTGCCACTTGAGCCCTGGCTCCTTGCTCCCTGTCACTTTATTTTTGCCTCTCCTGGCTTGATTATTGATGAGAGCAGTCCGTGTTGCTTTATTCATCGGGAGCAAACTAGGGGTGCAGGACAGAAAAGTATTCCCATCCTCTCTGTAGGAGACTGAGCAATGTGCTTCCAAATCTCTGCACACCTGTGCTGTCACTGACTCATGTTTCAGCTCTGTCATTTGCATACAAAGGACTGTGGTCCTTCAGGCTGCAGCTGGGCTCCATGTTTGTGCCGTGGAACATGTTCCCAGTCTGTGTCTGTCACTGCTCCTTAATGAAAAAGCTGAACATCTCTTCTCTTGCAAGCTCCTCTAATGGTTCGATTTGCACTTGCTGTGTTGCTGACTGATTTCCTGTTTAGAGTGTGATAAATAAAAATGAAGCATGCAGAACAGATCTCTACCTAGTGATGTCAACACGTTTTGGAAATTTAAGCTGTGCCTCATAACATCCCTGCGATCTGCTTTCTCCTGTGAGGGAAACCAAGGCAAGCAGAGGCAACCAAGGAAACTGAGAGTCTTAATGCTGGAAGCTTTAGAACCCTCAGGCTAGAATTTTGTGTTATTAAGGAAATTAATGGCTAATTAAAGATTATTTTTTTAGTTAGATTAGTAGCAGACATTTCACAAAGCACTGCTATAAACATCTGTTCCAGCTGCCTTATCAAATCCAGTTGGATAATGCAGACTCATGCCTGTCTTCAGTTTGAGAAAATATACTTGACTAAGTTTTCATTTTTGGATGAAGTTTATGTAAATATTAAAAGACTTATCAGATTAATAGGACTTCACAATAAGTCCAGAACTCTTCTACTTCATGGATACAAGTACTGCCTTTGTATCCACAGCAGCAGCCTCTGAAAATGGATGACAGCTCTTAGTGTGATTGTCAATTACGTGTTTATGCTCTGTTTGACAGATAATTTTTTCATGGTGATTTACTCTTCCTCATAATTAGATGTAGCAATTAGAGTATCTTATATGTTATACTGGAATTTTCTTCTTATGCTGCAGTAGCTGGATGGTCTCTCAGACACCTGTTCCACAGCACACTGAACATGGGAATTAACTCTCCACCACATCAATCTGCTTACTTTTTCTTTCTTTTATTTTTTCCCTCTTTTGAATAATTCTAATCTCCTTGTATTGGGGACTTCCCAGGATATTCCCTATCTCCAGCTGATATTTGTTTGTTTAATGAGTATCTAAGTTATGTTCTTAAAGATCTGATTAGCTGGTTTGTTATCCCAGCACCGCTCCTCCTTTGTCTCAGAAAACAGGTGCTCTGCCGTGTCTTTTGGTACCCCAGGAATGCTTTTCATTTCACCAGCAGTGCAAAAAGGTGACCAGAGATTGCTCTTGTCCTCTTACCATCAGCTTTCCCTGCTCACTGTCCCTGAGCACGTGCTGCAGTGAGGGGAGAGTTCTCAGCAGACATCACTGCGGGGCAGTGTTGGGGCCAGGGGGATACACAGGACAGAGGCATCACTGTGTGTCTGCTTTCCCTGTGCAGTTATTACACACATAAATGAACTGCAAACACCCATCTCCACAAGCACTTGTGTGTCAGTGCCCACTTTGTGTGGAAAAGGTGGTGTTTGCACATATGAGTTTTAGGTGCACACTTATGGAAGTTGATTACTGACTGCACTGGGGCGCTTACAAATACTTGCAGCCAGTGCCTTCCAGCAGAGGGGCAGAACCACAGGGCAGGAGGTCTAAACTCAGCCAGGCTAGTGGTTCTCAAAGTCTCATCTCCTCCTTATCTCTGACACTGCCAGAAATGTGCTACCAGCATTTTAGTGTCATGCTCCCAGGAAAGGGTCCTGTGTCTGGTGCTGAGCTGATAGTTTCTCAAAGGCAGAGGGACACGAGTTTCAGGTTACTTCCCACCATCTGGAGTTCAGAAATGCTAAGCTGAGGGTGGGCAAGGACGCTGTAAAGCACCTCTAACAGGGAGCAGCTGGGCTGCACTGTCCCTTCTTCACCTGGTGCTAAAGTGACACCCACATCCCCATGGAGCAGCTGGGGAGCAGAAGAGCCGGCAGCATGTGGAGAAAACAGCCACCCACCTTGGGAGGGAAAGCCTGAGCACCCAGCACTGAATATAAGGTTGCCATTGGTGCAGCTGCACAGCCAGGCAGCTCTCTGGGGCTTTGTCACTGTGTGTAGAACTGGCTGAAGGCTTTAGGATGTGAGCTGGGTTGCCCTTTGGCTATAACATGACTTACTGGGTTCTATAGGACAGGTTTGGTTTTTCTGTCCCATCACCTCTGTAGCCACTGGCTCCTCCATTTCTTCTGAGAAATCTCTTGCAGAAAAGAGGGAGGCAGCACACCCAGGTTTGTGCCTCCTCTGTGGCATCTCCACTGAGCTTTCTCACCTTCTCATCCTGCTCCTTTGAATCTTTCCTCACTGCACAAACTAAGGAGGAACAAAATTATCTCAAAGACTTTAAATCCCTCTTCCCAACCTGGATGAGATTGGCTGACAAATGAAATGCTGTTGGGGAGGAGCAGTGTTGCTGAGGAAAGACAGACTGACACAGAGGTCAGTTTCCAGAGGAAACTATGCTAAAGAAATAATGCAATTGTGCAAACATGCCCATGAAATTTAGTAACTGTTGGCAGCACAGTGTAGAGTGGAAAGTGTTGTTGCTGCTCTTTGAGCCTATGATGCTACCGAGAACTCCCTGTCCCTTGGAGTGTCATGAACGTTGTCTCTGAGGTCCATTCCAGATGAAAGAAGAAAAATGGGCACGTTCCTTGATAGATGTTGGGCTTTTTGGGTTAACTCTGGTTGTGTGGGGAGGCTGTACAACAGAGCCTCAAACTTGGCTGAGGCCTTTTGTATTTCCGGAACACAAACAACAACTTTCAGTTTATAATAATCTCAGTATGTATCTATTTACATAGCTGGTGAGTCCATAAATGGTTCTCATGAAGCCTCTTTCCAAAGCATAGAGAGGACATAAGACTATTGCTGTGCATTTCTCCAGCTTTGGGGTTCCTTTCTGAAGTAAATTTAAGCACCTGAATCCAAGCTGACCAGCAGTCCTGACAGTCTTTGGAGCCCTAAAAATGAATATAAGGATTTTTGATGTCATTCCCATTTCTAACTGGCAACCAGGGGGAAGCTCCTGGTGTGGAGGGAATTAACAAAGTGCTCGTTTAAGTGGTGGTCATGACTTGTGTTTTGCCAAGAAGAGACAGGTGAAATGCTTTGAGTGGAAAACGATACCCAGCTCTAACGGCGACAGACTCAGTGCAGTGATCCTCCTCTCCTTGTGTCCTCTGTCACTCCGAGCATGCCCTTGGAGCACCACACAGGGCACCGTGGAGTCCTGCCCGATGTCCAGCCGGGTCTGCAGGAACAGGTGAGTGAGTTACCAGCCTGCCTCCCCTGGGGGGAGGAGAGGGGGCGGCCAAGGGGAGAGAAAAGCGAGCCTGGGAATGCTGAGGCCGTGGAGTGCTGCTTTAAACTACGCTCCCCGTGCCTCAGTTTCTCTTGCTGTGAAAATCGCGGATCCGAGGCCGGTGAGTGCGGGGGGAGAGAGCGGGCTGGGCTGGGCGCTGGCGGGACGGGGTGCAGGGGAAGGGGGTGCCCGGGCTGAGCTGCAGCGCCGGGGCAGTCCCTGCTGCGGGGACCGTGTCCCTCAGCCTCCCCAGCGCCGCAGGCAGGGCGGGACCGGGCGCCGCGCGGGACGGAGCGCGGTGCGGGTGGGACAGAGCGCGGTGCGGGAGGGACAGAGCGCGGTGCGGGAGGGACAGAGCGCGGAGCTGTCCGTCCCGGCGGTGCTGAGCGCTGTGGCTGATCCCGCGCCGCCCCGGTAAGTTTCAGTCGGCGGGGAGCGGAGAGGGCGGCGCCGGAGGCTCCTCCGGGAGAGGTGAGAGGGGCTCGGCCGCGAGGGAGCCGCTGCCCCCGGGGGGACACGGTGCCCCGAGCACCCCCGGGCGTAGGGAGGACTCGGTCCCGCGGGTTCCCCGGGTGCCTCCGGCTGCAGCAGGGGATGAGCCGGGACGCTGCGGGGACGCTCCCGGGGGTGCTGGAGCACAGCACGGGGAGAGGGTGTCCCGGGACACGGCACCGGCAGGGGCAGCCCAGGGTGCGAGGCTGCTCCCCAGTGGGGGCCTCCTGGGCACACTGTGTGTGAGAGACACGCTTGGGGTGTGAGTGGGGTTGCACCCCCTCAAAGGAGCTTGCAGGAGTCCCGGGTGGGGAACTGCGGCAGAAAGCAGGTTTACTGTCTGTATTCGGTGGGGTTGGGCAGCCCAGGCAGAGGAGAACTCTTTAATTTTGGGTAGGGGTCTGAGGGCTGCCTGTCCTTCAGATCATTTGTGTGCTTTTGCTCTTCTGTGACTTTTAAGCCCTGCACTATTTGCTAGGCAGGCAGCAATGTCTGAGCTTTTCCTGTGCTGGGAATTGCAGAAATTGATTCCTGCCATTTACTATCAAAGGAGTCTGGAGGTCAGCTGGGTTTCCAGGCTCATGAGATTTCCTCCTCCTCTCCAAGGCAGACATGGCTTCGTGGCATGTTGGCTGAAGAAAAGCAACTGTCCAAGTCTGAAGGGGAAATTGGCAAACCCGACAATCACATGAAATAAAATCTATGATCTTTCATGTAGACAGAGTGACCAGGACAGTCCAGCCATGCCAGTGCCCTCCCAGGTGCCAGACAAGGACATGGGATGTAACTTCAGGTTTAGGTTTGATTCTTCCAGTGAACACAAGAATAGGGGCTGGGATGCAGAATACAACGGTTTCCTGGTAATGTACCTGTGGCAGCAGCTGCTTGGAAAACTTCATCTCATTTTGAAGTCTGATTAAATTGAGGGGAAAGGAGCTTTCACAGTCTGTCTCTTCTCAGAACAGAGTCTGGGCAATGGAGCTTAAATCAAATTCAGCAGCAGCTCTGTATGCCCGGAGACTACGTGGCCGAGCAGTTTGATGTCGACGGGCTGTGCTGTGATGGCTGGCTACCCTGAGGAGACAGTCTCAGCTGAATCCCTCCCTGAGGAGCCACAGATCTAGTCTTGATTGAGCACAGTCATGCGTTTGAAATGTTTCTGAGTTGGAAGAAAACTCCTGTAGCTGTTTCTGTCAGAAATTATTGTGAATGTGTTTAATACCTGCACTGATGTTTCTGCAGCTTGTCACTCTCCATCCGCTAAAGCCAAGAGGGAGGCCTGTGCAAGCTTCCCCCATCACACACTCACCTGAGGGAGCACCTTGGTGGTAGGGGGACCTTTGGGCAGGTTTCCGGCAGGCAAGAATAACCAGAACAGGTTTCTAAATTGCCAGGGAAGCAGGCTACTCACTGTCTTGCTGCCACAAGGAAAAAGACCATGTAAGCACCTCCTGGGGATGGGGGAGAAGAGACCCCATCACACCCTCCCCCCAACAAAGGAGCTCAGACAAGTGCACCACCTCCTAATTTGTGGGTGAAGGTGGGTGGGAGCGAAGATTTTACAAGCCCCCAGTGAAAGCAGCAGGGGAAAGTCTGAGATTTTTCACTAGTTTCTGTACTGATCCCAGCTTCACTTGCCTGTCTGCTGCACACTTGAGTTTACAGGATCCAGTTTATGATTTACTTTTGGACACAAAAGTGATAGCTCTCCCTGTTTCTATAAAACTGATTTATTGTCTGTGTGTCAATGACATCAGCACATCGATCAGTGCAAGGGGTGCATTTTTATCAGTTCTGTCTTACAGGGAGTGATGTGTGCTTTACAAGTAGCTCAAGCACAACCATAAAAATAAGGCCTATCCCAAGTAGTGTCAGAAATAGAAGTTCCTCTCCTGCAGATTATTGTTCCTTTTTGCCAGCTTGATCTCACAGGACACTTGCAGCTCCCCTGATGTATTGCAGGATGGAGACCTGCCAGGGAACTGAAGGAAATAAAGACCTACAATCTTGGCCAGTTCTCTCCCTTGCTGTGTGTGTGCCTGCATGCTGAGGAGCAGGAACAGTTCCTCCCAGACTGCCCATGGTGGGCCTTGCCCTGTCTTGTCCCCAGTGCAGCTGTGTGACCACAGTCCCTCCTTTCTCCCTGGCTCCATGTTTACAATGGATGCTTTGCTAAAGCCTCTCGGAGAGATTGTGTGTCTGTGCTGTGTTCAGCTCAGCCACTTCTAAGAGCTCTTGAGGAAGATGAAATGTGGCCTAGGGGAGAACTGTGCATTACGAGAATTTCAGGAGCGATTTGCCCAGCCCTAAATGAAGGTTGTTTCCAATTAGGTTAATGAAGGACATCGTTCTCATGGCCAGAGTCACTTGGTCTGTACAGGGAGATATACATCACCTGTCCCTGCACGTGGACAATCTTTGCCCTCTGAACAGCACAGGAGAGGAAATGTTATTTCCACGGGGCTGTGCAGCATTGAGCACCCAGGGTGCTCTGTGGAAGAGATGAACCCAGCAGCCCCCTTTCACCATTGGGACTATGTTCTCCTGCCCCCCATCACACATTGGGGGTGCAGCCTCCAGCCCCTCCTCCTCTCCTGCTGGCCTCACTCTCCTCTGCACCAGCCTTTCTCCCAGGGCAAGTGGCTCCCAGGGACCACTCCAGAGACTGGAACATCTCTGCAACCCTCTGACCCCTCAGCTGGGTCTCACCCAACTTGCAGCATTACAAGGCTCTCATCACCAGGACCTGCAGGGCCCTTCCTTGCAGTCTGTTGCAACAGGGATGGGCAGAGCAACAAGTGTCTCAGCGCCCCAGACAGAGCTGTAACTGCCCAAATGTGTGTGCGTTTATCCCCAAGGCACAGGCTGGTATCTCAGTGTACACATCCAAAATGTGCCTGTGGGAGCTCTGCACCATTTTTATCTTTTTGTGTTTGAGGGAAAAGAAAGAGTCACTTTCTCAAAGAGTTCTGAAGAGAAACTTAGAAGCTGATGAATACGTAGCAAAACCTACTCCCTCCTTCCCTTTCCACATGGTTGATGCCACAGGCAGGGTTAGCTGGGGCTGGGGTTCCACACAGCTGGCCAAGAGCTGTCCTCCTAGAAACCAAGGGAGCTGGGCACTCCTTCATTTGCCAGAATTCACTCTCACTTGTACGTGTATCTTGCTTTGCAGATGGGAAATATGTCCAACATCTCGGTGTTCACCTCCACCTTGTCGGAGAGAGAAGACCTGATTTTTGGCACACTCTATTTAGTCTTTGGTAAGGAAAGGCCTGTTATCCCTGTGTCCCTGCTGCAGGCAGCCCAGGTGCTGCCTGCCTGCCTTCCAGAGACGTCCAGGCCTTTTCAGCTGCTGATGCTTCCAGAAGTGTCCAGTCATTAGAAGAATAATTAAACTGAGCCTTCCCATATTACTCAAAACGATGATCTGGCCAAAGCTTGGTGACTGCATTCCCCTCTCAGGGAACTGCGAGTGCCTGCTATGGTTTCAAATATTTGGAAAGTTGAAGAATAATAACTTTTGAGGAATGTGCTGTAACTCCTACCACAGCCCCCTGCTCTGAGATGGGCAGGGACTCTGTTGGCATCACCGGTTTCATGTTTGTTGAAGGGGATTTGGACCTCAAGCTGGTCCTTGTTCTCAGCAGAAGCTGCTGGTGAAGGTTCTGTGATTTGGAGTTAGTAGCACTGAAAAGCCAGCAGGCAAAATTGAGGGGGTGGGCCTCGCTCTGAGGTGGCCCAGACCTGGTTAGTGTGGGCCAGAAGTGAATGGTGGGGCAAAGAAAAGCCTCCCAAGTCTTCTGAGCCCTGACCAAGATTTCTTCCAAATGCTAGAAGAGGTTTTTATGTCTGTGAGGACGAGAAACCCAAGGGATGTTCAAGTCATTGGACTGACAGGAGTCCTGGAGGCACCTACAGCTGATAAAATGTACTTACCACAGATCTGAGACTCACTCTGTGGGAAAAATGCCCTGTGAGGCTGGGAAGAAGGACAAACATTCTGCCCTCCAGCAACTCCAAAGCCTCCAAAGCTCTGTATTTGGCGAGGTCCCATGTGAGAATCCTGTTCCTGAGGGGAACTTTAGTGTTGGCCATTCAGCAGCTTTGGAACCTGGTTTTTACCATGGGATTTAATTTACAGCCTAATCCATTAGGGAGAAACTCTTATCCTGCCCAGCCTGCCTCAAGAGCAGCAAAGATTCCCCTTCTGAGGACGCTGAAACCTCTTTTCCATGAAAGCACAATTATGTAATAAAAAAGAGAAAGCCCTTGTTATAAAACTTTAATCACCACTGTTGATTTAAATACACTAATAGCAAACAGAGAGCCTTCTTTTGTTTAGTCTGGATTTTCCTTGATCTTCATAGTTCCTTTCTTCTTGTTTGTTTTGTTACCATGATATTGGACAGCACAGAGTCACAGGAGTGACATTGCCAGGAAGAAATTACAAAGGGGAAGGGGCCCAGTTCCTTGGCCTCACATCAGAGGACAATTGCACAAAGCCCCTGTTATTTATCTAGCTGGAAGGAAGTGCCCCCCTTGCTCCTTCCAGCTGGAAGAAATGACTTTGGCCATATCCTGCACCCAGAACCCATTGCAGTCTCATCCCTCCTACCAAACGCCTCTGTAGGATCTCAGGAAGGGGAAGGGATCAGATCCAATGTAAAGCAGCTCCAGATGTGCTCACAGAGCTCTGTGGGTCCCGTGGGCTCCCCTGTTCAGCCCAGGGTCCAGAGAGAGAAGCCTGGACCTCTTTCCAGGCTCTGTAAACTTCTCTGGTATTTGCTTCCAAACGTCTCAAGATGCTCCTTGTTTCCTTCCTGGCTCTGTTACACACACCTCTGTTCCTCTGCCTTCTCCATAGGCATCATGTCCTTCTCTGGGAACTCACTGCTGCTGCTGGTGGCTTATCAGAAGAGGTCCTTGCTGAAACCTGCCGAGTTCTTCATCGTCAACCTGGCCATCAGTGACCTGAGCATGACGGTGACACTCTTCCCCTTAGCCACCTCCTCCTTCTTTGCACACAGGTACCTCATGGAAGCAGTAGGGGGCAGTTGGGATGCAGGAGGACTTCAGCCTGGTGGCACTGGGGCACTGTGTAAGCTCCCAGACATCCATCCCACTGTGGGTGCTTTGCTGCTCCCTGTACCTCTGGTTCCTCACACAGACCTGCTGTAAAAGGGGGCTGGTGGAGGGTCACACTGCAGTGCTGTGTGCCAGTGTGGAGCAGGGCAGCTCCTGCACCTGTGGCTCCATCTGTGCTTGTCACTGGGATGCTCAGAGAACAAATTAGCAGCGAGATCACACCTGTGTGGGCAGCCCATTGGAGCCACCCCACACGCGCCCAGCTTTGCTGCTGGTGTGGGACCAGCAGCTGGGAAATTCCCAGCCTCCCTGCAGAGCAGGGACCATGGAGATGGCCCCTGTGGCAGGGCTGTCATCCAGCTGCCCTGGGCAGGGGGAAGGAGGGGTTCACTTGCAGCTCTCCTTGCAGGTGGCTGTTTGACCGGGCAGTCTGCACCCTCTACGCCTTCTGCGGGGTCCTGTTTGGGCTGTGCAGCCTCGCCAGCCTGACGGTGCTCAGCACAGTTTGCTGCCTCAAGGTCTGTTACCCAGCATATGGTAAGTGCTGGGATGCGTTACCTGCTCCATACCTGCACCCCTCTCTGTCAACAGAGCCCCCCCCCCTTTTTTTTTTAATGTAGTGAGGTAGATCCACCTCTTCTGGAAAAGTTCTGCCCAGGGGGCAACCTGTTCCCAGTCAGTGCATGGAGTCGTAGAACCACAGAAACAAGTTTAGTTTGGAAAGTCTTTAAGATCACGGAGTCCGGCTGTTACTCCAGCACTGCCAAGTCCACCACTAAACCATGCCCCCAGGTGCCACACCCACACAGCTCTCCTAGAGCAGGGTGCAGGTTTTTGAACAGCTGTCACAGGCTTGAGCTTAGACCAAAGCAGACTCGGCATGTGGGAAGTCACAAACTCTGGCGGAGCAACAAGAGCTGCTTTCCCTGGCCCCTGGTGGGAGAGCCATAAGCCAAATATGTATAATTCATGGAAATAATTAATACAGGAGGGGGGGGTTGCAGTGTTGTAGCTCCTGTCTGCAGCCCTGTTTCCACCTGGCTGTCCTCCACAGAGCTAAGGGGGATGTTTGCACTGCAGAGAGCACCTGAGGAAGCGAGGGGACCCAGGGGTGTTCCCTACTTATTCCGTACACAGCTCCTCCTCCAGTTTGGAGTTGTGAATTTCCTCAGCTCAGCTGCTAACCCTCCATCTAGCATGTATCTTCAGAATATACTTTGCATTAAAGACCAGAAATAGAAATAAAATGGGAGATCAGAGGTATTAGTTTGATTTGCAGCCCAGCACCCCAGGGTCCATCCTCTCCCCTAACTCACTGCCAGTCTGCCCCGAGCTGGTGGCCACTGCCAGCCATCAGAATGCTTTGTCCCCAGCAGCTCTCAGTGCCTCGAGGGCAATGCTGGAGCAGAGTCACCTTGGTTATGTGCCAGCACAGCAGCTCAGAGGGTGACTAAAAAGGTGGGAGGAAAGATAAAGATGAAAGCTGGCTATTAAAAGGCAGCCCAGGTGCTGGTGGTTTTTTCCTGAGCAGCTTCTGCTCTCGATTGGCCTGTGCTGGGCAGTCTGACAGGGGGGGCTTATCTACAGCCCAGCCCACCTTCTGTGAAGAAGTGCATAATCAAAATGTGCTTTTAGTCACTTAGTTTCAAAGAAAAATGTTACTTCTATGTATGGCTGAAGAATTAGCACTTTATAGTGAGTTTTGTGAAGATCAGAGAGTTCGAGATTTGATGGGGGGAAATGGGGGGACAAAAAGGAACAAAAGCCACCTCTGCCAGAGTTTCAGTCTGCGGGGAGGGAAAGGTCCTCGCAGTGGCAGGGTGTAGGGTGGCCCTGAGCAGCCCCTGCCCCGTGTCCCGGGCAGGGGCAGCTGCCCAGCCACCCTGCTGGCTGCCCGTGGGTGCAGTGTGTCCCCACGTGTCACACACAGCCCCTTCCCAGCAATCCCCCCGGAGGTTGAGGAGGCTGTGGCCAATCCAGCCGCTCGCTGCCGGGCTGGGGCCAACCCTGACATTTGTCTCTGCTCCTTGTGCCGGCGCCTGGAGGCGTGGGTGGCTCAGGGGTGCAGTCCCCTCTCAGAAGCCACTCTCACCCCAGTCCCTCTGTCGCAGGGAACAAGTTCTCCCCGAGCCACGCCGCGGTGCTGCTGCTGTGTGTGTGGGTCTACGCCCTGACCTTCGCCACGGCCCCCTTGGCCGAATGGGGCAGCTACGGCCCCGAGCCCTACGGGACAGCCTGCTGCATCACCTGGGAAGCCTCGAGCAGGGAGGACACACTCTACATCCTCGCCCTCTTCATCTTCTGCTACCTCCTCCCCTGCCTCCTCATCCTCGCCTCCTACTCGCTGATCCTGTGGACGGTGTGGGTGTCCCGCAGAGCTGTCCAGCAGCACACGTCCCCCCAGCGCCGAGCCCGCAGCCTGCACAGCCTGCTCCTGAAGGTAGGGGGGATCAGGGGGCTGCAGGGCCTCGGGGTGCCCCTGCCCCCCACCCTGTGGGCAGGTGAATGAAGCAGGGCCCTTCCTGCCGGGTGTCTGCTGTTCCTGATGAATTCTCCAGGTGTTTGTGTCAGTGTGGGTAATAACATATTCCTCATTTAAAGCCATCAGGTGGAGGAGTTTTCATTTTAAATTGCATTGGAAAAGATCAGAAAGGAGCTTGCATGAGTCACTGTTCCCCAGACTACAAGCTAATACTATAATTTACCAAGTATATGTCAAAAAAAAAAAAAAAGTGAATACCCTTTAAAAAAAAAACACCACAGCACTAAAGAAAACAGCTTGCAAGCCTGACAAGACTGGCAAGCCATGTCGGATCAGGGGAGGGGGGCTGAGCACAGCCCATTTCCAGGCATCCCAGTCAACCCACATGCCAGCACACAGATTGCTGGAGGGATTGTCAGTGCTTCCAAAGGCTGTTGGGGTCTGGTGCTGAGCTGGTCCCAGCAAGGTGTCTGGGTCCTTTGTACCCATCTGCTGTGGAGGGCTGAGGCAATTCCTGAGTTTCCCAGGTGGGACGGGGTGTGTTGCCTGAAGTGAGAGCAGGTTTATGCACGGGGTGTGCTGAGTTGCTGCCCCGATGTCTGACATCCCAGTGCTCCAGGGTGACAGGCCCAGAGGTCTGAGCACCTTTCCCTGGGGATGTGAGGACTGTTTGAGGTCCAGCTGCACATGGCTGAGTTTTGGAAGGGGTGTCAGTGTCCTGTGTGTGCCACAGGAGGCTTCTGGCACCGCTGTCTCCATCTCCTTCTCTTCCAGCTGAGCGTTGCCGTGTGCCTGGGGTTTCTGGCTGCCTGGACCCCCTATGCCGTGGTTGCCCTGTGGGCGCTGCTTGGGGACACCAGCCAGGTGCCAGCACTGGCCTTCGTGCTGTCTGCCGTCTTTGCCAAGTCCTCAACACTCTACAACCCACTGGTGTACCTGCTCCTCAAGCCCAACTTCCACAAGTTCCTCTCCAAGGACAGGGTTCTCCTCCAGGCCCTCCGCACCCTGCTCTGCTGTGGCTGCCCAAGCGCGGCGCTCCAGCCCTTCCCCTCCCCCGGCGTCAGTGACCACGCCGGGGCTTGCAGGAACTGCAACGACGCTTTTGAGTGTTTCAGTAACTACCCCAAGTGCTACAACCCTCCCCAGGCACCCAGCAGCTCCCCTCTGCGTGGTCCCCTGGCCATCCTGGCCGATGGAGCTGCTTGCCAGCCAGGGCTGAAGAGGACAGTGCAAGTGATGGTGCTGGTCACACGGAAGAGGTCAGGCCTGGGCGCTGTGAATGTGGTGGGGGAAGCCCTGCCATCAGCCCTGGTGAAAGACCTGCTCTGAGCCTGGCTGTGCCTGGCTCTGTCCTGCCAGCACCCCGCAGGACAAACCCAAACACAACATTCCTCTCACCCACATGCCCGGCGGGTTCCCAGGTGTTCCGTAGGTGAAGTGATGTGAAAATGTAAGACCAGCCTTGCCTCCCACTCTGGTTTGGCTCTTGCAGCTCTGAGCCTGGTCTTTGCACTTGCAAGAACAAGAACAAAACCAGACCCCAAGTGCCTGAGATCTGCCCAGGGTGCAGCCCAGGGTCGTCTCTCCTGCTGTTTGCTCTCTGGGCCCTTGGCCTTTGTTTTTCCATCCTGGTGCTCTGATGACCAAGTAGGAACTTGGTTGTCTTAAAAACTGTGCCTGGCAGGGCAGACTAGGGGCCAGGAGGCCCTGAGGGGCATCTACCTTCAGTGCTGGCTCCTACAGCCTCCACAACCACATCCTCTCCTACTGGGGAGCAGGACCATGTCACACAGCTACCTCAGTTGGGATTAGGAAGCACCTCCCTATAGCTCTCAGGGACTGCTCTCTGTGCCAGCTGTGCTACCCCACTCCTTCCATTTGAATGAAACTCACCACTGTTGTGTGTTTAGAGCAAGGATTGGGGTTACAATAATCCTGGAGTGACTAATGGCAGTCCCAGGTTGTGATCTCCAGGCAGGGAATGACAAATCTGTGGCTGAGCAACATCCTGGAGATGGGGCTGTGGCACAGGTGTCCCTGGCACAGGAACAACAGGGCAGCAGCTGCCAGGGCAACAGCATCCTGCAGGATTTAGCCAGCTCTTGGAGATGAGTGTGGGCAGCACACCCACGGGGAGGGACTGGGACAAAAGGGATCAAGAAGCTGTGCCAAGGGCCTGATACAAAGCCACCCCACAACAGCTCCCCCAGCAGCTCCCCTGCCCTCTCCCAGGCACTCTGTCACACGAGGGGATCCCGTGGTGTCCCTGCTGACCAGTCAACATGTTCCAGTTGTCCATTTCTAAAGTAAATTCATTCATGCAAAACTGTTGTTTGGCTCCGTTCAGCTCTGTGTTGGCAGCCACGCTCTGGGATGGATGGGAACAGGGGTGGGAACAGGGATGGGAACAGGGATGGGGGCATTGCTGCCATGGCAGCTGCAGAGCGTGGTGGGGGCTGGAGCGTGGGAGGGCTTGGTACCACATGCGGATAATCACAGGGACAGGGCACGGGGACATGAGGCAAAGAAACCTCCCCCTGCCCGTCAGCCGAGCCTTCCTCCTACCGAGGGACGCAGCGACGGTGTGTTCAGAAGCAGCAG
>JAWWES010000051.1:13922375-13936662 GCA_035583135.1 Lophotriccus pileatus
CAGCAGGACCTGCTGCATCCCCGGGCACCCGGGCTGGGCTGTGCCCTCGGGCTGCCCCTCGGCCATCCCCGGCCGTGCCTGCTGCTGCCCACCGAGAGGAGCGTCCAGAAAGGGACCGAGGGCTGATTTCCCAGCGCAGGAAACGAGCACGAAGGGCTGCTGCCACCTCCTGGGGGCTCTCGCGGCATGGCCACCCGGGATGGAGAGGGACCAAAGGCTGACCCAGCCAGGCCGGGGACTGTGCTAGGCTCAGGGACACGGTGGGTTCAGCCACCTCTACCGGTTAAAAATACTGGGGTTCAGAGACCACCTAAACCAGACAGGGGGGAAAAAAAAGTCCTCAAATCCCCTCAGGTCCTTTATTACTCCCGGAAACCCCCAGATCAGTGTCTGCACATTCAGCTCGCTGTGAGAACAATGGCCAACACTGAGAGCACTAATGATGGAAGTGCTTTAATCTTCATTCCCGGACACTCCTGCTGCCGGAAAGGGTAGAGGCGCTGCAGACATCCAGCAAACCCCAACCAGTTTAATGGGCTCCCCACGCTGTGGCCAGGCCGAACGGCAGGGCTGGGTACTCCTCTCTGCAGGGCTGGGCCCAATCCCCGGGGCAGGGCACGGCTGGGGGTGTTTAACCATCTGGGAATGGGGCCGACAGCTGCCACCAACTACTTACCAAGGACTAGGGACAAGCCCCTCCTTGCCAGGGCAGCCCCTGTGGTTGCTGATGGGGGGGTGAACCTGCAAGGAGGATGGAGGCTTCACCCTCGCAGCTGAGGTAAAATCTGCACCAGCTGCTGGGTTGGGCAGGGCTTGGGAAGGGGTTCCTGGTTGTGAGAACCAATTTCTTTGGATTTGGTGCTGCTGGAGTGGGTGGGAGGTGTTCTGGGGGCTGCAGTGTTGTGTTGCTGCTTGGTGAGAGCCTGGTCCTGGTGCAGAGAAGGAGCCAGGCATGACTTAGGGTGGGTTTGGGGTGTGGGGGCTGCACTACAGGCACTGTTTCCCACTCACCTGGGGGTCTGAGGGCACAGCAACACACTGCAAGGTGGCAGGGAAACAGTGTGTCCTAAAAGGAAAAAAGGGGAATAAGGTGACAGTCAAGGAAAGTCAGCAAAACTATAAATGAATGTGAAAATCAGTGGTTGACACAGCAGCTGAAATTTCTTCCAGTGGTTCCAAATCATGGACATTAATGTGTAGTTTGAGGGAAACTGAAGCCTTAACTCTAAGTTGTGTAAATGTAATAATGTTTTAGTGCAGTTGCTTTTTAAATAACTTTCCCACCCCCCTTTCCTCCAGCTTCTTTGCCTCAGATGATTTAATTCATTCTGGCTGTAGTGGCTAATTGAATGTATAAACCCCTTCAGCTGGGGCTCTTCTCTGTTACCTTGGTGTTGTCCAGGGGCAGGACTGGGAGGAGGACCAGCCTCCCTAACAGCTCCATGTTCTGGCAGGGCCCACAAAGCTCATCCATCTCCTGTTCAAATCCAAAGTGGGAGCCCTTGATGAAGGTCCTATCAGCACAAACCAGAACTGCCCTCAGTAATGCCAGTGACCTCTTGCATCCAGACCCTTCTCTACATCCAAAACTGGCTGCTGCACAGAGATAATGGTGCACGTGGCCCTTTGCTGTCACCCCCTTTTCCCCAAGGCTGGGCAGCCTCAGCCTGTGCCACTGATCTTTAAACACAGCCCCACGGGTGAGGTCACCCACCTGAGAGGAGGTTTCCACCTGTAGGTCTGCACAGCCATGGGGGAAAAGGTGAAGGGTGTTTAACCAGCACAGCTTGGAGCCCTGCTCTGGCTTCCCAGAGGCTGAGCTCCTGAAGAGCAGGCAAGGACTGCTGCTCATGGCAGCTTTAAGATCGGGCTCTAGAAACAGCCCACAGATGCTTTAGTGCTTAAAATAAATGAGCACCTCTTGGTGTGGTTGAGATAAAAACAATGCCTTCACCAGGATGAAAGGGGGACAAGGAGAGCCAGGTGGGTTCTCTCGCGTTGGGTGGGAGTCACGAGCAGCGGGGCAGGGCCCGTGGGGGAGTCAGACCTGGGCAGGTGGAACATGAATGCCACTGTGACTGTGACCATCCCACAGCTGTCCCAGAGGGCAGGGTGCCCCAGCCAGGCCGCTCAGGTGGGACAGGAGGGGTGTTTGCAGGGGACAGGCAGGAGCCCATCGCAGGCCCCGCCGTGCCTGTGCGAGCCCCGGGAGCTCTCCCTGGCCTGGCGTGGGCTGGCTGTGTGTGGCAGCCGGCACAGGGAAGGGGTTGGGTGTCCTCCAATGAGTGACATGGAGTGGGGTAGGCAGGGGCACCTCCTCCCTGTCTGGCTGCTGTCAGTCTGGCCAGTCTGATGTGGCTTTAGCAGCCCCCAAAATCAAGCTGGGTGGCTCTGCAAAGGGGATCTGCGCTAGTGAGGACACTGAGGCACGCAGCAGGCCTGTGAGCTGGCAGGGACCACACAACAGAGTGGGTTTGCTGTCCTCTGGAGCAGTGGAGTGTGAGACCTGTTGGTTTGGAGAATGGGATGGGCTGGAAGAGGTGGAAGAATAACTTCTGTGAGCTGGTGGAAACTGAGCTCCAGGCACAGCTCCTGGGCCAGGAGGAGTGGTCAGAGCTCCCAGTCCAGCAGCACCCCGGGGTTCTGCAGTCACCAGTGTCTGTGTTCAACTTTGGGGGCTTCCACAGTTAGGAGTATTAAAAAAATCAAGTTTATTCTTGCACAGATTTGCAGATGAAACCAAGTTAGGATGGGGCAGTTGCTGCTTGTACAAAGAGGATTAGAGTTTTATACTGGTCTGATGAAATAGGAAATTATCTAAAGTAACTGCCAAGCAAGTCAGCAGAAACAGATAATTTTTCTTTTGTAAGCATATTAAGCGAAGAACTCCAATCTGTGAAACGACTGACAGAAAAGCCAATGTATTGATTAGGGTCACTTAGGTAAAAACTTCTTTTTGTTCTGGCATAAGGGAAGTCAGACAGCTTTGTTCTCTCAGAATATGCATTAATTCCAAGTTTTGACAAGTGTAATATTTTCTTAAATTTTGGAATAGCTGCTTTTAAATTAAACCATCCAAAATGTCTTCACCCGAGTTGCTCCACAGCGATTCCTCCCGCTCCAGCTCCACCAGTTAATTGCTCCCATTCCCTGTGGAATCCCGGCTCGGGATGTCCCGAGGGGCCGATGCGGTGCCGCCGGCGGCCGCCAGGGGGCAGCAGCGCCTAGCGCACCTGGCGGCAGGTGCGGGGCTGGTCCCGCGGAACCCCTGTGATCCCGGCGGGAAAACCACCGGGACCAGCGAGATTTGGGACTTCGGCGTTCTCCAGGCACAGTGCTAACCCCCGTGTCACAGCAGCTCCACCCGTGTACCCCTGCCGGTGACAGGAGATGCTCCCGGGGGCCGTCCTCCCAACTCCTAGGCTTAGGGGCTCAAGCTGAGAAACCCAGCAGGACTGGTGGGTAACTAAAGGGTAATTTAGGCCAGTGGGGTCTAGAAAGGTGACAAAAAAGCTCAGTTTTCACACAGACCCTCCCAAGAATAAAGTAAGCCCTGAGCGCTTTCATGCCGTGCTCAGACCCATCAGTGCATGTTCCAGCTCCAGGATGAGGCCCTTTGAAGTGGCAGGGAAAGGGCAGCAGGAAAAACTGCTCAGACAACACAGGATCAGGATTCTAAATACATTTCTTAACTTTTATTCTCCCAGCAGGTAAGCAGTGGTTAAAAAAACCTCAGTAGCAAAACCAGACCAAAAGTAAGTCTCACACTTTCAGAAACAAACATACGTGTTTGCATGTCAGATTTGGGTGCTGAACTACAATTCACATCCCCAACAGTGGATATGCAAATGACTAAGGAGGAATTTGGCAGTGAGAGCAAACTGCTGCCTGTGTCACCATGGCGAATGTGCAACAAACACGTGTGTTCAGGTGTTGGCAATGCTGAGCAAACACTGGGCCGTGAACAAACGCAGTGATACCACAGATTCTGAAATGGTGTAGGCAGAAGAGAAAAATCTTCTTAACAAATGGGACAGCTTAAAGGAAGCTGTTTGGCACTTCCCAGCTGAGGCTGCTTCAGCCACGTGCAACATTAACCTTTCTGTCCTTGGATTAGCTTTTGTAGACTCTTCTTTCTCATGTATGTGCTGCTTTTGCTTCCACAAAAGATTAAAAATTCCACTGGTGAATTCTGGAGTGTTAGGAATGCTACATGAATTAGGAAATATAAAAGCTGCTCTTTTTTAAGATCTGAAGCCATAGTGCCAGCAAGGAGCAACTGCCAATTACAGAAACCCAACTGCAACTGGCTTTAGCCAAGGAAAAGAAACTACAATTTCAAACACAGTTCTACACTGTGTCACCGAACCCACACTCCCCCAAACCATGCTATAATCAGTACTGTGGATTAGATCCCTCAGTATAAAAACAAGAAATCCCATAAAATAGAAGTCAAGAATTTCTTAAGTGACAAAACTATGTTTTCAGAGGTGCTTCCTTGTATGTGCAACATCTGCTTTTGTCAAGGTATGCATCTTCTCTGGGTTCATAATGTGCAAACCCAATAAATTATAGATTTATTCCAGTCAGATTCCCTTACTAGTGCTGAAACAAATTCACAGTATAAACTGTCAAGACTCTTCATGCTGTGAAAGAATATATATATTTAAAAGGTAAAGTGCAATTTCTTCTGTTTTGCAGAGTCACTCAATGGCTTGGACTGCAGCGTGTGGTTGCAGCAGGTTTTGGAATGGGAAGAAGCCCTTCCATTAACCAATGTCATCATTTCATGGCAGATGGTTCAGCTTTTCAACAGGCTGCAGGATTTGCTATGCAGTAAAGTCTGAATGAAGTGTTCTTCGTTCAGGCCGTCCAGTGTCTGACACGTGTGGGTTTTCCCTTCCCTCCCTCCCTGACCAGTAACAGCAGAGCTGTGGTTTTTACCTAAACATGTAGCACAAATCTGAAAATTCATCCTTCGCTTTCCAGCTTGCATGCAGTCGGACTCTGGATACTGGATCCTCTCTGTAAGGCTCTGACACACCCTCACCGCACTCCTGCCCCGCTCTGCTGCAGCAGCTCTTGCTCATCATCCTCTGACCCCGAGGGGCCTTGTCGTACCTCTTCGTACCACTTGTTTGTCAGTGTTTTCATCTGGATGCGCCCATCGTGCAAGTCCTGAGGCAAAGGCAAACCAGAGCACTTGGTTACTTGGCTACAACACCACTTGTGTATTAGAGCAAAACAGAAAGACTCATTGGACACACTCCTCAGGAAACAACCAGCTCCTGGTCTCTACGCATGCAAAGCAATTCTGTTTCCTAACAGAAAATATTTATCAAGTGCTCAGTCAGTAATTATTGCCACAGATGATAGTTTTGATGAGGGGTATTTTTACCTGTGTTTTTAGACAGTCCTGCTCTGTGTGTTTCAACAATCCTAATGCTGTCTGGAGGACAGCGTTACTGACTCTCCTCCTTGTGTTCCCAGGCACACTGGGAAGCTTGAGGCCTACTGTGTTGATTCACATGCTTATTTTTCCAGCCTTTGGTTGCCATCTGGATGGCAGCCTGTGCTTTTGGCTACCAACTACAAATCAGATGCTTACTCTGGTTTCTTGATTCCTTTTGGTTTTGCAAAAAATGCCTTCAGTTTTTGTGGGAAAGTGCTGAAAGGGTACTTTTGAAAAGAAGGGTACAAAACAAGAGGAAAAACAGTAGTTTTGAGAAGGCTAGGAAGATGAAATGTGCACACTTTACGTAAAATTATCCAGTCCACAGCCGAAATGCTTAATTCTGTGGCAAACTGGAAAACGGGTGAATTATGTGGCTAAGGAGTCTAAGGTTTCTGAGACACAGAAGTGAAAATGACACAGCATTTACACCTCTCAGAGCCACTCAGTGTTAAGTTACACTTAAGTTCAGTTAGGTGTCATCTTGCACTTACAGCCTCAGAGCTCTGGTATCCCAGTGAAGCAGTCTGAAAAGTGAAGGTTGCAATGCTGGTGCATATTTCCAAGACAGAAACTGCACAGCCCCAGAAGTCACAGGACCATTGACAGTAAGAGGCAGGAACTGTGTGTGACAGCACTTCAAAAACTCTGCCTGAGTGGCAGCAGGTTTTTCTAGCAGCAGCAGTAACCAGTAACTCCTGATACCCTTCATGGTTCTCCGCATGATTAAAGGCAAGCTCAACAAATCCATACACCAAGTTTAACTGGGGTAGCCCTGAGATGCTCATTTAATCCAACCTGCGCTTTTACAGTGCAGCTGTTCATTACAGCTGCTCTATCTATGCATGAGCAATACACAGATGTCTCACTGTCCCTTGTGCACAAGCTGTGTGGCTGCATGACGAGCCCTGCGTGATGCTGAGGGAAATAACCAACGCCAGTTTTGTTTCTTCAAGAAAATGAGAATGACTTACTTCTTGTGTGAGTCTTCTGGTGAAGAACGGATTCAAATACTCAACATCAAGCCGCATAAACCCTTTGAGGTTCTGGCGTTTTATGTACTGGGCTTCATATTCCTCCTCTGTGAGCTCTGATAAATGTTCGGATTCTATGGTGTTTCCCTAGGAAAAAACCACAAATATTGGAATGACCTGAGAGACGTGCCAGTCATCCCTCCAGCCTGCTTCAGTCCTTGCCCAGTGCTCTCCCTGCTCACAACCAGTTCCCAGTCTGGAACAATACAGAAATTATCACCCCAGCCACCCAGGGCTTAGGGCTGTCTGGGTCTGTTCAGGCATCGATGCCCAGAGTCACCTGGCTTCCCTTTCCATGCTGAAAGGGAAAAAGACCTCAGATGTTCCATGTTTTGTATTGTCACTATTGCTGAGAGCAGGTTTCCAGTGTGCAGGTTTTCTCTTGTGAGGTGGACAATGATTTTATCCAGCAAGCACCACTGACGTCATTGTCCTGCTTCAAACAAGCTGTGTTGAACACGGCCTGTCCCCGTGCTTTTCCCAGGCACACCCCTGCATGGGCAGTGCAAGGCAGTTCTGGAGACTGCAGGCAACCACATGCCATGAGAAAAAATGAGTTCCTAAGATCCTACAGAACAATACTCTGCATATATTGTTCAATGGTTTGGGGAAAAACAGGCAAAAATTCTCTGGGATACATTATTTTCTCCAGCCTTTTGCACAAGACATTCCTGAAAACGGCTGCTGGTTTTGTCAGTTCTGTTACTTTGCCAGAAACTGCTTTAAAATAAAGTCTAGTCAGAGGGGGGCTGCTGTTACCACCTTCTCATGGCCTTTGCTTTGACTTTTTCAGAATAATTTCCATCTGCCTTTTATGATTAACTTCTGTCTCACACTGTACTAACTACCTTCTTGCTGTATATGACTCAATCCTCTATCATCTGCTTTATGTTTTTGCAGGGATTACTTTAATTTGTATGGATCAATTTATAATTGGATTGAGTTAAGAGATTATTTCTCCTCCCTTTGTCCAAACAGTTATTTTGTGTAAACATTAACCAAACTCTGCCTTCAGGATATTTTAAAATTATATCACTTGGCTTTGTTATACCACCTTGGCTTTTTTCATCACTTTCACTTTACTTTCCTGTAAAAAATTAGGTACTAGCCCTAAAAATGTTTAAACTGGGAAGAAAAAAAACAACAAAACACAGTGATGCTCTCAGTTAAAAAGGAGGAACAAACCATCTTCTCTGTCTTGCTCAGATTAACGTCCTTCTTGTTCCTCTTGCGTGGTTTGGAGTCCTCGATGTCCACAAGCCTGATGAGGGGCATGGTGCCCCCTCCCAGCAGCAGGATGGTGAACAGCACGATGATGATGGTCGTGGTCCCAATGAGCTGCCGCTTCTCTATGGGCTCCAGGCCCAGGTGGAGACTCAGGGCATAGGGAATAGCACCACGTAAACCTCATTGGAGAGAGCAGCACATCAGTGGACAGTGAATCAACAGTAGCACTGGTCCTGAGCACCCTGAGAACTCAACAGAAATTCCCCAGCTTTAAAAGGTTTTTTACAATCCTAGGGTGTGTGTTTATCGATCACTTGGTTCCCACCTTAAAATGAGTCTGAGAACTTCAGGCACTGCTGCTCAAACTGTGAAGCTGTTAGGCCTAGAGAGACAAGCAGCCTCTTTGCAGAAAAGGTTCAGTGGGCTCACCACTGCATAGTTTGCCAGCACAAAGGGGAAAGAGGACATTTCTGTCCCACTTGGGTTTGAGAACAGTGCAAATGTTCAGTTGAATTCTGCAGAACTAATGGAAAACCAGTTCCTCCAAGAGTAGCCCACCCAACAAAAAAGATAAAACATTTTTTTTCTGGTTCTCTATATTTTGAGCTTTAACTTACCACTAAACCACATGATAAACATCATTTTGGGGGTGATTTTATGATCACGGAAAAAGTTGAGTAGGTAGGAAAGTGGAAAAATATTCACTGCTCTACCAAACAGAACCAGCACCTGAAAAACAGAAATAAAAGCAAAAGACCATCGGATATGTTACATGCAGCTGCTTTTACAGGAGCAGGTGAATATACTCTTTTTGTTCACAGGCAGGTGAGCTGCTCAACGAACACAGAGAAGCTTCTCAGCATAGGGCATTGTGGAATTTAACTCTTGAAAAACTTTGTCTGCTTAACTGAAGCTAACCCAGACCTGTCACTAATGGAGACCGGGCTGCTTTACTTATAATAACTAAATGGAACCCAAGAGGCATTCCAGGGACACCAAGAATTACTTTGGGTAAAAGTTCTCCTCAGTTCAGTCTGTTCAGCTCCTTTAATCATTCCCTTGGCACAGCAGCCAAGAGGAAATAAGATATTTCTATTGTCTCCCCATGGACCAGTTCCTCAGAGAGAAAAGCCAGAAGCCAAACAAAAAGCACACATGCTGAGTTCTCAACACTTCACTGGGTATGACTATAAAACATACCACACATTGAAGTAACATTTTGAGAGGGGAAAAGAGAAAAAAAAGGTACTGTTGTTTTAATGGCAAACTATTAACACAGTGAAAACTTTAACTTGGAAAAAGGCACCGTTTTCTCAATGCACTGTTTTTAAACTCTACCACAAACAGACCTTGGTAAGGTAAATATCCTAGAATTAGTCAGCAGGATCCTTGAAGGGCTGTGCTGTTTTACTTTATGAATCACCCCAAAATTACACAATTTGCATGGTGCCTGTGGGGGCAATGCTACACAGGAGGAAGTATCACACCTTAGATACATATTAGATAGGGAAGTTGGGTGTAGTCCAGGGAGAGCAGTTTCCTGTGCTGATATCCCCATCTGTGAGTTGTAGGTAACAATTCTTCCCTTGAACCATGCACTAAAATGGGCCAGTTTATGTTGCTGTAAGCAACTGGAAATGGGTCCCCATTTCGTTCCTTTGGCTCTACTTTTATTGCTGATATTAAACAATTATTATAGCAACAGATGTAGGGAACCCCCATGTGAAAGATAATTCAGTGTCACTCCATAAAGCTACAGTGAAATACAGATTCAAAGAGTTAAGATTCTAAAATCTTTTAACTGTAATGTCCCTTCCCCAGTAAGAAATATTGCAAAATGCAACTAAAAAGTATGGAAGAAAGTAAATACCTACTATGCACCAGATGACAAAGGACATTTCAAACTTGTGAGGAAAACTAAAAATTGACAGGCCGAGAAATGCAAAAACGCACGTTTCTGAAAAAGAGAAATCACACCTTAAATAAACAATTCTAGAAAACCTTTTTTACTTCTATTATAAACTGCTACATACAGTACACCAAATGGTATTTCCTGCACAAAACAGGCCCAAATGCTGTGATGCAAAAGGCCAGACTGATGGCAGAGGACAGCACTTAGTCCTGTGTGTAGGCTTTTTTCAGCTGTAAATTACCAAAGAGTAGGAACAAAGCCAGTAAAACCTCTTTCTAAAGACTGAGGAACTTTTCACTTGAGCAATATAGGAGCTATATATATACATATACATATATATATATTTATATTTATATAATTTATATATAAAGCTGCTGACCAGGACCACATTGAAACTGCATCCCCCAGCAAACAATATGGAATTCATTCATGGCATCCCCCCAAAACACGGGGATGTGTTTGTAATACAGAAACATGTCGTTTCTTCAAAGGTTTGCCTTGAAGGAGGAACTGGAAAGGCTCTGGGACTGAGCTGCTTGTACCACTATTTCCAAAAACTCCTCCATTTGTGAAGCTACTGTTTTGCAAGTAGATTTTTATATACAAAACCATTTAAAAATACTACTCAACCCCCATCTCCTACAACTAAAAATAGACCAGAGGAGTACAGGAGTCAGAGATCTCTATTTGGTCATCAATCTTATGGCAAATCTTAGCAGCAGCCTGCAGGATGGGAGAGAAAGATTTACTGCATGTTTTATCCAGTGTGGCAGGAAAGGTGACTTTCGAGTGACTTCCAGCCTCCACTATCAGGAATTCTTCTCCTGAAGACAAGCACCATGGACATACAAACGCCTAGAAGCAAATTAACACCTCTGCTTGCTCCCAAGAGAATCAACATTTCACATGAATAAGAGTTTATTAATACTAGATATTAATAGTAGGCTGCACCTACCACACATGAAAGCAACAGTTCTCAGTGTCTGCTGCATCAAAATCTGTGTGACTGGGGACAGGTTATGGTGTGTGTAGTGAGACATCACGATGCCAGAGAAGAGGATGGCCATGATACCTGTAGGCAAGAATGTGGCAGTAAACAGATGAAACCAAAACTAAAATCACAACCCAAGAGAAAAAAAAACAAACCAAGCAGAATCCCTAGTTATTAGAATTACACTAACTGTGGCATCCCTTCCCCCTTTCCTTTGGGAAATAAGACGGGAAGATCATTGCCTTAAAACCCCCACTTAAATCAGCAAAGGTCAGAGACACTGGGCATCCAGCAGAAACAGAGCTGGTCTTTGTACTTGCTCCTACAGAATGCTGGGAATTGTTTAACTCTTCTCCTGGCCTTCAGCAAAACCTCTACCAAGTATTCAGAGACACACATAACACTCTGGTCTCAGCTATTTCCCCAGTGACACTGAGGATAGGCAGAAAACCACCCCAGGGCAGCAGGCTGGGCATGATCTAAGTTTGCTGAGGTGGCTGATATCTGCAGAATGAACCTGAAACTTTAATTCTGTGTTGGGCAAAGGTAGCTGGGGACAATATCAGTATTTACAGTGCTAACAAATGCTGTTGAAAGCTGCAATTACCTTTTTTATCTTCTGTAATATGAAGCAGAGAATAGCGTTTCTCTAAAGTAAGTCAAACTTAAAAGTAAGAACAGATTAAATGACAAAACACCCAAAAAACCCCAGGGGCCCTCTGAGACACAAATAATTCCTACTCCCTATCAAAGAAACTTGCACAGACTCATTTTGCTACTCACCTGAGAGTGAAATCCCTTCTGCAAGTCCATAGGGAAGGTAAGCAAAGATAATCATCATCCCAAACTCTAGGGAGGGTGTCTTCCTTAAATCAATGTGCTTTAGCACGTACACAGGGAAATGTTATGGAAAAATGTAAATTAAAACAAACAAAAAAATCAAAGAAATATTTTCATCTGTGTCATTCCATTACAAAACAATTATTATGCTTTATGTACTTCTCTACTGAACAGCAAATAAAATCTACATATTGGCCTTCAACTTCAGTATGCAAGGATAAGTAATTCCTTATGAGGAAGGTTTGATATAGAAGCTACTGCTGGTAGAAGTCTGTCAGAATGGACAGAGATAGAGACAAAAAAGATCTGCTCCTGATGTGCCCCTACAATAATGATAATAACGGGTAAATCAAATACTTTGAGGCACAAATTATAGTAAAAGGGCAAATAAGCTGTTTTTCTTGAATGTCTGTCTCCCTCTTTTGTGGTGATGTATGGAATAATTTAAAAGTTTGTTGAATCAGGCTGCTGAACCAAGATGTCTACATTTAAATTAAATGTCTACATTTAATCAAACATTCAGCTCTTGTTGTTTACAAAGTGCCTGCCAGTGTGTCCCAGCTGACATGAACAACTGCGGTACAAGCCCAGATCACCTGCAGTGATCAAGTCAAGCCCTGAGAAGTAACAAAAGTGTCTGGACTACAGCAAACAGCCTTCTTGATCTCAGCAGAGAAGCTTCTGGGTTGTTTGGCAACCAATTCATGGAAGTGGAAGAGGCAAAATGTAACCCAGTGTAAATCCAAACAGAACAGTGTCTGCATTCAGCTGCCTGCACATGATCCATAGGGACAAATGAGCTGGGCTGACTCAAAGGCCCTCGGGAAAAGGAGCTTTCTTTTCTTTTTAATTAACTGTTTTATGCATGTAAAAAAAGGAGCCATATGCTTGTAAAAATGGATTGGTTTTGAAATAGAATTAATATATTTTGAATTTACAAAACAATTACCATATCTTATAACACTCCAATGCACAAAAGCTATTATACAGCATTTCAGACCTTAATTATGTTCATAAAAATTTGATGTGACTTTTTAATACACATTCATGCACACTAACATAAAAACAAAATGAGCATGACAAATTCCTCAGCCAACAAAATAATGCCTCATAAGAAATATCCCCTAAGAAATGCCGCAGAAGACAGGAAAGAAAAATACTACTAGAATGTCGAAGTTCACCAATTTATACACATGTATCACCAAAATGAAAAAAGGATATTAATGCAGAAATAAGACCAGTAAGTGTGCCAAGTGCTGCAGAGCCAAAGAACATTTTAAGAAAGTATCCCAGTGCCTGTAGAAAGGTTTGCCATCCACTTACATCTGACATATTTTCCCTTGTCAAACCTTCTGCTGTGCTAGATACAATTAAAAGAGAAATAAAAAGAAATGGTTATACATTCCAAGCCTGGATCCAAAAATATCAAACATCTTTTGAGCACAACAACAAAAAAGACTCCCATTTCTTTGTTGCTACCACTCTTAAAAGGCTTTTACTGTGATATATATAACAAGAGGAATGTCAAAAGATGTTAAATCAAGCCCTAGTGTAATCCCCAAAGGGAAACCTAATTCTGCTAAAAATCCAGCAATGCTCCTCTGAAGAATCCCAGAATGGCGTAAATAGGCTATGGTGATGCCCAGTATTTCAAAACAATGTTCCAAGTTTGAAAAGGGAAAGAAAACACATTTTACAGAGGTAAAAACTCATGTGCTCCTCCAAGAAGAACCAATGAACAGGAAGAACTCTCATCAAATATTTAGGTGTGGATGAGAGACAAGAAGGTCACTGAAGGAAAACAAAGCAGCCCTCAGGAGGAAAGGGGAGAAACCTCTTTGAATTTCAGGAATATATTTCATGGAAATTCTGTGCAAAGAAGACATGAATTCCAACCAGTGTTCCTTTTGGCTGCTGTTAGCCTTCAGGGCCTTCCACAAAAGCACCACAACTGTAGTAAAAGCAGTTAGTTCATTGGAAAATGACACTGACTTCACTACCTGCCTGGTATATCTGCTCCTTCTACAAAATCACAGTCATATCTGTTGACTTCAGCAATAACACAAAGATTTATCTATCCATTTTTTACTCTTTCAGTCCCAAAGAATTATCACAGGCAAAAGATAAGGATATTGGATGTCCTTCTTTCCTGTGACAGCCCCAACATAAATATGCAACCATTGCATAGATGTTGATGTATTCCCCCCCAGCTACAGTGGGACTCTGGGCATAGGCCAGTGACAGAGACACAGCAGCATATTTGGCAAGGGGAACATTTCTGTGCAAGCCTGAAAAGTGACGTGTTGGTTTGCTGTTGTCAGGAAAGCAGACAGAAAGAGAGCTGATAAATGAATGGAATTAGATAGCAATCAATTATCTGGGATTAGTGAGTTAAGGCACTGAGGCAGTGGTAATAAGGCAGCCATCAGCTGTCTTCTGCCTATTCAGTTCATGCTTTTAACAAAGAAGGATCACAGAAAATTCCATTTTACACCAGAAAAACGTGATTTGTTCTAAATGGAGATGGCAGAATTACTGTATGTCTGAATAACTAACAGAAAACAAAGTGGTTGCTGTTCCCATACACATGTGTAGTTCCAGTGCACTCACTTGGTCAGGACAATCGAGACGGCATCATTGAGAATGCTTTCTCCAAATACCAGCATGTTAAGCACAGGATCCACATTGAGGGCATTGAAAATGGCAATAGTAGCCACAGGGTCAACTGCAGATATTAAAGAGCCGAATGCAAAACTGGGAGAACACAAAACAAGAGAGAAAACTAGATGAACAGAAAATACATACCTAGTAAGTTACATGAACAACATGTA
>JAWWES010000051.1:13936762-13967113 GCA_035583135.1 Lophotriccus pileatus
CTGGGAGAACACAAAACAAGAGAGAAAACTAGATGAACAGAAAATACATACCTAGTAAGTTACATGAACAACATGTACAGTTTCTACACAGTGGTAAGTTATGCCCTCTTTTCATTCCTGAGAACTTGATGCTTTGCCAAGTTCTTGAAAAAAAAATCTATGTTGATACTGAAAACTTATTCTGTCTTTTAAGAGAAGATTTGGACAAGGAAGTTATGCCCTTATATTTATTAATAATGCCAACTAATCAAAGTTTACAAATAATAACTTTAAAGTTTGGTTAAAATACCCAGTAACTGTCTAGAAAAATCACTGAGCATAGAGTAGAACAGAATAGATACAATACAATTTGGAAATAAGGGTGTAATAAATAGTGTACATAAGTCTTTGATCTCTTTATTGGTTTCATATACAATGTTGAACCTCAGCAATCTAAGCACTAACCAGAAGTTGGCCAACTGCAGTGCATTTTCCATGTACAGTTATCTGGAAGAAAGCTTCACTTCATATACTACACCATTTCCCCAAGTACTTACCTGTCTGTCATGTTGAGTTTATAAATTACATCAGCCTGAAAGAATAGGTAAAACATAAAAATCACAATCAACTGTGGTTTTCTCCTGTTTTTAAAAATTAAACTATTCATCAAATCTCAAGTTCATTATCAAGAAAAAAAAATCACAGTAGTGATGTTACTCAGTTTAACACTGCCCTCCAACAGCGATTTACTGCTACAATTCTGGTCAACTAAGAAAGGAAGACCAGATGGAACTGGAGCAGATTCAGGTGAGTAGAATAACTAAGGCCTTCAAAGGAAAAGAAATCTGAGGGGCAAAAGGGGAAAGTATGGAACGCTTGGCCTACCAGAATGAAGTCTGAGAGAAAAGATAAATATCTGTGTCTATATGTAATCAATGGGAAACACCAAACCACAGAATCAAAAAAAAATCAGAGAAAAACAAGTAAGTTTAATATTGGAAAGCAGAAGATGGCTCTAGAGAATACAGGTTTTGGAACAGCCTTGTGATAGGAAGACGGTGTAAGTTAAAAAAAGTAATTGCTTTCCACATGGAGCATGCTGTGTCACAGAATCACAGAGAGGTTCAGGTTGGAAGGGACCACTAGAGGTCACCTGGCCCACCCTCCCTGCTCTGCAGGGTCCCCTGGAATATGTTACTCGGCATTGTGTCCAGACAACTTTTGAGTATTTCCAGGGAAGAAGACTCCACAGCCTCCCCAGCAATATCCATGGAAAGAGCTGTATAACATTGCCTTTGTGAGAGCAGAGAACTGGACTTTGTGACTCAAGAATTCACTTTCACTCTGTTTGTCTGCTCTCGAAAAATGGACTTGCAAATAACAAGGCAGATATACTGAAGTGCTTCAAAGCAGAAAGGCTTACCCGGCCCAGGAAATAGATTCCTCCACCTACAATGAATGCTGATATTGCAGTGCCAAACACAGAGAACAGAATGATGGAACCAATGTTCTGAAAAAAATTACCCTGGAACAGAATAACAAGTAAATAAGTGAAAAGTGCCAGAGGGAAATCTCATGTTTGGGTTTGCATCTAAATTAGATTCTGATTCACAACGGGGTTTCCAATAATAGCCCCCTTGGCCAGGACTAGTGCTGCGAGACATGTCCATGGAAACACAGGTTCCCAGGCAAGGGGTGAGAACCCTTGGAAACCTTTTCCGAAACCTTTTCCTCTTCTTTATCTGTGGAATGACGTCACCTTCCCCACTTCTGATCCTACTCCTTTCCAGTCTGCCTCCTTCACAGCAGCCCTTTTACAGCTCTGATGAGGTAAGAAACCTCTCTAGCCAAGGAAAAGCACACATCCAACACCTTTCCAGCAGTCAGTTATCAGTAAAAACCAATGTTCCCTGCACTCTGGGTTGAAGAGGCTTTACATTTTGCACTCTCAAGTCCCTAATGATTAATATAATGGAATTTAATGCAATTATCCTAAACGTCATGAAGATAACTAAAAGGAGAATGTGTTCTAAACAAAACCTCAGCATGCAAAATGAGTTTCTGGCAGGGGCTGACCTTGTGCAGTGAATATCCAGATTCAAATATAATAGGTGGAAGCAAAAGCAGAAAAAACATATTTGGACGAAACATTTCTTCTTCCTGCAAAACAAAAATTGATCGTAATTTCAACGACATCATCATCATTATTGAAATAACACTAAATCTTTCAAAAGGTAGATTATTTAAAAATTATGTTGGAAAAAGAAAATGGTATTAATCTTTCTCCCTTCCTATCACAAAGTAAAAGACTGAAGAACAGTAAGCTATTCCAGGGCTGCTACCTCTATTGTTCTTTTTCAACCCAGTGACAGAAATCTAGGAGTTACTTATTTTAAATTACTGCCTCCAAATAAGCCACAGAGAAAACAGGTTATTTATGGCAAAGTCTTTCTGTTTCCATGAAAAGTATTCCCATTTTATCTCACAGTCTCAAAATCTGTACGGACTGACAAGGAACATTGACTTCTTGGCCACTGTTTGAACAGAACGGGTCAGCTGGGACCAAGGAAAGCTCATCACACCATCACCTCAGCGCATCTGCAGCAGACCAGGCTCACACCACTGGGAGGAGTCTGAGGCTGGACTCTTCTCAGCAAATACAATTTCTGTCTGAAATTCAATGGCACTATTCTTGATGGTTCCTTTTTGCCATCACAGTGATATAAACGGCACCCAGGATGAGGTAAGATGCTATTTTTTGGTGCCCTCACTCTTTGTCACCTATTACATCCCTGGGCTAATGCTGCTCATGGAGCTGTACCCCCAGCCTGGCACCCTGGTTTTATTGCAGGCAGATTAAGCAAAGAAGGGAAAATATTCCCAGCTGAGTGGACCTCTCTACCCACCTGTTTTCTCCCTCCTGGCCCCCCCAGGAGAGCTTGTCACCTTTGCAAGCACCGATTAACTTGTTTAAATCCAGGTTAAACAGCTGATGGACTGTTCTGTTCAAACCCCAGCTTTCAAAACAGAAGTCCTCATCTCTTTAAAGTCTCGTTCCTGCCTGTACCACAGATAATCATCTTAAAGGATTTGGGGGGCTTAGAAAACAAAACTCATCCTTCAGACTGAGATGCTCTAGTCCAGGATTCTGCACGCACAGCTCCATCCATCGATGGCTGACACTGCCTGGTTCTGTCAGCACAGGAACTGCACTGGAACAAACTCTCACCTATCTGAGCAACCACACTGTTTAAGACCCCTGAAACTGGGGCTGGACAAGGAGGCAAGAACAATGGAAAGGAAGAACTGCATTTGTGCTGCATGGAAGCAGAGACCAGGAAAGTACAACATGATGATGGCTGTGATTATCAGCCGTGGTAGCCAAGAACCACCAGCAAACACAAGGTCTTAGTGGTGAACTTGAGGGAACACTGAGTGAGGCATCACCACTAGAAATTACATTACAAAGTTACTAGGGCAGGGATATGATCCAAGTTTTGCCTTGTACAAGGACATAGCCAGCAGTTAAATATTCTATTTTTTAACATGTCCGATAAATAAAAAGTATCTAGTAAATTTACAACCATTTAATAAAGTTCATAATTATTACTGATTAGAACATTTGACATCTGAAATTATGGTAGCCTCTGTTAAAACCTAAACTTTATTCCAGTGAAAGTAACTTAAAAAAGCAAATAATAATGTGATATATGTGACCTTTTACCTTGGCTGACAATGTGAGCAAACAAGACACAACTCCCTATTTCCCACCAAGATGTGACCAACACTTCCCAGAAAACCACCACGCAATTCATCATCTGGGATCAGTATTTACCATGTTAACAGAATGAGTGCTCAAATCAGAGCCACACTTCAAGCTTTTTTCTTTCTTCCTTCATACATGATCTCGATCAGATTATTTTATTTAACAAATAAGAAAGTATTTTAAAATGCTGATTTTGTGCCTATTTAACTGATAGTTTGTTGCTTTGACAATGTGGATAAAATATAGGAGGCAAAATCCTTGTTTCACTGTAGACTTCACCTCTTGGAGACACTTCTGCGAAGATTCTCCCTCTAAAAAACCCTACTATTACTAACAGTCTTTTTTAAACACTTAGGGATTGTTCTACAATTAAAAATTAATTGTTTCAAATATACCTTCCAGTTGGCCAGCTTTTGAGCCTCTATGATTTTAATAAAAGCTCCCATAAGGATACCTAGGAGAGAAAGAGAAAACATTCTGAAATAGCCACAAAACACATCACTGTTTATCAGCTCTCCAAGTTTTAAAAGTGCAAACAAGGTAAATCATAAAGCAGCAAGTCTTTAATTCCTAAATCACAAAAACACAAGGTGGTTTTGTTTTCCATTTAAATACCCAGTTTTCAATACATTACATAATTCCAAATTTTTCCTGACACAACAGATTGCCTCTTGGGATATCCCAACCTGAACACTCAATACTGAGAGTGTGATGCTTACTGATGCAGAAAGACAACAGGCTTAACTACTCAAAACCACTTCTCATCTAAGCTGCATTCAAATAAAATTCCACCCTTCTTGCTGAAGAATCAGGAAGTTATGAGTTAGACATCTGTTCTTCACGTCACTTCAATGCTATTTGCGGTGTTAAATCAGCTTAGATGACATCAGTCCGCTCCAAAGAAGTGAATTCTGTTTGAATGAAATCATAGCACTTTCTGGCAACAAATTCTGATCAGGGTGGAAACACTGTCAGAACTATTTCCCAAATGAATTACACATCTTTTAAGCCATGTAGAAATACTAATTTGCGTATAAAAGAATTTTATCAAGGCTGCTGCAAACTCAATGGTTAAAGATTATCGTGCTCTTTCCTCCTATACATCTTCAAACATGTAAGACATAAGACAAAGATTTCTTCTGGAAGTCAGGAAGATAACTCACAAACTGTCTTTAAAATGTTTTCAAGTAGTTACAAGGAATTTGTCTTTACTCAGACTCCAGATCTGTGTTTCTGCATAGCCGCGTTTTATTATTTACAGAATGGAGACTTCACAAACACTGTGAATGTAGAAGAGAAATACACCAAATGAAAGGTAAAAACTGGCTGAGAACCTCTAAGTACACTTTCCTGCATCTCAGGAGCCTTTATGCTCCCATGCTGCAGCTAACAAAAGAGTCTTACAAATAGAATCACATGGATTACTCCTGATGGATGTGTCACACACACAAAGCCGTGAGGCCTAAGCCTTCTTTCATATAAAAATCTGTGAAGGCATCAGTCCCTGAGGATAGAAATAATTGTTCCATGAAATTGTTTATATGGAAAGGAAGCGCAAAACATTAATGAAGAAACGTCAAAGGTCTGCTGTTCCTTGAAGGACAGAACATAGACACAGCCACTCACACACCACACAAACACGGGGCTCAGTACTAAGTTAGGCCTCTCACCCTGGGGTGGCAGCTGGGTCAGAAGCCAAGGCCTAGAACATTGCTAATTTCTGAAGAGCAACACCACTATCTTCAGCTGGTACAAGCAGTACTTGTATCACTTAACAAAAGGTCTGTGTGGGGAAAAACCAAATGACAAGACCCAGAGCCCACACACCTGGGAGCATGGATGTCAGGAAGGGTGCTACTGCCTGAACTGACACTCGCTGTGGTGAGATTCAGTACTGAGAGCCCTCACACAGAACTAGGTTTGGATGGGATTTAAAAGAGAATCCTTTAACTCACTTCTTCTGAAGTGGAAGGGCTCCAGCATGACTTTGGGTAACTGGAGTCCCGAGTAGGCCACCCATGGCCTGGGGACTGCAGGCTGAACATCCCTATCCTGATCCCAAGGCTTAAGTTAAAGGTTGGCACAGTCTCTTTTTTCAAGGAAGAGCTAATCACAAGATGACTCTAATAGCATCACAGACAAAAAAGGTCCTTGCATGTTATCAGAAGTTAAATAACAACAATATCAATGAAAGGCAACAGCAGAGTTAAGAGGAAAGGATGGGCCTGAATACAACTTACACCTTTACATAGCAGAAGTGACCTCTACCTACATACTACAGACAGCAGTACTAAGATTATGCCAAGCAAAGTCATGAGAGACCTGCACAAAATAACGCATTAACAACAGGGTTCAATAGCAGCAGAATCAAACTTTGATGATGATTTTTAAAACCTGTCCCATACATCTTTACTCTTCCTTTATTACTAGATGAATGAACACAGTTTTTGATAAGCTGGTTCTATTAAATCAGGCAGATCAGTTTTGTCAAGGGGCTAATTGGAAAGTTAAGTCTGTAAGAGTTAATCTAAGCCCAATTCTTTTGAAAATTTTATAGGAATTTTCTTATTATAACCAACTTTTATTTTTCCTGAGAACATGTTAAAACTCAGTAACAAATCAGACAAAAAACTTTTCTGGCAACTTTTTTTACCAATGAAATTCCATCAGCTTCTAAGGATGAAGATCAAAATCCAGCCTCAGAAAATATGTTCCTGGCCTCTCCACCAGGAGAGTCACACACCCTAGAAACCAGAAACTTCCGAGCAGCTTAGACAATGGGAGGAAAAGCATTTGTGAAAATCATACCTATATTCTCTGCTGCCGCTTTTATTAGCCCTCAATAACTTCCTGAGAACATTTGCGTAATTTACAAGCCAAAGTAGGACACACCTCACTTCTGGCACTGCTCACAAAACTGGATACTTGAAACTCAAGCTGTGCTTTTGCAGCTGTGCAGAGCATTGCCAGTCCCAGGGGGACACCAAGCAGCAATGAGCTGCAAATTCCAGTGATTATCCCGATGCCGTGTCCTGTCACCAGCGCCACGGTAGTTCGACTGAGTCTGTAAACTAAATAAGGCTGAAATGACACAAGACATCTGGGCTGCTACTGGGTATAACACCCTGCTGGCTTCCAGGAACTGCATGTGCTGGTATCATCTCGCCTGGTTGAGGAACAGACTGCAGCTCTGCTTTGGTTCATCCCAAAACCCACCCGGGCAAGTTCCTGCATGGCCTCTACGTGAGACCACAGGAGGTGCAGCTGCTGACCCAGCCTGAGCAGCAGCAACAACCCGGTGAGAAACCTCCCTGTTTCATAAACAAGCTTTTGTTGGGACTGATGGGAGCACAGGACACACTAACACTTAAATCCAACGGCTAAAATACTTCTCCTGCTTCTGAGATGCCAAGAACAAGAAAGAGAAAGAGGAGAATGTGCCTCTGCTGCTCTGTTCAGCTCAGCCAAAGCAGAGACACAAGCTGGCCCAACACCTCCACTCTGCACTGTCCAGGACGTGGCTTGTGGCAGGATATACAGAATGACAGCCAAGAAAATCTAAAACTATGCCAGTGCTCAATTTTACATTGGGGATTATGCTTAAATTTAGATTAGCTATTTAACAGCCGTGGTAACTAACCTGATTTGAAGCCAAACCGACACCTTTCACCTGGGTTTTTGTATACAAAGAGGAAGGATACTGAAGGGACAGCAATGTCCTTTTGGAACCTTTCAGGACACTGAGAGATACATTCACCAGATACCTCACCTGTCCATGGCAATGAAATAAGGAGTGAGGGAAAGAGAAGTGTGTCAGTAGTGAATCAGGCACTGGGTGGTTTCTGTGGGGATGACAATGTGAGCCAGGGTGAGCTGCAGCAGCTCTGATCCATGTTATGGACAGAAGCATAAAAGCACAAAAGTCTGAGGGATGCTGCTGCTATAAAAAACACCCAGGAAATCCACACCAGCACCAGGACAGGATTCTTATAGGTCTATTTGTTTTTCAGCTGCACAGAAACACTGGAACTCATATAGGGCCTTGCAAGTGAATGTCATTTGAATCTTCAAAACCTTCTACTATGTGAGTAACATGATGTGGTCTGCACCACATACAGTCATCTGCAAATGCAGGGAGTTATGCTGCCAGAAAATATGCTTCTCTTTCTGCTGAGTAACACCTCCAAGATTTTCTCAATCTAGCACACAAGATGCAAGAAGATCCCTTTTTCCCAGAAAGCATGAATTACTGAGAAGCACCAGAAAACTCATTTCCTTCCATTGAGAACTTATGTAAAAACACGCTTAGGAAAATATGAGAGAAGATACCAGCCAAGCCCAGGAAAAAGTCAAAAATCTACCTGCTTAACCAGTTCTAGGCTCCTTTGAGCTACACTGGGATTATAACTAAGCATCTTTGTCTTCTTGTGGTATTTTTAGAACAGCTGTCAGTGAAAGTGTCACTAGTAATAGAAGCAAAAATATCACAGAATCTTGCAGACAAGTTACAGAGACAGCTGAAAAACTGCTGCTGGGAATACTCAGACCAGGTTCTTCAAACACTAAGACAGCATTTAGAGAAAATGATACATGTATATGGTCTGATTTGCTCCTCATTCACAAAATCAGGAGCATAGCATACAAACATATGAAATTACCCTAACACAGAACTACAGGCTTAGGAATACTTCAAATTTAATTCAAACTAAATTAGCACTAAATCTCCATGAAGGGTGCCATTGTTACAGCTCAAGTCACAGGAAGAGCTCTTGCCATGGTACTGCTGGGATAGTTAAGGATGTGGCAGTCCAGGCAAGTTTTCAGGATACTTGCAGTTCCCAGTTACATTAAAATCACACACGGAAACATAATTCTAACAACACTAACACAAACACATGTACCACTTCAGAGGGAAGGCCAGAGCCTTGTGGCCAAAGAGTGCTGCACACCTCCAACACTAAGGATGCAGAACTGGAGGAAGATATCAGGTAGTGACATCCCTGTGGGTGTCATTTTCCTGGGCCAGTCTCTGCCTGTATGCTCATTTATTTCTTCAATGAATTCAGCTCTATGAATGCGTTGTTTTCTTCACTGCATGCAGTTTGTTGCATCTTTCTAGTCATGATTAACACACAACAGAGCATTATCTCCACTACAGGCAACTGACAGTCCCTGGATTAACACAAATCCAGTATAAAAATGTCATGGTTACTCACCTAAAGACACCACAGCCACGCTCTCTGGTAAAAAATGAAGCCGGTATTCTATCAGTAAATGCACCAAAATGATGCAAATAGCTATGAAGGGAAATAAAATGTAGATGTGTTAGAAGAGAATAAAATATACTTTAAAGTAGTATTTCTAAAAAACACACAGCAAAACTTCTCCTAATGATTTAGTAGACTTTGCTTTGGCAACAAACCAAAAAGCACCATAGTCTCAGCAGCAGCTCCCACCACCATAAATATTAAGGCAGCCTGTTGGTCTCCATTCCTTGTGTGTGACTGCTCTGCCTGTGTCTGGCAGCACATCACCTGCTCCAGGCACTGTCAGGGCTACAGTGACAGGCACGAGTGCTGTGCCAGGCCAAGGGACACCTGAGCGTCCCTCAAGGGAAAGCCACGGATCACAGGAATGGGACTCTGATCAGCAGGGATGGGACACTGACAGCGCTATCTGAACACACAAACAAGCCACAGAAACGTGGGGTTGGAGATCAACTCAGGAACTTCAGGCACTTCACATCTGGGGCTCGGCTTTGACACGACACAGAACCAACCTGCTTCTGGGGCTGTTCCAGTTCAGAACATTTGTAAAGGCCACTTTCCAGAGTGGGGCCCACACATTCATTTTCACCTTCCAATGCTCTTAAATGAGAGATTATGAATGGGAATAATGATGAACAATAAGCTTTCATACTGGCTTTACCTGGCTGAGGGAACCCCCGCCCCCAGGGTGATGATTTTAAGATCCAATACGTTACCAGACTGGGATACCGGCTGGAACATAGCCAAAAAAATATCACAGCTTGTTTGGGAAGTCCCAGGAATGTGACTTTACCACGAATGGTCCTTTTAAAATCCATGAGAAACACATACTCAGAAATTTTATTTTAATCTTACAAGTCTTCTGATCTACTGCATTTGCTTTGGTCTTTCTTTTGTTCAAATCCAGTGTGTCAGTGACCTCTGGGAACAGAAGAACCCTCTCTGAAGACACACAGGTACTTCAGAAGTAAGCAGAAGCCTTCTACTTTTGGCTGCACTTAATAGTAGTTAGGAGACAATTTTTTTTAAAATCTTAAATGACTTGCAGAAGTTGTCACATTGCTGCCAACTCTACACCTTTTATCTCCTATATTTGCTACTGGAAAAATCACCAGCCAGAAGACTGGGTGATCCACCTGCCCCAGCAAACTCTCTCAGTGCTCTGGAGGAACCAAGCACAAGCACAGAAAGGAAAACAGACAAACCTTTCTCCCTCCTGAGAGTTTTGTTATTGGTACAGTTCTGGCTCCAGCACTGCTCTAAGCAGAAGGTGAGACAACTGCATTCTCCTGAAGAAGGACAACAGCCCAGACTCACAGAAAAGCCTGGTGAGCACCTGCCATCCAAAATGCCTCTATCTGCACAAGTGTCAGTGATGACACTCTGCATGCTGTCATCACACCCCTGCAGGAATGTCAGAGATTGAGGAGAGCCACAAAAACAGATACTGAACTGGAGTCCTTGTGCCTGTAAATGAGTGTCAGCCACAGGCTTAAGTACCAAACTCTCTGGGGGCTTCAGGAGGGCAGAAGTGGTTACACTGACACCTACACCGACACTGTTCTCAAACTCTGCCCAGCACCACAGCCCATCCTGACAATGTCTGTTCCACACATGAACAGTGCCACGTGCTTGGTAAAGAAGGCAAAGACAACTCAAACATGTTGTTTGCACTTTGAGACCACGGTGAGCAGATCTGCAACAGTCCCCAGCCTTCCACAGGCCTGGGAGGGTCAGGCAGTACCACACTAAACTTCCCAAATCCCTGTGAAGTATCCCACAGCACAGAGAAAACCAAACCACTGTGACTGTGAGTTGGCCTCTGTCCTCAGAGCACGTTAACAGAGATTAACAGACTTTCAGTTCATCATTCACCTATAACAAGAAGACTAAAAAAGATCGTCATGCCACTGGACTGCTCCTCTTGCTGTGCCTGGACTCCAGTCTGGACTGGCAGAATGGGCTTGGGAGGTGTGGGTGCCACCAGCTTGGTCGTAGCAGCCAGCAGAGTGTGGAGGGTGGCATTGATGGCCTCATGGGTGGCATTTGCAGACCTGTCAGGATAACACAAGATGTGATCATACTGGACGGGAGCAGCACGACAGAGTCTCAGCCTACTGCGGACATGCACAGACCAACCAGCCACCAGATCACACCGAACCTGTGCCGCTGACCAATTCGCTAAAATTTATTAAAAGCAGTCTACGATCACAGACAAATACTGCAGGTTCACGGAGCCGGTTACCGCTGGGTTCCCTCGCGCACTGCAGACACCAAACCCTCGGCACCGCACCCCGGGAGCGGTGAAAGCTGACACAGAGCACGAACTGCCCGCCGTCAGACCAAGCGCACCGCGGGGCCCGAGGGGGCCGCACCCGCCGGCTCCTCCCGCCGCCCCTGGAGCTCTCGGCGCGGCTGCGGAGGGAAAGGCCCCCTCGGGCGGCCCGGCCCGGCCGTGCCCCGCAGCCCCGCGCTCCCTCAGCCCCGCACTCACTCCGCCATCTTGCCGGCCTCAACCTCCCGCCGCGCCCCGCACGCCACCACTTCCGGCGCGCGCGCAGGCGGCGCTCTGGTGGCCACCTCCGGCCAACTCTATGGTGGGTGCGGAGACCGCCGCCGGAGCGCGAACGGGGGGGCGGGGTCAGTCACGTGACAGCGGGGCCAGCCCTCCTCCCCCCTCCCCCCCCCCGGTCACGCGCCGGGGACGTCACGGTTCCCGCGCGCGGGGGCGGTGGCGAGCGGGGCGCCCCCTGCCGGCGGGGGCGGAGACTGCAGCGCCGGCTCGGTCAGGGCCGCCATTGCTGCCAGGGCTGGCAGTGCCGCCAGCGCTCCTTGTCCCGTAGTGCTGCCAGGGCTGCCAGTGCTGCCAGGGCTGCCAGTGCTCCTTATCCCTTAGTGCTGCCAGGGCTGCCATTGTTCCTCGTCCCTCACGGTCGTCATTGCTGCCATTGTTGCCCCTGCTGCCAGTGCTCCTCAGGGCTGCCATTGCTCCTTGTCCCTCAGCCACTGCTGCCATTGCTCTTCGTCCCTCAACCACGGCCACCAGGCACCACGTCCCCCAGAACTGCCACCCCGTAGTGCACCTTGTCCCTCATTCACCATGGCCCTGCACCTGCTCCTTCTGCTGCTGCTGCCTGCTGGCTCATGCTTTCGGCCACCACCGCCCAGCAGCATCTTGTCCCTCAGTGCCACCTCCCAGGCTCACCAGTCACCCCCTGTGTTTAAGGGCAGGCTGAGCTCAGGGTGGCATGGGCTCGTTTCAGAGGGTGCTTTGGAAACGGGTGTGATGCCTGCAGAGGTGTGCTGAAGCATCACACCAACACACTCTGTGGTGCCTAGAAGTGGGAAATGGGTCCTGACCTTTTAAATTAGACCCATTCACCTGCAGGTCCCCTCACCCTTTCCTGCTGGCTGGGCAGAGTGGGTGAGGGCACGGCTGGTCCATGCACAGCTCTCACCACTCAGCCGCACTGGGAGCCTGGCCTTACAGCAGGGAGAAAGCATCAGATGAGCCCAGGTACCATCAGGCTGAATCAGAAAGCCTCAAAACTTCCATAAAAATGCTTTCGAATGAAAATACCAGGGAGTAACTAATTAGCAATTTTGATCAGTGAACTAAAATAAAGCTTAGACCAGCTTTATCTGGTCTAAGTTGAAATGCCCTCCTGACACAGGCTGCTGCGGTGCTTTGGGTCTCTTAGCTCTCGTGTGCATCAGTTCTTACCTGGAAAATGAGGCTAATTAGCACCTTCCAGCTTAAGAAGCCAGTCATGGGCATACATACATCCACTCTGTGCCAGTTTGAGGAGCTGGGATGACACGGGCTATGGAAACACAGCATAGAACAGCATCACGTGCATTTCTGGTTCTCGTTTGACTAGCTCAGGAAATAAAAGGGGGGGTGTACAAACAGACATATTGATTTGAATACCTCAGGTCGTTTTAAAGGCCCTCTAGAATATCAGCAATGAACTTAATGAAAATGAAATTTTAGGCTCGTGGCAGAGACACTGACACTTGTGATCCATTTACATTAAAGTGAAAGCCACTCGAATGGGTAAGAACATGCCTGAGTTTTAAAATGCAGTGATTTGAGCAGCAGCTGTTTTTTTCTCTTTGTGTCACAGACAGGGCAGAGCTGGAGAATGCCTGGTTTTCTTTCAACAGACTGAACCCACACCTCCTTTGCTCTCATCATCTGATCTGGTTTTGTTATGACCTACTTAGGCAGTCTTACTACAGTTATGACCAAGGGGTTTTTTCCACACTAGCTAATTTCCGACAATCTGCAGTTTGCTAATCCCCAGCTGCTTTAACTCATTTTCTCCATCCCAGTAGTGTTTGGAACAGAGTGCGTGGCTTCAGCTCATGGGGGGCACTTAGAGTTCACAAGTGCCAATGAAAAGTGAGGCTGGACTTCGCAAGGTGGTGCATGCTGATTTCCAGAGCGATGTGCACATCTTCCTCCACAGGGAAACTGAGGGACTGCAGGCCTCCAACACATCAGAAACTCAGGCACTTCTGCTTTTTGATCTCAGTTTTCACAGTATACTGGAGTGGAGATTATGGAGAACACTTCATCCGTAAATAATAAAGCTTGATCCAGAACTTAAGCTGATGAAACACAGGAAGTTTCCTTGTGAATACTCACTTCCTTTTTTCTGTAAAAATTAAAATTCAGAGTTTGCCAAGGATGTCTGGAAGTATTGGGTCACTAAAAGGTGAATCATCAGTGTTTCCCTTGAGAACGTCTCTTAAAAGAAATCATACTTCTGCAAATTTGTGTGTTTTGAGCTCATAATAATTTTTGGCAGATTTCCTTGCTTTTCTGGGAAGCCCCGCGAGAAAGCAATAAGTTATATTGAATGGGATTGAGGGAGAGTGGGTGGGAACGTGGCAGAGAGGGATGGAGGGGGCCTCTCAGCTCTGTGCAGTGTGGCTCGTGCTCTGGGTCACAGGACAGGAAGAACCTCTCCAGCTGTGTAGCCCAGGCCTTGACTGGCCCTTATCCTGCCCTCACAGAAATCAGAGAAAAAAATTGTTGAAAGGCACCTCTGGAGGGCTCCAGTCCAACCTCTGCTCCCAGCAGGGCCAGCTTCAAAGTCAGAGCTCAGGGTCTTGTCCAGGGAAATTTTGACAATCTCTGACGATGGAGTGTCCCCACTCCATGGATGGAGCTGCTCTGGGAGACCTGTCCTCATGCTGCACCACTTCCAGGGTGAAGAACTTTTCTCCTATTGAGCAGCTGAAAGCCCCCTTGTTGCACTTCACAGCTGATGCCTCTTTTGTTGCACAGGTCTGGCTGGAGCCTGCTCCCGCTCCCTGTAGCCCCTCTCTGCCACACCTTATAGCTGTGGCCACACTGCTCTGAGTTAAAAGGAGTAGCTACGTCTATTTTGATTTCTTAAAATCTGCTCAGGCAATGGTGGAAGAGCCATTGCAGCAGAGTCAGTCAGGGGAAAGGGCATGGCTGGAGTCTCCTGTGAACCTCACCTGTGGCAATGGGCTCCTGCCTTTGTCATCAGAGCAATGTTCAGTTCTGTATCAGCCTGATGCAGAACAAGGAAAATCTTAAAACTCTCTTTCCTATTCACTCCAGTTGTGCTTGGCATGAGGAGTAGGTCATCTGGTGTAAGAATGAAGGCCAGAAATTGTACTGGTTTGCCTTCTCTTTGGTTTTGTTTTGTTTTGGGGTTTTTTGGTTTTGATTTTGGACTTGGCCTCGGCCTCGACCTCATTTTTTGAGTTGTTTTTGTTCCTTAAATCTTTCAACTGGCATGATCAGGAAACTCCACACTTTTTTTTACTGGCCTTGTAGCTGTCATGTGCTTTTAATCATGAGGGACAGATGCAGAAAAGGGATGACTGTAGATGTAACTCTTCAGGATGTGAGCGATCTTCTCCTCTCTGTGCCTGCTGGCCCTGGCCAAAGAGGAACCACAAATGGATTTTGGGAGCCAAGGGAAGGGTTCAGGAAGGGATGTGGAAGGAAGGAGACTTGAGCCAGGAAAGCAGAGGCCTGGGAACGTAAAGAAACACAAACCAGAGACCAAACCTCATAAAAGCCAGGACCTGAAGGGAAAAAAAAGAAAAGGGAAAAGGTAGAAGGAGGACCAGGGTCCCAGGGAGCCCTGTGGGAGGGGGGAGCATCAGAGACACCAAGGGCTGCTGTGTCAAGCAAGTGTGTGAGAACAGGCAGCCACAGAAACCAGGGGGTGAGTTGGTCAGCTGCTGTGCATTGTGTCCTTCCCAGAGTTGTCCTGCTGTCCCTCAGAGCAGCGCACTGTGGGGGGAGGGAGAAATAACCACAGGTGATATCAAATTATAATGTCTCAAACGTTCTGTGCAAAGAGATGGTGATTTTCATGTCTCATCTCTGACTCATCAGCAGGAAATACCACTGCTTGTTTGACCTGTTGGTGCCAGTGAGAAGGGGCAAGTCCATCTTACTGCCACTGAGGTAACCACTGAGCCAAGCACTGCTCTGGCATCGCAGTGAAGACGGTTTTTCAAGGACTTGGTCACAACAGAAAGTAACCATTTTGGCAGGAGGCCGTTCAGGCTGCTTCTCACTTGTGGTTTTCTGATGCACGGCTACCGAGCATCTGTTGATTAATGCATGCACTGAATGTTGCTTTTAATAGATGCCAGGAATTTCACAGTTGTTTAAGCTCATCTAAGATGATGTGGCTGTAGGTAACATAGTGTTTAGTTTTAATTCTTAAATTATACAGAGCAGCCTAAACAGATAGCTATGTAGAACAGTGAGAGCAGGCACAGATGAGTAAGTGACCAGCTGTAACCTTGTGCTGGAAATGTAGGGGAAGGTGCTAATTTACAGCCCAGGACTTGGTTCTCTCTCAGGAGTGGAGGCTGTCAGCTCTAAAGAGCAAGGGCATGCCAGATTTTCTCCAGGGAGCTAGTTTAGCTGTTATGACAGTCTTTGGCCTTGGAGACATTTGGGTTTGCCTTTTAGATTATCTACAAACACGGTGATCTCAGGCAGGTTGAAGTAACCCTTGAGTCAATTCTGTCTGAAACACTGAACTTCCTCCTGCAGGAGGGTGCAGTGAGACAGTGGGAGGAGGCTGCCAGATACGGGAAAGCTGGAAGTGCTTCACCTAGATTTACTGTAGAACTTTCCTACAAGTGTTTAAATACATCAATCACCTTCATATCTTGGATTTACAGTAAAAATAAAATATTTCCTGGGGCATGGAGAGGGTTTCAGCTCTAAACCCACCTGAAGCCAGACCCTGATTCTGGCATGGAATATGGTACAGGCCATAAGTAAGGGCTTTCAAAGACAAAATCAGCACTATTAAGAACACCAAAATCAGCAGTGGCCTTAAAATGGCAGTACCTGTGACCTGCATGTGAGGAGGAAATGCCTGTGGCTACAGCACCAAAGTGCCAATAGGGCAGTTATGGCTTACAAAAGACCTGCCTTTTGGGGGCTTCATCATCCCCCAGGATTGGTCCCATCACAGCTTCTGAAGATCTTGGCAGGCTGGGATGTGAGTTCTGCATTGGCCTGAGAACAACCTCTGTGCAAAAGTGTCATCTTCTCCCACTCTTCTTCTCTCAGTATGAGACTAAGACAGAGAGAACTGATGGCACTGTCACAGGAAGGATGAATGACCTTTGTTATCAAACTCAAGACATTTCTTTATTAGAGTGGCAAAGGTTCAGCTGCCGCTAAGAAGGCAGGGAAAGCGTCAGCCTGTAATTTGCTTGCTTTATTGCTTTGGGGCAGATGGGGAGGATTCTCTTAGGCTGACTGAAATGCTGAAAACTCTTTTAAACCCTTCACTGTATACATTTGTTTTTCTACCTTCCTAATGTGCCTTAGTATATATAGCATTTTATTCTCTTGTTCTCTAGCTACGTGCAGGAGGCATATGCCTGGGTACATAGATATACACACACTTGCATGTATAAGTATAAACAAGTACCTGGGCAGGCAAATTCCAGGCACTAATTCTCAGCAGATAATGCCTCTCCTGTTGCTTTGGTATCTTCTGTTTGAAACTATCGGATGCTTGGTTTGTTTGCTTTTTGTTGCGTGTTTAGTCTGGTTTTGACATGCTCAATCTGGAGTTTGTCCAAGAGGAAGCAGTGACAGTGGAAATCACATCGTGGGGCTGTAGCCAGTGCCCAGCAAGATGTGCCACTGTAGCCAGGCACCAAAGGTTGTGATTAACCTGCAATGCAAATGGGATCAGACCGTGGAAACAGGGACCCAAAGGGCACTGGGAGGGAGTGTTCCCAAGGACACCCTCATGTCATCTATTGGCACTGCTAGCGAGTGGTGAGACCGAGCTCCTCCCTCCCTTACCTTGGACATAGGAATGGGGTGAGGAGGACCTTGTAGAGAAGTGACAGCCAACTTCTCTGCCCCTGTTTGCTTTTCAGGGAAATGCAGCTCTCCTGACCCCAATCTCACGTCCTCGTTTTTGGCACCGGATGCTTGTTGATGCTGGCTTGTGCCCTGCCACACAGGGCTGCTCTGCCAGGTAGGCAGACACACAGGGCTGTCCCCATCCACAGAGCTCACCCGCAGACAGGCTCTGCTGGGTGCATGGTTCAGACACTGACAGGTGGGGCCAGGAGGTGCTACCCCAGAGACAGGAGATAGAGGAATTGTCCCCTCTTGTTTTTGGTTTTAAACAGTGAATTTTTTTGACTGTGAATTCAGGCATTTCATGAATTTCAGAGCTGGTGCTGTGCCGTGACTCATCGAGTCCCCTCTCGCAGCAGTGTGTGATGGGCCTTCTGTCTCACAACGTGACTCTCCCAGCACAAATGGGCTATGTTTAGTGACAGGCTTCGGCAGGAGGCAGTTGCTATTTTACAAATGCCTAAACTGAGGCAGAGAGAGGCTGGAGAAATGGCCCCAAAACAGACAGCCAGTCAACGGGTGAGCTGGGAAGCATCTCACGTGGTCCCCTCCACCTGCCCTCTGACCAGCACTTTATCTTGAGACCCACAAAGACTGGGGAAATCTGCTCCCACTTTTTCACCCTGATGTCCCAGTAAAAAGGTTTTGGTTTGTTTACCAGCACAGACGACTCTCACTGACACCACTTATTTATCTGCCCTTTCTGCCCACTGCAGGCAACCAGCCAGATGGGCTGGAGCTGCATGGTGCAGCTCCACAGCCATGCCTTCTGCCAGCCCCAGGGGCATGGCCACATTGCACCAGGCCAGTGGGTCCTGCAGGGCCTGGATCTCCTTCCCAGCAGTGGCCTCTGAGTGCTTCTGCACGCTCAGGAAATGAGGTGAGAGAAGGCAATGATGACTAAGAGCCACCCTTTCCCATTTCTTCCTGAATGTCTTCCTCAAGTCAATCTACTTTATTCTTTAAAGGGATGTTTGATGCTTCATTTCCAACAGGCATTGCTAGTTCAAGCCTCCCCCATCTTGCCCTAGATGTGATTTCTGGAGTGTATCTATGTATTTGGTGCATGTGTATCCATCCCAGAATTTGAATGGCACATTGCAAGTGTGCATGTGTATGGGAATGACAGGGAAAGATGACAGCAGTAGAAACCATCATTTGTAAATTAAGAAAAACAAATAAAATAATAAAGAATGGAAAAACTTAATTATGGACAGGCCACAATTAGAACTTGAAAAATTCCTGTCCCCAAAGCCAGCAGAGGCCATAAGCAGCATCTCAGGAGACAAAGAGCAGGGCAAGCAGATGCAATCTGGCTCCCAATAGCATCTCCAGCTACTATTCTGTATATTGAAATCATGGAAACTTCTAGCATCTGCAGCTTCCTCTGGCATCCAGTCCTCATTGGGCTGAGCAGAGCCATTTCCTTTTCTGATCTGGACCTGGCTGCCCCCAGCTTCCTTGGACGCAGAGCCCTGTGCTGTGGGAATGTTATCTCCTCCTTCGCCCTCGGTGGGCAGGTGGCAGCTGCTCCCCAGATAGGAGCCACTCATCACCCAGGAGGTGAAACTGCAGGAAGCTGCAGGAAGCTTGGCCTTGCCTGTCCCCTGTTCTCCTCCCTGCACAGCAGCCCTCACTGCCTGCCCCTCCACATGGGCCTGATTTAAATGCTGAATACCTGTTTGTTGAGGGCAGGGTTTAGGTATTCTCTGGATTACATTCTTGTTGGTATATAAATTAAAAGTTCTTCCTCCTTCCTTATTACAGACTACCCCGAAAGCCCTTCTGTCAGAGGGAGTTAACAAATCTTTGTGACAATTCCGATAAACAGTGTTTGGTTAGCTGGATTACATTTACTTGTGCCAGCCCCAAATGAGTCCAAGTATCTGCTGTACTGGTGAGGTGCATCTGCTGTGACATGTCTACAAACAAACGGCAATGGGAAAGAGAACAACTGTACAAACAACTGCATTTCTCACAGCAGTAGCCCGGAGCTGCTGGGCACTCCCAGGACTTGTCGCCTCATGCTCGCATGAGCAGTTTGCTCTTGAGCTGCCTCCAGAGTTGCCAGCCCTTGCAGGAGCCCTTGCAGGGCCCTTCCAAGAAAGATGCCAGTCGTCTCTGCCCTTTGCCAGTAATGGGATGGCCTGACAAAGGTAGCTGGGACACAGGGAAGTACATGGGGTGAGCACCCCAAAGTGTGATTTAACGCCAGTGTGCACGCAGATGTCCCAGCTGGTCTTCCCAGCTCTGCTCAGCAGCCCTGCTGCAGCCAGACAGATCTTTGCCCGTTGCTGTTTAGCAGATTGTTGGGAATCCAAGCAGTAGAACCTAGAGTTTTTGGGAGGCTCTGTTACCCTGTCCATGGTGCCTCTGCTGGAAGAGTAAAGTCTCACAGCTGAAATGATGTAGGTATGCAGCAAAGTGAGAGCACAGAGAAAAATAATCACCCGAATATGCTGCCTCCTGCTCTGCCTGGTACACCATGCACTTTCATGTCTCCTTCCTGTCAGAGGTGGTGGTTTTTATGGGCAGTCTCTGAAGTGTCTCCCTAAAAGAATGTTCCGCTGCTTCTGTTATCTCTGCAATCCCTCACCAGGACAGAAAATGCTTTGTTGATAAAGCACAGCTCCTGTTCACACCTACTCCACAAATCACTTCTGACACACAACACACAGGCCCCATAGGTCACATATGGACATCCCTTCCCATGGCCCTGTGGCCTGCCTGGCCCCGGATAGAAAACATGGCTCCTGCAGCCTGGAGCAGAGATAAGGGAGAAGTATGGATGTGAGAGAGGCAAAGTGAAAAAGCAACAACAACAAAGATTTAACACTGGTAGGAGTGGTAACTATGTCATAGGAAAGAGGGATATATTACAAAAGAAACAGAAAAGAATAATGAGAGGAATCCTTCTAGCTGTGATGGGCTGTTAAGCACTCGAAGGTGCTCACTCCCCCCCAGTCAGATAGGCGAGAGAATCAGAAGGGCAAAAGCGAGAAAAAACTAAAGGGCTGGGATAAAGGAAGTTTCGTAAGTGAAGCAAAGCTGCACAAGCAAGCAAAGCAAAATAAGGAATTCAGTCACCACTTCCCATCAGCAGGCAGGCATTCAGCCATTTCTAGGAAAGCAGATAAGGGATATTTGGGAAGACAAACACCATAACCTTGACCATCTCCCTTTCCTCATCCTGTCCCTGAGCTTTTATTGCTGAGCGCGATGTCCTGTGGTGTGGAATATCCCTCTGGTCACTGGAGGTCAGCTGTGTGTCCCCCCCAGCCTCTCACCTCCCCAGCCTCCTCGCTGCGGGGGAGAGTGGGAAAAAGAAAAGGTCTTGGTGCTGTGCCAGCCCTGCTCAGCAGTGGGTAAAGCAGTGGGTTGTTATCAATGTTGGTTGAGTCAGAAATGCAAACCACAGCACCCGACCAGCGCCACTGCAGAAACTCCGCACCACCCCAGCCAGACCCAGTCCAGCAGCTGGAGGAGAGCCTGGTGAGAAAAGATCAAGACCCAAGGTCAAGGGAATTACTTCTTTCCTGGCAAGGCCATTCTGCTGGGATCCTTCTCTCTTTCCAGGAAGAGATCAGCTCTTCCAGCCTCTTCTGCAATAACTCTTCTGATAGATCCAGCTGCTCCTTCTCTCTGCCACATCCATCCAGCCGTGGCACAGGGATTGAAGTGGGTGCCTTGCCCATTGCTGTAGTGCTGCTGCCTGTGTTTGTCCCCAGCTGTGGGTGAGATGAAGCTGTAATCAGCAGCTCCCCATGCTCTGAAAGCCAAGGGAAAGCTGGTACTCCTATTATTTCAGGGTCATTGCCTGAAAAATGGTTGCATGGTCTCGGAGTTCTGACTGGGATGTATAACAACACATCCCTCCATCCCAGCAAAGCGGTGCTGGCTCAAAGTGATCCGTGCTATTCTAAACCCAGAAATCTGCAGCGCCAGGGAAAACATTAACAAAAAGCTACTTGTTTAGTTTAAAATACCCTTACAAACTGAACAGCTTAAATTCCAGGTTGTGTACAATGAACTGCACAGTGTGAAAATTTTTTTCTTAGTTTATCTGAGAAAAGTATGCCAGTGGCAAAGCCAAGCCTGGTTTGTTGTTGTAACTAGGCACCGTTCTTAGCAAACTCGCCTGCTAGCCGCAGTCCTTGTGAATAACTAATGGACGTTGCATAAGAAGAGAAACTGTGCAAACCTGGCTGAAACCAGCTGTCATGCTGGTAGTGCAGGGAGCATCTCTCGTCCCAGTAAATCATGAGGTGGTGATTATTTGGGGACACAGCAGTTGGGGCCAGCAGATCCATTAGGTGATCACAGCCAGCCACCTCTGTATCACAGGCCATGTGGTATCATCTGTAAAACCCTGTAATGACCCCCATAGCTTGTATTTCAGGGAGGTGGGATGTGTGGCTGACACTTAAATTCCATGGAATTACACTACTTTATTGGGTGACAGCAAGACATGAAGAAACTATCACTTCCACTTTTCCTCTTACAAAATTCAGCCTGACTTTCAGTTGGAATATTTCTGGCTGCAGTTATGTCATGTGGTCACTCAGGTGGTTTGTAACATGCAAATATAAGCCCTGGTGTCTTGGTTAAATTCCAGTTTAGAGGATCATATTCTGCTTTGCCACAGCTTCCACCATTCCTGTACTAGCTGGTGGTGCTCTGCCTTTCCTGCCCCTCCCCACATCCCAGGGTTACTCCACCCTGTCTTCTGCAGGCCCTGGTGTGGGCTTGGACAGAGATCCTAAGGTTCCCAGAGAAAATACCAGAACCGGGTCAGCCTGATTGTGGATTGCAGCCCCTGTTCCTGTTCTGATGGCACAAAAAGCCCTGTCACACCACAGACGTGGTGTCCCTTGGGAAATGCTCTGCCTCTCTCAGGACCCACCCTGACAGGACTGGACTGCTGTCTTTCCCTGGGGGCAAACAGACCCACTGCTGTCCCCCTGTGCATGGGGCCAGGGCTGGTGCCCTTCTTTGTGGCTTTCCTGGGCAGATGGTTTGTACATGCTCAGCAAATCCACCACGCCTGAAAGGTGCTGACCTATCACATGCACACACACAACTGCACAGCACCTCCACAATGAACCTGATGCTTCCAGAAGGTGTTGGTCTTGCAGCACATGGACTGTGTCATGGACCAAAAAACACCGTTCTTCCTGATTTTTGCTGTGTGGCAGCAGAGCTGGGGCTGCTGGCCAGCCTGAACATTCCTGGCTGCTGTAAATATCTCTTCTCTTCTCTCCAGGTACAACATCTAGACTGAAAAAGAGCAAGTGTCTGGGGAAATGCAGGCAGGCAGCAAGCTTGTCTTCAGAGATGGCTGTGGTTGCAAAATAAGTCACTTCCAGAAGTCTTATGATCCCTTGCATTAAATCAATACTTATTTCACTCCTATAGGCAGGGTCCTGCTTATGTCAACAGCTGATGCTTTAAAGTATTAAGTAATTACAAAAGTGAACTGCCCTGCAGAGTGAGATATGCGGCAGAGTAAAGATCTCTTTAGACCAGATTGTTGTGGCTGATGCTGCGTAACCTCCAAGGACACTCGAGAGGCACTTTGCCCTTGAATTCTGTGTAGAAAAAAGGATAAGGGATTTGTGCTTGGCACCTCCTGGCCTTGTGTGAAGGTCACAGGAGGGATGATTGTGGTGAGCATTTTCTGGACTCAGTGCTGTGAAGGCAGGGTGTGAGCGGTGGCGGAGGTGCTGCGTGGTACAGGTGTGTGCCCTGCCCTTGATGGCAGCTCAGGTCTTTGTCACTTTGTTGAAATCACTCATTTACTCTCTGTAAAGTCAAGCCCATGTCTGGGAGCAGGCAATGCTGAGCACTTGCCCTTGCTCCACTCTAGGCTCCTGGAGGCAGCATCGGCATTGAGCCCTGAGCACCAGGGGCCAGGGGCAGTCTGTGTGTATAGTTTGCAGCCCCAGATTCAGAGTCCCGCTGGTTTGGCTGTTACACACTCAAACCCTGAGTTTCCCTTTCTCCTTCATGCTGGGGAATTTCTGGTTGTTAATTTTGCAGAAGCACCCAGCGAAGCTGAGTAATGCAGGGAAGCAGTCTCAGGCTGCCTGAGCATGGAGGAAGCTACACATTTGGCATTCGAGAAAACGTATGCAAATAGCTTTTCCAAGGTGTTCTCATCACCATCCACGTTCAAAGCAATTAAACCTCCCTCAGAGTGACACTTCCATGCAAAAAACATTATACAGCATGTTGCCAAACTTCAGCACAGCCAAATAAATCATTGGAGGCAACGATTCTGGGCTCTGAACTGTTGTTCTCCAGATGAGGAATAAATCAGCTGCAGCAGCAAGAGCAGCAGCTGTTTTTAGAGCTGGTAAAGGTCTCTTTAGCTTGACTTCACCTTCTTTGCTCTCAGTCGTGCTCTCTCCTGCAAAGATTTGACAGTCAGATATTTATAGAGCGACAGCAGGAGTCCCACTGCAAACAGGATCAAAATCAAGCATGAAAGGAAATCATCAGGATTTCCTCAGAATAAAATAAATATAGTAAAGGTGCAAATGTTCCTTCAGGGGAAAGTAAAAGCACACAGCACAAATGGTGCCAGTGCCAAAGCAGGCAGTAATTAAGCCTAGAGGAGAGGGAATCTGGAAGGGCGGCGGTGCTGGTTCCAGCAGATCACTCTCATGGGCTGAGCTGCTTCCTAAGCCTTGATTCAGCACATGCCTAACCCCAGCTGAGGTCGGGGACTTTTAAGCAGGTATTTGAGCGCTCTCTCAGATTGCAGGTTAGGGGAGGGGAAAGCGATGCGTGGCTGAAACGGGCACCTCTCTCACCTGGCGCTGCCACCGACGTGCAGCCAAACACCGCGTGTGTTGGTGTCACCCGGCTCGTGTCAGCACCACATCACGGCTCTAACGGGAGCAAAACGCCCAGTGGACGGTCCTGCTTGGTAGCCAGCTCCCACGGAGCTGTGCGTGGCCGTGACCAGCAGCTCTTTCCAGGCTGCATCACAGCTCATCACAGCAAACGTTGAGCCAGGCGACTGCTGCCCAGGGACTGCTGCAGGAGCCGGCAGCACCATGGCAGTGGGGGACAGCAGGGACAGCTTTCCATCCCGGGGCTTTCGTGGGGACATGTGTGACACGGGGACCTGGAAAACAAATGCCCAAGCTCCTGTTGGCTGTGGAGGGCAAGGTAAGCTTCCCCCTCCCTCATCTGACCAAGATGAGCAGGAATCTGTGCCACGTTCCCTGTGCAGCTTCTGAGCCACAAACCTCAAAACAGAGCCCGACCTTGCTACGATTTTAAGAGAAATGAAAGGCTGCACATGTTTTAAGAAAGTCCTACAAGCCCATTCCTTGTACATCAAAGGGCAATGACTACAGAGGCAGCACCTGGGTGGTCAAGAGGTTCATCTCTTTGCCTTTCTAATTAAATATTTATTCCAGTTAATCAAAATCCAAGCTGGGAAGAAGGTTAAGATGGCTGGAAGGCTTCATAATTTATTCCAGCAACATATCCAAATATATTCACAGAATTAATTAGGATTTTGCTGTATGGCTGGGATTGCAAGGAGGGATCCAAAATGGAGCCATTCCATAGGGTCACCTGGGTGGTTTGGCATTGGTCAGCAATTGAGTGGAAATGGTTAAAATCCCCTCGGCTGTACCTTTTGAAGGAAACGGGCATTTTTTCACTGCATGGCAGAAGAATTTATACTCTGCATTTGAAACACCATATTTAATGGGGCTGTGGAGGGTTCTTATTCACCATGCAACCGTCTTCTCCACTTGGGAATCCAATTACGCTGTTGGCCTTTGTGAGTTAATTTTGCATTACGTAATTATGAGTTAATAGAAAGTAATTTCCTCTGAAACATTCTTTTGTTCCTGGTTGTCCCTGTCCCCGGATTTATGGAAGGCAGTCACATTTCTACATGGTGTGACAGCGTGAAGTCAGGTGGCTTTAACAGAGGGAGAATTTCATCCCACTTTCTTGCCTCTGCTGTTAGTTTTGAAATGCAGCGTGTGTCTGAAGAGTCCAGATGTTTCTTTTCCATTCCTGCCCCTTGGTAGGAGTTAGGCAGCGTTTCACTTCTGCCTGCACTGCCCTTTCATCTGGTTTTCCCGATGTCCTTGCAATCCCTCACAGACCAGGGAAGCACAACACTCTTCCACCCCATCCACAAACAAGGCTGGCCCCAGTGGAGAGCTTTCTGGTATGCTTCTCTTGACCTGCTGGTGTACTGGAAATGGCCTGTTTATTTTCTGACTCTGGGACAGCTTGTGCTATTTGGAAGTATTTTACCCCAGCCATTGTCACAGCTTTTTGAGAGGGACTTTGTTAAGTGGTATTTGAAAATCTGGATAAATTACTTGCACTGAATTACACAATAATTTTATCTCGTCGGCTGAAACTTCCTTCCTTGGGAAATTTTGGAAAGTCAATTCCCTTGACTGAATATTTAGATCTTGAAGGCATTTTATAAGTCTTTGCATAAGTCCACTTTGTCTGGGACAGATGATCAGCCTTCAGAGGTGGGCTGATGCTAGCAGAGGCAATGAAATCATTTGAATCTCCACAATATGCCATGAGAAGAAAAACATTTTTGCCTGTTCCTCTGATGAGAGGTACCTCCCAAGTGAACATGGAGCTCTGCAAAATCATTTCTGTGGATAGTGCCTCCTTTTGGGAGCTATGACACATCTGTTGACTGTGGTAGAATGAGTCATCCCTATGGTTAGGCACATGTACAGGTGCTATTAAGATCAGAGCCCTAATAGCCTTGTTAGAAAGTGTAGTGGGTGGCATAATCTGAGAACTGGTCTACAGCACTCCTGCGTGCAAGGAGCATCTTTCAGCGTTCTGTGGAGTTTTTCTATCTTAATAAACAAATACCTGCTTTTGGTTTCCTTTCTGCTACTGCCGACATGTCGATGTGAGCTAAAATAGTTGCACCCGTGGGTGGCAGTGGTCTAATACCCAGCCGAAAATGCCAGGCCCGCTTAGGTGTGCTCTTATTGCCAAATTAAGTACACACCCTGTTGTGTCTTTCTGAAAACCTGCTGCATCAATAATTATGTCTCTGATCTGGCACATGGCATACGTTGAGTATTTATTGCATACGCTGGGGCTGTGGGTGTACATGAAAAAAATATTTACATTCCTACTGTGCGTGCATCCTCTGTGTCCTGCTCTTGCTCAGAGCCCGGGATGACACTGCGTTGCCTTTAAATAGAGCTGGAGCAAGCCCCATGTTGCAAAGAGATATTTAGTGAAACAGAGGGAGCACATTGCTTTTGCGAGGCTGAGAGCCGGTCAGCATCCAGTCCACCCCAAGTCTCTGTCTGTCTCTGAGCGACAGAGCTCAGGTTCCCACTTTGCTCACAAACCATCTGGCAGCAGAAACTCCAGGGAAGAGCCAAAGCAAGCAGCATTGCCGAGCAGCTGGAGGGCTGACATGGTGTGATGCTGCCTGTCCTCACCTTTATAAATGGAGGCATTTTCCTAATCACAGGATGAAGTCTATTCTGGAAAGTCTCTACCACTGGGGCTGAAGGTACCAGAAGCTGCAGAGTCCATGACAAAGACTGCAAAGCTGGTGAGGGCTGTCCTTCACCGAACTGGCACAACAAAGATTATCTGCCCAGTTGAGAGAGTCCATGTCCAGTCTCTGTGGAGAGCAACAGTAAGAGATGGGCAGGTAAAGCAGAACAGCCCTTTAATGACTGTTTCAAATTCCAAACAGGAGGATTACGTGCCAGCCCTTTTACCTGCTCTGGGGTCATCTCCTGTAAGGGCCTGCTGCTGACCCTACCAGGCAGTTCTCCCCAGCCCTCTGTCTCCCCATGGCCCTTGGCAGCATGTGGTACTGCCCATCCAAAGTCCAAGACCTTGGGGCACTTCCCAGGCAGAGGGCTTTGCTCCTTGCAGGGTGTCAGGCAGCCCTTGGCCACGCTCTCCCACGGCCATTCCATGGCTGGATGAAGGATCTGGCCTGCCCCCCTCTGCCCAGCCCGGCCATGGCCAGCGTTCATCAGGAGAGAGCAGTGAGAGCGCCACATTGTCCCACACCCAGAACTTGAGCAACCATGTTGGTGCCACTGTGAGGGTGCAGCTCCAACCTCCCCAGACTGCATGTGGCGCAATAGCGTCCGTACCCTCCCTCCAAGCACTGCACTCGAGCTGGGGCACCCCAAGCCATCAAAACAGCTCTCCCTCCAGTGATGCAAAATGCCTTTTATGTGGAGACATGCTCTAAGGGTGCAGCTACGGCTTCTCAGGAGTGTAGGTGCACTGGCAGGACCTGTCTCTGCATTCCTGCTCACGGCCATGCACCAACAGACCTTGCCTTCCCCTTGAGGCTGTCGACAAAGCTGCTGACACAAGCCCTCCTTAAAGTGTCTTGGGCATCACTGATACCTTAAACTCTGAAGAAAGTGGGACTTTGCTCATCCTCTCAGGCTGGGAGGGCTGGAGTGGCTGGTGCAGGCTGGAGCGTGGCAGGTGGAGGAAGGTGGTGGGGCAGAGCCAGGGCTCCCCAGGCATGAGCCACCCACACACTCCCTGCAACAGCCCTGCTTGGGAGTGCTCCCACCCCAAGCCCTAACCTGGCCATGTGGAATGATCCGAGACATTGAAACCTCTCCTCCTGTTTAACTTTATTTTATTTTATTGGAGGAGGGCAGAGGGAGGGAGAGCAGCTTTGGCTGGTGTTCCTAATGCCTTAGCTGGGTGCAATGGAGAGGCAGGGCAGGGAGAAGAGGGGAAGAGACCGAGCAAAATAAAAGGGTCGAAGTGAAGTCGGTTGACTGGAGCTGAGTGGAGCCCTGGGAGAGAGGGAGAGGGGAGGTGAGTCAGAGCAGGGCAGCAGGGCAGGCATGTCCCACATGGCTCCAGGGCTTCCCTGACTTCACTGGTCTGTGACAGTCCCCATTGCGGCACCCAGGGCCCAGGAGCCAGTTTCTGGGTGGCTCCTCCAGCAATGTCATTGCTAATTAAATACTATAGGTTAGATTATTAGTTGTGACGATGTCTCACCTTTGACCATGTCTGCATCAAACAAATCATAAACTAAGCAAGAAATCGTCTTGGGTTTCCTTGCCCAAGGCATCCTTTTAGGAGCTGGCTAAACGCTATTTTGTGAACAGCAAATCCAGCTGCACTTGGCCGTGCAGTTCTGCTGCAGTACTGGGTGCTCCCAAAAATTCATAGGGCTCAGGATTTAATTTGTTTCAGTGAAGGTGGTGGTGGAGTGGCAATCCTGGAAAACAAGAACAAGTACCAGTTTCCTCATTCCTGAAGTTAATGCAGCTCATGCAGGCTCTCCAGGGAAATCCCTGCTTTCCTGGTCAGCTTCCCCAATCTTCCTGGTCAGAAATCCTCTGCCCTCGATATCCTTCCACACCTTAGCACATTAAAAAATTTATGCCTTACTTTTAATGAGAGATTTCTACTTTTTTGCTAAAACCTGCTTTTTTTTTTTCCATCTTCATTTTTTATCTTCCTCCTTCTCTGAGAGTCTGTGTATGTAACAGAAACACATTTGTGTCCTGTTTGTCAGACGCAAGAACTGTTTTCTTCATGTGCTCTTACTGTATCCAGGTTGTAAGGGGGGCTAATCCTTCCTGGGATTACTGTGACACACAGCCATACCTGGAGAATCCTTTATCCCAGTGTCTGGCCCCTGGCTGACATGGGGCTGGCACTGGACAACCCCCAGCCCCCAGCCAGGCAGTCATCGTGTTGCGGGGTCGGAAGTTTGGGTTGAGCAATGCCTCGCTCCCTACTGGGGAGAGGCTCATCCTCAGGGTGTGGGAGCAGTCCGGGGGACACACACTGGACACATCATGGCAGATGGTCTGTCACCACCTCCTACCCCACAGACCATCATTCCTGAGGGTGCTGCTGCCTTCACTGCCCACCCTGGGCGGAGGCAGCTGGCTGTGCCTCGCTTCCTGCCTGGAGACTGGGCTTGGTTGTCTCGGCACTATCTGCTGGTGAAGTAAGAATTACCTCTCCCTCCGGCCTCCCCCGAGCAAAGTCAGCAATCATAAACGAGGCAAAAAACAGTGCTCTATGGACTGGGCTGGGCCCCATCTGCTCTGCAGCTACTTCTGGCTCCCTGGATGGGGATGGTGTTTCTGGTCTCCCATATTTTCATTTTCAGGCATCTCCGCATCTCGTTGCAACTCCTCCTACACAAAATGGGGGAACTGCCCACAAATGTGTGCAAAACTACTTAATTACTCTGTAACCGACTGGGCTGCTGGTTGCTGGTGGTGCTGATTGTGTTGACCGTGCTGATTATTGTGCTGACTGTGATGCCTTCACCCCCTCTTCCCTTCCACCCATCTGTGCCCATCACATCCTCTCCAGCTGCGCCTCCTCCTGCACAGTGTCCGGGGGCACCCAGCACTTGCCCAAACAAACCCCTGCTGCTGGGTGGGCTGGGGCAGGGCGTTCAGCCCTTGTTCTCTTGGTGCTGCGTGCCCCAGGTGCATGACTGAGTGTCCCAGGACCATGGCTGGGTAGCCTGCACCATTGATGAATGTCCCGGGGCCATGGCTGGGTGTCCGGGGGCCATGGCCAGGTGCCCTGAGCCACTTCTGAGTGTCTTGGGGCCGCTGTTGGGTGTTCCAGGAACGTCCCCGAGTGCCCTAAGCCATTGCTGAGTGTCTTGGGGCTATTGCTGGGTATCCCAGGAGCATCACTGGGACGCCCCAGGACCACGGCCGGGTGTCCTAATGTCATTGCCGGGTGCCTCAGGACCCTCGGTGGGTATCTCAGGACCACGGCCGGGTGTCCCAGGACCACGGCCGGGTGTCCCGAGGTCACCGCCCGCCACTCCAGCTCCACCGGCGGTGCGAGGGGCGAGGAGGGGCGGTCTCCGCCGAGGCCCCCTCGGTGCGGCGGAGGTTCGCGGCCGGTCCCCGCCCCGCCCCGCCCCACCCCGC